>BTHU01000019.1:11492644-11690144 GCA_036184795.1 Tokudaia tokunoshimensis
CACATTCAGAGATTTTCAATCAGATTCTTGTACATACACTGAATGAGTTGAATCTGATCATCCATGACAAGCAAAGAGCCAGAAGTCTTTATCTTCAAATATCTTCAGCTTTAAAAGTAGGACATTTTAACTCTCTGAAATTGGTGTATTAGAAACAAATTTTTACCATCATAGACAAAAGAATTCACCTAGTACGATATCTGCAATTTTGCAAGTAGCACTTCCAAGTATTGATTAAAGTACATGACACTTAATAGAAACCCAGATACTTTGGCCAGGTGAATGAATAACTTATGGTATTTGAATATCCCTTAGATAGATTACAAGTTTTATTTATTTGAATTCCATAAATTGCACCATGATTTGTCTATTCAATTTGAAGTTTTATTTCCTGGTAGATAAGTCACAACGTTTTCTGTGAGTAATTAGTTCCTGATAGTTCAAAACACTTTCAAGATTCCTTTTACTCTGGAATTAATGGGTTATTAAACTCTTAGTACTCAAATACTCTGGCCTATTCTGGATGTGTTTTTAATAGCCTGTAATTTCATTTTATTTTTGAGAAAAGTTTTAAGCTTTGAATCATTATAACTTCATTGAGATTTATTTTTTTATTTAATTTATTTAAATTAATTTAGAGATTTATTTAATTGCCCTGAATTACTAAAATAAAATATGCTATGCATTAGGGCCATAACAAAAAGTGACATGCAAGCAAGTAGTGAGTCATACCTATTTTTAGATAGTGGTTTCCAAATTATTTTGGCTCGCATAGATGGTTATCATTGTTTTGCCAAGGTTGGAAGCCTCATGTTGTTGTTCCTTACTAGAAGGTAAGGTACATGCTTTTTGTAGTTTTGACACGTGCTTGGGTGTTAGCATGGTTTCTGTCTTATTGGATGTAAGAAAACATTTTGGAATTAGTAATGTGTCATCATAGGATCAGAAGAAATGTACAGAACTTGACAATAAGAAGGTTTCTTTGAATCCGGGGCAATTAAATGAAATTATTAACGTCAAAAGCTCACGCAGCTGTTTTAAGACTTCATCTTAATTTAAAGTTCATGTAGATGAAATTCTTAATTACATCCCATTGCAATGTAACATTATACTACATCTCTCTGGGCCTAGAACTTCCTTACTGAGTTCTGGCAATAATAATCTAAATTAGAAGCAACTTATACAACCAATGAAAGTCTGCAGTTCATGAAAGTTTGCACCTTGCATTCATTCTTGAAGAACACACTAATTCACAATAGCAGATGTCGATGTGTAACTGATATCTCCCAACCAGGACTTCACAAGCAAAGAGCAGTGTGATCTCTAAATGAATGTGTTACTATTTTCTTTTGTTGAGCACTTGTCTTCTAGGAACTCAAATGATTTAACAGAATTGCATTATTAGCTTACATAATATTCCCACGAAGCAATGAGATCACAGCTGATGTTGTTACTGGTTTTAAACAGAATTCTGTAGGTATCGCCTGGGAAATTTGATTAGATAGATAATACAACAACCTAATCTAAGGGATGTTTCCTATCAAATTTGGAAAGCATCATTAACACTCAAAACACAGTTTTATAAGTACTAATGTTTTCAGAAAATAACCAGCTAAAGGAGATAGCTGCATCTATTGATGCTTTTTGTCAAAGTGCCTTATTATGTGCTTAAATGTTTTAATGGATTCTGTGTTAAATTCAATGAATATAAAACAGAAATCTGCCATGAAAATATGGTTTCTTTCTAGAAATATTTCAATCATATTCATAAACTACACTTTTCAAAAATTATTCAGAATTTCTTACACATACAGGTATAGCTTTGCACATGTATATATTTATATATTTACATATATATTTATAAATATAAAAAAATATATAATGTCCAAGTAAACATGATAATTCTAGGGTAAATTTTCTCCCTTGGTTATGTAGACTTCTGTAAGCAGATCATTTGAAGGAAAGGTTTAGGAATGGTTATGATAGTTTTTGGTCCTTACAAGGACACAAAACCACTGATCATTTCATTAAATTGGTGCATCCTTTATCAGGAAGAGGAAAAGAAATTTACAGCCAAAGATATGAGTCTAAAAATGATAAAGGACTCAAGAACGTTAGTCACTATTCACACAGCAAGATTGGTGGTGATTTCATTATACTGCTACTTATTTGAGCTAATAGTGATTCTGGTATTGTGATAAGACCGTATGGAGCCAGTGCTAGATACTGTGTTTTATTATACCATTGTATCATTGCCTTTTGTGATTATGATATGTATGTATATATACATGCACACACATACACATGCACACAAATACTATATATATAGTATATATAAATAATATATATATATATATACTACACATACACTTGCACACACATACTATATACATAGTTTATACATAGTATGTGTGCATGTGTATGTGTGTACATGTATATGTACATACATACTTTCTCTTAGGTAAATATAATATTGATGCTATAATTTATGTTTGGGGAGAACATGGTGAGTTGAAGCAATATTCTTGTGTGGTAGACCAATGAGGCTATTAACATGGAATGTAATTGAAGCATTCTGCTTTTCCTTGCTAATATCAAGTATAAGGACTTGAAACAATTCAGTTGGGTTATAAGCAAACAAAGCTGTTTGATAGGATATATTATGTAAACTAATGGATGTTCTAAGACAATAGTTGCTTTATTCTTGTTTTAAACAAAAATAAGAAACTTATACAATCTGGTACTAGATGTAATATGAAATAATGTGGAGGAATATGTACATAAAGGGAAGATCTGTTCCACAGAGTTTCACCCACAAGGGAAAACTGCAAAGAGTTTAACGAGATGACGACCACTTGGTGGTTCAAGCCTGGACAGGTAGACTTGGAAGGTGAGCTGAATATTTAATGGTGATCGATCACATTTCTGACTGTTGTTTTGGGTTCACTAGGAAGAAGTCATTTGGATAACAATTGAGTAACAGTTTAACTTTCTTTGAAGACATTGGTACCTATGTGGTGCTATAACTCTTTTAAGGATTGTTAAATACACTGAGCTTAAGTCAGCTATTATGTAAAGGGGATGAAAAATGGAATCACATAGAAGTCATGTGATCTTTCATGTCATCATTGAGCTCTATAGGCAAGATAGCATTCTAAGGGACAAGTTTGATGTGGAGAGAGTAAAATGATAATGAAAAGGTCAAAGGGCAATGTTATCATTCTAGAATCAATTCATAGACTGTCAGTTCTCTGTAAGTATAATTTTTTCCATTTCTATATCTTTGTACCCACTTCTCTTTGTCTACATGTAGTGACACAACTTATAATGGCTGAAGAAATACCCCATGTCTTTCTTCAATATTTCCATATTTATATGTCTGTGGGCAAGATTAATATGCTCTGTGAAAAAGAATCCTGATGACTATGTAAATTAATATAAATATATTCATAGTTTTTGAAGAAAATAACTTAAAATTTTAAATATCCAAAAGGTTTTCTACAATATGTGCTCTGACATATTGTAAAATGTAAGATGGCATTTCCGAAAATCATGATAGCTTTGCTCATTCCAATAAAAGTAGAGAGTATAAACATCTTTGAAGGACTTGTATGTGACTGTATAATACTCCTGAATCACCTGCTAAAATATGAGCTCAGGTACAAAAAGATAGACAACTCAAATCTCCCTTCTTGGAGGAGCCTGGTTTCTGTAAATAATAATAAATAAGGAATGGATCATCCTGATTTTCTCTTCTCAGCTACTCAAAGCCTTGGCATGACTACAGTACAGAATTGAAAAATTACATTTAGGAAAATAAGGACAACATTAATATATAAAACAACAACTTTTAAATTTCAAAATCACATCTATGAGGGTTTATTTGCTTGGGTTTGTTTGTTGAGGCATCTTAAGAAAGCACCTGCATTTAGAGTACTCCAATGGACACACAAGATCTGTGCTTAGGAACAAAAAGAAGTAGTATTTAAATATTTCAAATTTCCTTTTTATATTTGTGTTAGAAGGGAAGAGACAGAGTGAAGTGACACAAATATGCTCCACATGCATGAAACTCTCAATGTTCAAATTTAAGAAAAAAGAAACATCAATTTTGTATACATCAAAATCGTTTTTTTTGAAATCTATACATTAATAAACTCCCAACCTTCTAGTGATGCTTTCCCTAAAGATTTTCCAAAAATGTATCATTACCAAAAGGGCCTGGAGAGTTGGCTCAGTAGTTAGTAATACATGCAGCCTTTGCAGAAGACCACAAATTTGATTTTTCAGTACCCACTCCACATGGCAGCTTACAATAGTCTGTAACTCTAGTCTCAGATTCCAACACCCTCTTCTGACCTCTGCAGACATCAAGTGAATGCATGGAACACACACATGAATATAGTCAGAATGCTTATACACATAAAATAACAAAGTAAGCAAATAAAAAACATTACTAAAGATGATGTTTTCTTTACCCATTTTGTAGCAAATATGTCAATGTATTTATAAGACTTGTTAATTTAGGCATCTCCCAGATGCCTTTAATTGACTGCATTCCAAGTCATGGTCATTATCTCTCTTCTAAATTTTTTATTACATTTTAAAAATTCAATTGATTAGTGGTATACTAGTTTGTGCCCAGAGAACAGGCACCACTTTTACTTACAATATCTTTCAACTCTGCTAAATCTAATTCAATTCCAAAGATAAAAATAAATTCAACAACTATAGAGCCAAATACACTTCTCAGTATATTTTTGGGACAATACATCTAAATGTTTAGAGGTTGTGATGGGTATTCCTGGTTGACTACATCTGGAATGAACTACAATCCAGAAATGGAGGGCACACCTGTGATCCAGATTTTGCGGCTGGAAGTCACACGCTTCTGGTTTGGATCTTGACAGAATTCTTGAGGCACAGAGGCCCAGAAAAGCTTATGCACAGGCAAGTTAGTACATGCGTTTAATCCCAAGAGACTGATGCGAGCACATATCTGAGTTCAAGTTCAACCTGGGATAAAGCAACTTCCAGATCCAGGTGTGATGGGACACATTTTTTTTTTTAATCTGAGCCATACCTATTTCAGGAGGCCTACATAAGGACGTTGTAAGAAGGAAGATTCACTCTTCTTTGCCTGCTTGCACTTACTGGTCAGCACATCTGTTGAAACCTACCTCTTCAGGATTCCAGTTTATACAGAACACCAGGTGACACAACTAGCCTCATGGAACTGAGCAACTACTGGATTTTTGGACTTCCCATCCAGAGCTGCCCCTTGTTGAGATAGTTGAACTGCAGACTTTAAGTCATTACAATAAATTTCCTTAATATATACAGACATTCCATAATTTCTGTGACCCTAGAAAACCCAGAAGTCATTTAAGTGTTTGTTTCAAAGACGTTTAGTTTTGATACATGTTAAGCAAATGTTCCTCTAATCACTATTCAGTGTTCCTTTAAACATTAAAGTAATTGATAACTGGCTAATCTGCAAGAAAGTTGAAAGAACAGGTAAGTAGGCATAGTTCCTGTCTGCAGTGTTTTATTTGCCGCAAATGCCTATTTAACCATATCTTTTGTTATTTTTCTGGTTTTCTGGTTCCATATCATTTTATTCAATGAAATGTTTTAATTTTATATTTTTTTATATTAGTTAAGTTTGTGTTTTTCTTCAAACAGTAATCTCCTTTCTGAAAGGTAATGTATCTTTATTTTTGTACCTTAGTGTTTCCATACGCGCTGCTATTCACTCCTAGAATTCCCTTCTGAATGTAGCTACCAAACATAACGCATAGTAAACAGCTTCAACACAAGGCTTTCAGCTTCTGTTTGAAGGACTCGTTTTAAAGGAATGTTGAAAATCTACAAGACATGTTTCTTGAGTATTTGATGCCTGATGCAAAGGATAATGTATGATAATGTATGAAAATTAGAGAGTTTTCCATGTGCTGAAGTGTTGTTGTTGAATGTTAATATTGGATGACCATAAGTATGTTGAATAGTAAGAGCAGGTTGGTATAGGCACAGGCTCTTAGACTCATTCCTTGGTACTTACTATAGAAAACACTTTTCAGTAAGTTTTGACTGTAAATACTACTTTTCAGTTTACTAATTATTCCTATTCCGAAATACTGAGAGTAGACTGAAAAACTGGAATTTGCTCTTGGTATACCCAATTGGTAAATATTTTAAATCTTGTATAAAATTTATGCAAAAACCTTTCAAAAGCTCTTATCTGACTGCTTTAGCCAAACTAGAAAATCCATTGTTACATTTTTTTTCCTCCTAGAAATTCTTTTAAATTCAATCACTTTACCCATGGAGAATCAGTTACTTTGATGATCCTTCATGCTTACTGTGACTTTGAGAATACTTGAAAACTCACTCTTCAATCAACTGTAGCAATCTGATATGGAGGGCTGATTATCTTCCTCAAACAATGTTGAAGCCAGTTTTCCACTTACTGTTATTAATCTTGAAATGTGAAAGCTATGGCAGTGGTGAGGTTGGGTCAGTCAGATCATGAAATATGAGGGTATGATATCTAAGTGTTAAGATTCAGTCAATATTGATGTAGTCTGCAAATGGCAGCTTTCCCACCTCAATCAGATAGGGAATTACCTACCTTTGAATTCACCCCTAATCCACTTTCATTCTGATTAAAACTGCATTTTGGATATAGACAGCGTAGCTCTTCTCACAGTACACATTTGTTTCATGACTACAAAATATATTGCTATTGTTTGTACAACACATTTTCATCTGCCTTTTCTGTTTAATATCAGTGAAACATACTAGGCATTCTCATATGATAAACCCATACAAAAAACCATGTTACATTTCTTGTACTCAGTTCTGGTCCTTCAGTGTTTATTTGAAAAGCATGATTCAACAATGCTTTATGGAACTGTGTCATTTTTTTTTGGGCTCAATTCTACTTACATAGGTGTTTCACTTTGCCAGTTTTCCTTTTTGAAAACTTGGTCCAATGTCCAAAGCATAATATTCTATTGAAGAGCTGAAGACAAAACTTCTGGTTTATTATTAGTGTTCTTGTTGAGCACATATTTTATCATTGCACTGAAAAGACACAGAAGCCTTTACAATGGCTACATGGCACATTTGTCATGAGCAGAGATGGGACAAAACCCTTACATAGTTTTCTCAGATACACTCTACCAAAGTTTCAGATTTGTCTTATGATATAACTTTTCTTTACAATAATGTAATTCTTTTCTTTTGTCAGATTAAGTTAATTAATTCTCTTGTCTAAATATATGTGTGTGAGTGTGTGAGTGTGTGTGTGTGTGTGTGTGTGTGTGTGTGTGTGTGTGTGTATTACATCCCGCTCACTGCATCTACCTGGCCACCTCCCTCCCACAAGCCTTCTCCCCTCCCCTTCCCCTTCGCCTCTGAGAGGGTAGGGGTCCTGTGGGTATCCCCCTACCCTTGCACTTCAAGTCTTCCCGAGGCTAGGTGCTTCATCTCCCACTGAGGCTAGACAAGGCAGCCCAGCTAGACAAATATATCCTGCATACAGATAACAGCTTTTCAAACAGCCCCACTCCAGTTTTTCTGGACCCACATAATGACCAAGCTGTACATCTTCTACATATGTACAAGCAAGGAGGCCTAGGTCCAGCCTGCATATGTTCTTTGGTTGGTGGTTCAGTCTCTAAGATCCCCATGGTTCCATCTGAGTTGACTCTGTTGGTCTTCCTGTAGCGTTCTTAACCTCTTTGTGACCTGCAATCCTTTCTCCTATCCTTTCAAAAGAGTATGCAAGTTCCATTTACTTTTTGACTATGGGTATCTGCATCTATCTGCATTCTGTTTGAGGCTCCTGGGTGGAGCCTTTCAGAGGACAACATGCTTCTGTCTGTAAGCCTAACTGAGCAACATTAATAGTGTCAGGGATTGCTGCTTGTCCATGGGATGGGTCTCAAGTTGGGCCAGTTAGTGTTTGTCCATTCCCTCAGTCTCTACTCCATCCCTTCTGCCTGCTTTCTTGTCGACAGAATACTATTTGGGTTGAAAGTTTTGCCCAGTGGAGTGTTAGAGACACCAATGCATCCACAAAACTCTCAACCCAAAATTTATGCTGTGAATGTGTTTTATTTGCTCAAGAAAAGAGGGAAAGCATAAAGGGACGATCTTTTCTCAAAAAAAAAAAAAACATGGCTGTACCCTTTGATCCATTTCTGGGTTGAAAGGCAACCTTAGAGCCAGTCTTTGCTGTTGCATTATGCACTGTGCATTCTCTTCATGTACTGCAATTATGAGGCCATGAGTAAGTAAAAAGAAAAATAAGAATTGAAAGCAAGTGTGCTTGTGCATGCTGCGGCAGTTGTCCTCACAGAGCATTCTGTTTGAGCACTATGGTGATGTCACCACCTAGCCAAACAGCAGATGTGATACCTCTTCTCACAGTCTGTGTGTATTCTTGACCCCCCCCCCCGTTTTGGGGTCAGTTAAGATATGAGTTCCTTTAAATTATGAATGTTATTAATCTGGACTCTGTATTTCTGGGATAAATTTGAAATAGGTTTTGTGGTTAAAAATTCAGAAACTAACACAGGGGCCTTTAAGACACTCTCCCTAGCCAGCAAGTTGTCTTGGTGCTTGTCATCAAGCCTGACAACTGTGGTTCAATTCCTGGATCTCACATTCTCACATGTTGTTGGAAAAGAACCAAGTACCACAAATTGTCCCTCTGACTGCTGTTTATACACACACACACACACACACACACACACACACACACAACTTTTTCTGTGTCCTCCCATAAGCATGTTTTAAACTAAACACTGAGGCCTTCATTGGCTTTCACCTAAGATATTTAAGTCAAAGTCACTCTGTTGTTTTGTAATCTCAACAAAGTGGAATTATTCCTGAGATTAAAATTTATAAATGGAATCATGCTATGATAGGACACTAAATGCTGTGTAACCTTTTGGTAGTCACAACCTCAACATAATTGAGTCCCATGTTTACTTAGACTTTTTATTAATCTGAATGGAGACGATTATTTTACACTAAAATTTATAGAAAATCTGGACAAAATTTTCATCTATAGAATGGTTTACACTTCAGAAATAAATTCATAAATGTATAGAAAGTACAATGTGATCTTATAATTAAAAAATTAAAATTTCAAAGTTATTGTGTTAGTTCAGTGTTTTACATTTTTTTTTCTTCCTAGAGTTTCTTTCATGTTTTCGGGTTCAATTTTTATTTCACAGACTTTTTGGGAAAGTCTTCATATGTGCATAGTCCCCAGGGTCAACTTGCAATTTCTCTTCTCTGACTTTTAGTCTTTTTAGTTCATTTGTAGGTTCTCACTTTATGGGCAACTCAGAAATGAGCACTTCTAAGCTCATGCCTATCGACACCTTTCTATCTCTCATGCTTCAGTACTGTGTTCTTCCCTAGACTGCTTGCCTTTCAGGAAACTTCATTCTTCTTTGTGAACCTAAGGGTCAAACCTCCTTCCCAGTGATCTTTGATGACTAGACAGATGCCCAAGAGCCCATCTATTCACTGCCTTTTCCCTACTCTTAAGAGTGGAACAAGATTCTATTGTTTATCTTGCTGTAGCTTAGATAGTTTAGAAAATGACACAGGCATATTCCAACCCAGTGTCTTCCCATCCCTTCTCTTGTCATCTTGGGAATATATATCTGCTGTTTTTGTCTCCTTTATTTCCTGTGAAATTTGCTGCAGAAGGAAGACTCAACCTTCTCAGTGGCCTAGGGTGTGCTCCTATCTTTTTTCTGTCTTGCTTCTCTGCTGGTCTGTCTTCCCAGGGTAAGAAAACTTGGTCTTTGTCTGAATGTTGGAGCTTTTGTATAGAAAGCTGTTCACCTTGTCCTGATGCAAATCTGTCATTCATGCCATAAGTTGTTTGTACCCTCCTGAGATCTAGGCCTCTGGATTTTAGAAGTCAAGAATTGATGTTTCTATTTTATCTTCTTTCTTATATGTCAACACTTTCATGACTGAACAACAAAAAGAATGCCATAGGGACTTCTCAGAAAAGAAAAAAAATACACATCAGCTAATCTATAAAAATAATCTTCCTGCTACAGATATATTTGGAATATACATGTAGTATATGTATATACTATTAAAATACCCAGATGCAGTGTATCCATTCTAGTAAAAACATGAAATGACATATATTGTTATAAAGATATTACTAGTATAATTATGATTGTGTTTCCTATAAAAAAGATGATGACAAGATCATTGTTGAGTTTCTTCGCAGTTAGTAATAACTTGATAATATGATCAAATATCATTCTTTTTATTTTGGGTGTAATATTATTGTGTGTGTTGACATGCATGTGAATGTGTATGTGTGCATTAAATGGCATTAACATTTGAAAGCCAGAGGTTGATGTCAGAGGCTCACTTCAGTCATCTTAACACTTAAAATTTTTTCATTTTGTTTTGAGATATGTTTTCAAATGAAGTGTGACAATTTGACTACACTGGTTTCCAGTCAATTCTAGGAATTGTCCACATATCCAGCCCTGGGATTATAAATACATCCCGCTGAACCCATCATTTTTAATATGAGTCCTGAGAGATTAAAATCAGTTCACTCACATGGGACCCATTTGATAAGCTGAAACTTCTCCTCACAAAACTCACATTTTGGTATAATGAAGACAATAACACATTTCAAACTTGCAAGTAACTAGCTCTGAGAAGGTACAGAGGTCTCAGCACAGGGGTTCTGTACTTTTTCTGTAATTTCTGTCCATAGAAGATGCGGAAGCAGTGAGAATAAACGTGTGCTTCATGAATCGCCTCTGCTTATGGCTAGGCACTGCCATCACCCATAGAGAGAATATTGTCTACTGCATCAGTGAAAGGGAGTTCATAGTCACCTAGCTATGCCTCTGCCTTACAGTTAAAATTTCCCATGAACATCCTTTCTCATCAGCAGCTGTTAAAGTAAATAAAGCATGACTTAGTATGAATCCCAGAGCAGACTGCTCATCTATACCAAAGGTCCAATATTCAATGAGAAGAGAAATGATTGCTTTTATCCAGGTATCCAGAGACTTTTAAAAGGCAAGGCCACTTGCTTCCATTTATTAATATCTCATCATTATCCCATGGCACATATTTAATGCCAAAAAGATTAAATCATGTCAAATATATTCTTTAGTTGGATGATCAGAGCCTATACTTTTCCATCTGAAATATCAAAGTTACATCTTTGCTTATTTTATATCTTAGGGTTCAAAACACTTTCATTCTGTAAGATTAATACATTTTAAAAGTGGAAAATATTCCCATTGTGTATTACAAATGAGAAAATGACATGTGTACAAATTGTTATTAAGGTATATGCTAATGATAAAGATAGAGTTGTTGAATCAATAGAAATCAGACATTTTAGCTATCACATAATTAGGTCTTAGCAGTAAGGCATCAGTGAGAAATAAACACATCTCTAAAAACAAAATTAGGACTGGACAAGTGAGATCTGAGTGGTCTTACATCCTTTTGATGTGGGAGAGAGAAAGGAATATTAGTAGCTCAAGATCATCCACGACCATATCATGAACTGGAGGCCAGCCTTGGCTATGTGAAAATCATTTTCAAAAGTTAAAAGAAAAACAACCTTGACATCAGGAAACATGTAAATTGACTGCTAAAACTTATGCACATTTAAAAGTTATATGAATAAGATGTTGTATAATGCTCAGAGATTGCTGTCACCTAGAGTATACACTTAAAACTAATTGATGGATGGGCCTTATCAGAGTCAGCCTCGGGAATGATAGCCATGTCCACTTCTGGGAGCACGGTGGTTGTGCAGAATGGTTGGCGGTATTTTGTCACTCTAGTGTTAAGTGTGATTAGAAGCTTCCGCTTTCCTCATCTGATTTGAGCTTTCAATTTAATCAGCAGTTATATGCCTAATGCAGTCTCATGATACATGATCTGCATTTGCTGTTAATTCCTTGAGGGATGTTTTTGAAACTTCAGAAATGGTAAATTCTTACTGGTCCTTCCTTTGCTATCCTACTTGGTCTCTTACTGGTCAATGTCTTTTATGCAGACAATGCTGAGTGAACTAGTTTGTGTTCCGCTTAATTTTATTGTGCAGATTGTAATCCCAAGGGAAAACATCTTGCCTTCACATTTGCATTCAAAGAGTCTACAACCAAACAAACTACACTCTCCATTCCAGAAAAAAAAATAACTTTAAGGAATTTCACTTACATTTTACAAATAGAGTGAACTGGTTTATTCAACTAATATTAGCTTAGCACTTTTTTTTTTTAGATAAAGTGTAGTTTGATTTTTGGTTAAAATTGTATGTATTGCAAGCAAGGGGAGAACTTTAGAAGAAAACAGCAGTATGTTTTGCATTAGCACATATGTATCTCACTTAATTGAAAGCATTCTGTAGAAGAAATTCAGGTCCTATACCTTTAAATGTTTTCCCTCATTTGTTATAAGGTGAGGTATCATAGATAGACAACAGTTTTGTAACATGCTGTCATTATTTTGAAAAGGAAAACTCATTGCAAGAAAATTTTCCTTTAACTCTAAACTTTTAAAAAATACATGTCTGGATTCATTGTTATTTTATAACTGGTGTTCAAAGGTACAGTACTATATAACATTATTAGTCAGGAAAAACAAAAGTCAATAAATGTTGTCTCATTAATTGAAGCTCATTATAAGACACATTGAGGTATATACTTCAGTCACTTATATCAGAAGCTTATAATGCATTAATGACATTTAATTTCAGGTTTTATTGTACTTAAGTCTATCTTCTATTATTTTATAGATTATCATATATAACATATGCTTACAATTTTGGATTTTTGTCACGAATAAAAATAGTATATAACTATTAAATATCATTATCCGTGTTGTGTGTATACATGTGTGTGCAGGTGCATGTTCATGAGGAGGAGAGAGCATGCTATCAGGGGCCCTACTCTATTATTTCTTCACTTTATTGGCTTGAGACAGAGATTCTCACTGAATGTAGTAGTGCCATGGTTCAGCTAGTCTTGCTCTCCAGCAAACTTTAGGCATCCACTTGTCTTAGCCCCCCACCACTATGGGTAAATTGCATGTAGTCATACTTGGCTTTTTATGTGGCATTAGTTATTCTAACTTATGTTCTAATATTTATACATTGAGTGATCTTACTCATTGAGCTTTCATCTTAGCCATCACTCAGCAGATTTTATCACTTATAAATACCCTAAGCAAAAGAAAGAAAACTACCCTATTAACTTGATGACACTGTTTTTCACAGAAAAATAGAACCTGTTTATCTGTATTCAAAGCACATGTTCTACCCCAAGGGACTGATTAAGGAAAAAAAAATTAGACAGAGTGGTCAATTCAGCAATCATTCAATGTAATCTTATCAATATGACCTTCCAGATAATCTGCAGCCTGAATAAAATCCAACCTAATGTGATTGATTAAATTAATGCAAAACCAAGTTAAAATTTCTATCTAGATCACCTCTACCAATTTTCTGAAAACTGTTACTAGTCACCATGATCATTTGATAACATAAAAATAGTCCTCTATTTTATAATTTCCAAATATATTGTATAAATAGCAATGTATTGAGTTACATAGAAAATTAATTAACTAGTGACTGTGGGTCAAGGATAAATATAATTGGAGGATGCCAGTTCTAAGCCTGACACCATCTGTCTTTCTGACTCTGTGTTTGATGTCTTAATGCCTCCTTTTCAGTCACTTTCTTTCTTACTCATTATGAATTCTAGAAAAAAATAGAACTAACTGATCCAAATCTTTGTGAGAATAATTGCTATTGTCCCTAAGAAATGCCTAGAGGATTACTATCCTTAAATAGGAGCAATTATTCAAGATGGTGAAGATGCAGATTGGAACATAAATATTCACCTCTGAAAGTCAGATTACATCTCTCTAGAAATGACAATGATAACCATTTCTTCGGGACCACATTACAGACTACAACAGAGAGAATGGGCTTACAAACCATATCCTGAAAAGGGCTACTTTATTATACTTCCCTCTTGGATCCATTTTGTACTCAAACCTAAAGCTCATGTCTGTACCATGAAGATGAACTCTGGGTCACTGGGTGCCTTGATGCTTTGTACTTCTCAACATCATTTCTGCTTGTCTCTTCTCACTGGTATTATTAGAACAGTGCCAAATCTACCCTGTTGGACCTGATGGAGACAAAGGTTTTCCTTAAATGTGCAGAACACGAAATCTTTAAACAATACAAAAGGAATGTGATAATTAATTGTATCCTTCTATTTGTGAAAAAACTAATTTCTAATAATAGATTAATTTTCTGTGTATGTATGGGAGATGAATGTGTGTGGTTTGTGCAGATATGTATACCTGTGAGCGTGAGTGACCAGGAAAGAACATCAGATGTCCTACAATATGTCTCTATGCCTCATTTCCTTTAGATACAATCTTTCTGTTCTTGGAGCTATGTAGGTGGCCACCAAACCCATCAGTCTTCTTGTCTCCATTCTCTACAAATCAGATGTTATAGGTATAACACACTTAGCTTTTCCCACTGGTGCTGGAGATATGAATTTAGCTCCTTACTTACCTCTTGACCACTGAGGCATTTCTCCAGTTCCATTTCTTCCACTAATCTCAGTTTAAGAAAAGACACAGTATTGGGGTAATTTGAAATGAATGCAGTCACATATTGCTTAATGATAGGTCTGTTCTGGGAAATATAACACAAAGTGATTGCATCATTATGAGGAGAGATGATAACAGAGTAATTGTGCAACTAATATACTTAATGATATGTAAGACATATGCTATATGTGGACTTACATTGACCAAAATATTACTATATCATTCATATTTGTATATTTATTCATAAGTTTAAATCAGAGAAATATAGACATATGAATATGCATGAGTTTTAGTTGTATACCAACTAATAATGAACTCTTATATCATACGTAATGATGAATTAAGTCTGCAAGAATAGCTGATCTCACCTATTATCAAAATAATTTAGAAATATAAGAAGCTTTTATGATGGTATATTGGAAATTTTTTACCTATTAGTAAACAAAGAGAAAAATATAATTCCTATACCTATTTCCATGTCTACATTAGATATTTCCCAGTTTGATTAACTTCTTGGCAAATTCTTATGAGAGGCATCATCATGGCACGTGGTTCCCCCTTTACCTTGCATTCTCTCCCAAAATAGATTTTAAATAATTTTAAAAATTAACCCAAGCCTTCACATAATTTAGCATGAGAAAATTGCCCTTGAGGCAGGCCACTCGTGAAGACCGGTGTGCATTTATCATACAGACAAGATACCCACACCTCTCCAAATTTTTGTGAGCCACTGCTGACAGGCATTGTGAGTTGTCATTCACACCTCTTCCTCCCAAACATCTAGACTGTAAAATTTGATTCAAGCCTCTCAACCATTACAGTGCAGTAATTATTTCTCAAACAGCAAAATGAAGTATGACACTCATTTCCAATCAACAGTCTTTCCAAGCTTCACGAAACTTTCAGGTTTCTTTTCTTTCTTCACTTACTCTCCAGACGAGAAGAGAAAGGCCAGGAAATGTGTGACTAAGGTTCTTTGTGCACTATTATCTTTTCCATAAAACTTTTTAAAAACGGATCTTTGTAACAAGCAAATGTAAAACACATTTATATTTCCCAAGTTCTTTAAAGGTAATTGTGATATTCTATTACCAGCCAAAACACAACACATTTTGGTCTGTTTCAGAGAATATCTATAACCATGAAACAAAAAGCTTTATTGCATAATTCACATAATATTAGAACAGTTCATGAAAGTTAGAAAATTTCAAGTTACTTTGTATTGTGGTATTAATTTTCATTACAACAGTGCTTCAATATGACAGACACATTTTATTTTGTTGGTAGAAGAGAGTTAATGATGCTCCTGAAATACCAAAAATTCTGTTTCTAAGATGATTTATTAGGAGGGAAAGCTGGATGAGCTGGAGGGGAGGGGGTTTGCAGCCCCATCGGAAGAACGACAATGTCGGCCAACCAGATGCCCCAGGGCTCCCAGGGACTAAGCCATCAACCAAGGGGTACATGTGGTTCCAGCCAAAAGATTGGCAGAGGAATGCCTTGTTGGGCATCAGTGAGAGGAGAGGTCTTTGGTCCTGTGAAGGATCGATAGTGGTCCCAATGTAGGGAAATTGAGTGGAGGAGTGGGTTGGGTGGAGGAGCATATTCTTGGAGGCAGGAGGTAGGAGGATGGGTTGGGGGTTTTCAGGGAGGGGGAAACCAGGTAGGGCTATAACATTTGAAATGTAAATGAATATTCAATAAAAAAAGAGAAAATGCAAAAAAAAGGAATAATGTGACAAAAATTTGCAGCTTCCTTTATGACACATATTTTTCATTATCAGACCAAGAGTTGTTCAAATGGGTAGTTGATATGACTGTCACAGGAACCTGTACTAAATGGACTTTCTTAAGTCAAATATTCTGAATAGGAAGCTGTGGACTCAGAGGGAATTCAGGCCTTTACATTCTTGATGAGATTTATGCTCCGACCTCTTACTGTGCTACTAACATACACTAAAGTCTGGAAACTATTGATTATGCACAACTCAGAAGTAGCTTTAAGGAGAACAAGCCTGCTGGATCAATTTGAATTTCTGTTAAAACAGCAAGGTTTATAAATGGAAGAAAAATGACTTCACACCTTACTTCTATGCATTTAAAGAGGGTATTAACTTGAGAATGAAGGGGTACAGGGAAGGACTTAGGGGAACATACTTGGGAATGTCTGGGATGAGAAAGGGGAGGGAGAGAACTGGTATAATTCTATTTGAATTAAAACATTATATTTAAAAACAGTTTATGGTGGATTATAAAGAACGGATTGTTGTGATCTGAACACTGTGACTCAGACTCCACACTTGACATCTTGAGCTCCTTATCCCCAAGGGGATAGCATTAGTGGAGCTTGGGGGTAGTATTAGTGCTCTTATCAAGAAACTCCAGAGAGCTTCTGTGCTCCTTGTAGTATGCACCAATTCACTATCCAGAGCATGTAGAGATAAGATGCCATTTTTTAATAACAAGATATACTCTCATTAGAAACCATTTCTCTGACACTGTAGAAACATCAGAGACAAATTTCTGTTCTTCACAGAGTGCTCTCACTGTTTTGTTACAGCAATAGAACTAAGTTTAAAAATAGGTCTGACAGGAATCTGGATCATAACTCTAATCACAGAAATCAACAACTGAGAAAAACCTGTAAGTGTCCATCAATGGCTGACTAGACAAAACATGTGGTATATAAACATTGCAGATATTATTTAGCTCCAGAATAAAATAAGACTGCATCATTTGTGACAATGTAGATGCAGCTATAGATTACTGTGCTAAATGAAATAAACTAGGAAAGGAAGATGCCACATGCTCTCATCCATATAAAGACTAATGTTCTTGTCGAATCTGATAATAAGGTTGTGGTTACAGGGATGGGAGAGTCTAATGGGCATGAAGGATTAGGGGAACATACAGTCTCCCAGTAAAATTAGCATAGAAAAAAGTCCTGATAAGCTATTATAAAACAGAGTGACCATATATAACAACTATTCACCACATATTTCAGGAAGCTATAATAAGCATTTTGAATCATATTTTAGTAATCATGGAGAAACCTTTGAGGAGGTCCATATGCTTAGGAGATTTGGACACCATACAAAGTGTGCATGTATCAAAACACGAAGCTTAACCTAACCACATAAATATCATTTTATTTTATAGGCCAACTAATTTAATTATAATCTTAAAATGGTATTACTTTTTAACACAGCTTTACACCGGCTCACAGCCCCCCTCCCAGTCACCTCCCACAATCCTTTCCTGGTTCCCCCCCCCCCAGTCTATTCTCAGTAGATGGGTTCCCCTTCCCTGGATATCCCCTGCCCCAGGGTTTCAAGTCTCTGTGAGGTTAGGTGCTTCCTCTCCCACTGAGATCAGACAAGGCAGCCCAGCTAGACAAATATATCCCATTGACAAGCAATAGCTTTTGGGATAGCCCCATTCCAGTTAGGAACCCGCATAAGACCAAGCTGCACATCTGCTCCACATTTGAGGGAAGCCTAGGTCCAAACCATGTATGTTCGTCGGTTGGTGGTTCTGTCTCTGAAAACCACAATTGTCTAGGTTAGTTGACCCTGTTGATCTTTCTGTGGAGAGTCTATCCACTTTGGGACCCACAATTATTCCTTCTATTCTTCCATAATTTCCTAAACTCCATCCAATGTTTGGCTGTGGATGTCTGTATCTGTCTGAATCAGCTTATGGGTAGAACCTCTCAGAGGGCAACTTTCTGTCTCAGAGCATAACAGTGTATCATTAATAGTGTCAGAGATTGGCGCTTGTCCATGGGGTGGGTCTCAAGTTTGGTTGGTTATTAGTTGACTGTTTCCTCAGGTTCTAATCCATCCCTCATCCCTGCATTTCTTGTAGACAGGATATGTTTTGGCTCAAAAGTTTTGTGGGTGTGTTGGTACTCTATTGCTCCCCTGGAGTTTCTGCCTGGCTACAGGAGGTGACTTCATCAGGTTCTATATTCTTAATGCTGTAAGTAACAGTTATTGTCACTCCAAATGATTCTTAGACACCTACCTTATTCCAAGTCTTTGTGTAATACTAGAGAGGCTCCTCACCTCCCCATCCCAGCCAGTTATAGATTTCCATTCATCCACATGGCCATATCTCCATTTCTCCTGTTACTTGCCACACCTGGTCCTCCCGAACCTCCCACTCCCATTTACTTCACAATCTTCTCTTCCACCCAGTTCCCTCCTTCCGTCTGCCTCTTCTGACTATTTTATTTCCACTTTCAAGTGAGATTCAAGCATCTTTGCTTGTGTGTCTTTTGCTGTTTAGCTTCTTAGGTCTGTGTAGTATAGCATGGGCATCTTGTATTTTACAGCCAGCATCTTTCAGGAATATGCCCAGGGGTGGTATAGCTGTGTCTTAAGGTAGAACTATTCCCAGTTTTCTGAGGAACTGCCAAAGTGATTTCCAAAGTGGTTGTATAAGTTTGCACACTAACCAGGACTGGGGGAGTGTTCCCCTGGCTCCACATCCTCACCAGTATATGTATCACTTGAGCTTATGGTATCACTAGCCATTTTAACAATTGTAAGATGGAATTTTTTACATAAACCTAATCAGTTTTCTCTGAAGTTGAATTTTTGAAATTTCCTATTTTTTTGTGCTGTTGACGTATGAGTGACTGTAACTAAGTGGGCTTCCTATACATGTAATGCTTAACCTTTATTTCCTAAGCATTATGCTTGAGAGTTTATATAAAGTACTCAGTTATTTCTCACAGAAATTGGCACCTCTACTTAATAAGTGTAACTTTTAAGATTCAGAGTTCTTAAGTAACTTACAAGAGTGACTAGGTGCTGCAGCAAAAGGGATACTCAGAGATGTGTGACTTACAGTATCTCCCTGTTTGTTGGTTGTCACGATATAACATGGAAAGGATTTTTCTCAAAATGGATGCCCTGTTGGTCAGGTATCAATTCCAGTTCTTCCTGATCCATTTGTCAGTCGCTACAGCCATTCATCCACTCTTGATAATTCATTTGCTTATTCATTTAGGTTATGACCTAATAAGAGGAAGTAGAACATGTATATGCATTCACATGTGCACGCGTGCACACACACACACACACACACATCTACCTTTAATTCTAGAAAACACTTATTAGAAGAAAAGCTGCATATTTGGAAATTAAAGCATGACCATGCAAATCAGTGAGAGAAAAATACTCTAAGGGGAAGAGTGATAATTTCAAATTCTCTGAGAGCAATTGCGATTCTTAAGTGTTCCAGAGACAACATGCATTGCATTTGCCTGGCCTGGTAGAGATGAAGGGCAGTGAGCTAGCAGTAAAAGGAAACAAGGACTTAAGATCTGGTACAGACATAAGAGTTTTTTCTTCTGTGTGAGACTTGAAGCCATGATCACATTTAAAATAAATAACCAGAGGACAATCTTATTTATGCTATGTGAAGACCATTTTACATGTGTGGAAATCAAATAACTCTGGCAAGATTGGAAGCAGAGACAGCCAACAGGGGATTGTCACTTGACTAAGATGGAAGGATCCAGATGGTAAAAAAAATAGATTTCTCAATAAAATTTGATCCAACTTGAAAGTATTAGGTTTAAGGATTGGAAAGAAAAGAAAAACAAATGAGAAAAGTTATAGAAGCTTTGGTGTGAGCACCACAATAACAGTCTTGTGGATGAGAGAACCATTTTTTTTTTGAAATGTGTGAGAGTTATCGTTCTGGTTAAGTATGCAAGTTTGAAGTTCTCATCATTCATATCTAAACTTGCAGCTATTGTTTATGAATCACATCTAGTCTAGACCGTTACCTCTTTATATAGTCTGAAGGCCAAGAATGTAGAATTTTTTTCATTCTCAAGTTATTGAGAACTAAATAATATTTTGTGGCAAGAAAATTACATACCTTTAGAGCTTTGATTTAAGTAAAATTAGATTTGAACACAATCAGTGTTATTTGTTCAAGTTTTGTTCATGAAAACATTTGTGCTGCAAGAGCAGAGTTGTGAAGCATGTTTACGGTGTTACTATATAGAAAGTATTTATTTTCTCTTTTGTGGAAAAAATTGGAAGGTATGGATTTTGATACTCCATGACAAAATACTTAGATTAAGTCTTAGGAATGTGATGCAACTTCTGCATCTTCAATGACTAAGATAAGACACAGTCTTTGTTCATTTCTTACAGGACATCATTATTATACAAGGATATTGACCAGTTTTCATTTGTACACCAGCACCTCGGCCAGAAGTAGTATAATTATGGGAAGAACACAGTTATATCAGGCAAGGAAAGAGATGTGGTTTCATAAAGAGATCTTTGGTATACTGAAATTGTATTATGAAGGATCTGGTTTATTTCACACAAAGAAAAGCTGTCAACTTGGCATGACCATTACTGCACAGAGCCTGGCAATCCTGCATTGCTGTCTGTTCCTGAGATTGCAAGGAATCATGGGAAGTGTATTAAAGGAAGACTTTGCTACCATCCACAACTGCTTAACACAAAGGAGAAATTCATTATTTATTTTTAGGGTTTTTGTATTATCTCCCCACAGCTCCTAGTGAGAACAGAAGAATTATGCTTACTTGATTTTAGAAAAGAGTGTGAAAATATTGGTGTTGCATATTAAAAACTCAACTTTCTGTAGCCCCAATCTAAATAAGATTGATTACTTGGAAGATTGAAAAATGCTTTTCCTCCTTTGAGAGTTAAGGTGTTCTGTGTTCTTGTAGGAATGTTAGTATTCAAGGTCAGACACACGAACTACAGTCTCCCCTTACATCTGAATCTGTTTTGGCTCTAGTTTAGGTACTCAAAAGCTCTACATGTATATAATTGCTTTCTAGACTCACACATGAAAACATTTGAAATGCATTCAGTACGTGAATAGATACTTTCTTTAAGGGCTTTTGCATCCACTGAAGTCTTACTCCCCTTTCTATAAAAAGGATACATTTGGGAGGAGAAATGATCAAATTCCCAGCAGGAAGTTAATACCTACTGAGATCCTCTGAGAGCACCAAGACTCCTCTGAAGTTGCCTAAGTGTGTGAGACCCAGTCTTTGTAAAAATGAGTCAGGGCTTATTTGGTGACAGGTACAATCTTCCATTTCTTAAGGTATTTTTAACTTTGGAACACGATTTTGTGAATTTGATCCGATCAAGCCTTCTTACTGTATAATCACATCACTTGCAGCACTGTTATTTATTTATTCTTTTTAGTTTACCTTTTCCTTGACAGCTTTATATGTGTTTGGTAATAGTAAATGTATATATGAATACAATGGTCAAAAGCTATGCAATATACCCTAATTCTCCATGAGTTAGAATCTAGTCAGAATTCATTATTTGTTGGTGACACATCCTATTATTTGTCATTTTCCACTATGATTATTGACAGGTTCATTAGAGGGCTTGTCATTACTGTTCATAAGCTACCCAGTGAACATGATGATTTCCAGGCACCATGAAGGTTAATATTTCTATTTTTATTTCCTTATTTTAGCGATCTATTTAACTTTCTATTTTAATAGCATAAAAATTCCATTGATAATTCATAGCTGACAATTCCACTGGTAACATTTGTTAAGAGGATTTACATGTGTCCAAGGAATCACGAATTCCACTAACTAGACAGAATGTCATATAAAAATTTAGTAATTATTAAGAATTTATGTATATATATATATATATAGGTGATTGGATTATTAATTTCACAGGTCATTACTAGAGAAGGCATAGTATGTAACTGGTCTATGTCTCAGGGATTTAAAAGTATGTGAGAGAGAAAAATTCTTCAGATAATCTGTAATCTATATCATCATTTGTTATGAACATCTTCATTTTATTTATTTTTAAGAAATTTCAGAGGTATTTAATAAACTATATGACTTTGTGATGAAATTTTCAAAATGGAGTAAGGATCCCAACTTAGTACAAATTTTTAAATTTCTGAGATTTCTATTTTGTTTACTGCCTCACAAAATGATTTTTCTGGACAGTACAGAACATGGTACAATTTTTAGATAATGATGTCCAAATGGGAGGAGCAGAGATACCTGTTGGTTAGGTGTTGAGCTTTCTGTTCATCTAGGTTTGCTTGGTTTATTTCATTGCCACTGTCTACTTCTTTTCATTGTTAAGGAATGCTCAAATCATATGCTCTGTCCATGATTACAATTTAGATATAACAAGTTTTCAGAGATAGAGGTATCCATGGTGGTGGAGAAAGAAAACAAAATGATGTGCATGGACATAGTATCAAAGAAAACTATCTCAAGGAGACAGTAAACTTGTTTATCAGTAACATAATCCCCTTTATTAAATAGTGCTCCTGGTTTCAGAGTGTGCTTGCTGTGGGAGGAACAGTATGGGTATGTGATTGTGCTCATTTGGTGTAAGTTTAGGGCATAAGCACATGAAACTGCAACCACATTTTAGAGCCCAAGAAACTTAATCCATCCTTTCTCCATAATTATAAAACATGAAGAGAGAATTTCTTCTTTCTCACTTAGCTATCTCATTACTCTTCATATTGCAAGCATCAGTGCTAGATCAGTTGTCAAAATTGTGTCTTACAGAAATCAGTAACCTGGGTGTATACTGAAACAATTATACTAGGCATGTAAGATAATACCTGAGGTACCAGGAATATTGGATATTAAAGACAGACAAACAAACAAGGAAACAAAAAATACTTATCACCGCTACCAACAACAAAAATAGCACTTTTAGATACACCATGAGCCAATGGGATATAGGGAGCTAATAATTCAAGTATTCTGTTTGTTCAGATCTTGTTTTAAACCTAAACACTAGAGAAACCCTGTCACGATAGCAGAGTCATACTACAGTGATCTCTGACTACTTTGCTGAGTCTTATAAACTTTCGTATAAATTGTTTTGTCCACAAAGATTGTATATCTTTTTCAGACTGATTTTTGTACTAATCCTTAAAAATTTTATGTAGTATGTAATTGGAAGATATTTTCTATTTTGTCAGTAATTAAGTTTAAATGCAGTTTTCTGAAGGGAATGTCAAAGGGCTTACAATACTATTTTCATGGAGTCAGTCCGAATCCCTTATAATATCTTTTGATTTAAAATGCTAGAACCTCAATTTAAGACGACTTGAGGTACAAAGTAAAAGCCTTCTATAAATAGGCGAATAAACATTTGAGAAAATCTGGGAGACATGGCAACTGGTTTACTACATATTTGGAAAAGCAAATGAAACGTGTTATAACAAACCATTTTAAAAATTAAAAGATCTCAATCTGTCATGATGGTTCTCTGGGTAAATGTTCTTGTTATACAATCCTGATAATTCTGGCTAGGAGACAGCCCACTGTTTGATGTTTTTCTTTGACATTTATGTACACATCACACACACACACACACACACACACACACAGACACACACAGACACACACACACACAAAACCATGCTCATGAATAAAATTAGAAAAAGTTATAGATCTTATTGATATATAAGTCAGACTTCTAAGATAAATTTATGTCTGCAAATTATTTGTGGACCTGGTTTTGATACAAAGGTGCAATGACAAAGGAGACTTGAAATATGCAAGCCCAGGTCAGACACTTGTGGTATCAGTGGATAAAAAGGGAATGTGCTCAAATTACAACCTATGCGAACAAAAACAATACCATGAAACCAATAGCCTTGTTAAGCAAATGTGCATTAGTATAAAATTTAAAATATTTTTTGTAGTGATAACAGCAGACATTTTCTTTCCTGAATTATACAAAAATTGTTATCTTCATATTCTGCTTTAACAAGAGCCAAACTAATTCTATGTAATATTTTTTTGTCTAAAACGTGAAATCACAGATAAAATCTGATTTCTGACTTGCATGTTATCAAACTGTTATGATTTGGGTATGAAATAATAGCACAAGGCCGTGGAGAAAGGTTTGGTTGGTTGACAGTCCAGGGCAGCACTAGGTGGTAGTAAAACATTTAGGGAGTAGGACCTAAAGGAAAGAAGTGGGTCCCTGTGGGCACTCTTTTGGGAATTTATGTGTGCTGTACCCTTCTTAGCTACTTTATGCTTAGTCTTTATGCCCTTCATTTACTACAAAGTGATCCACTTTCTGCCATTATCTCCTCCTTCTCCATGTGCCCAGAAGCCACAGACCCTTGTGGGCACAGCCAGTGAAACCAGAAGCCCCTTCTTCCTTTACACTGCATCATCAGGTATTATAAAGAGAGCCAACATACGTTTTTATATTGTACGTTATCATTATCTCTTGTTACACGTGTATTTAAATGAATATATACATATACACATAGTGAATATATACATATACACATTTTGACACTTATTAAAATGTAATGTAACTGGCAAAAACATACTAAAGGTAAAATACCAAATTGTAAATAAAAGGAAAGCAATGTTGGGGCTGGAGAGATGGCCTAACAGTTAAAAGCACTGCTCTTGCAAAGGATCTGTGTTGGACTTCTAGTACTAGCAAGGTGCCTAGCAACCATCCAGAACGCCACTTCTAGAGGATCCAGTGCCCTCTGCTGCCTTTCACTGGTACTGCATGCATGTATTGCACAAACATACATATAGTCAACATGCCCATACACATAAAAGAAAAATAATTAAATAAAAGAAGCAACTTTGGGAAACATGACATTACTATTTGCATAGTTTTTATAAAACTGTGCTATGCTTAATAAAAATAACTCAGGCAGCATTTAACAAATCTGCATTGAATAGAGGAAATAATACTAGAGAAAGAATGAGTTAGACAAACAACCAATATTTTGCAATATGAGAAATGAGCTTTGTGTATTAATTAATCAGAGAAAAGCAATATAGTAATGAGCCTTCATTCCTGGGCTGGAGAGGAAAATCAGGTAGATGTAACTTAGTGTGTTGAAACAAAGTCTACCTAGAAAACATGTTTAGGACTGGAGGTGAAAGTCACTGCAAACACAACATAAAACCTTAAAAGTTAGTAAGTAGGAGAAGATTTGACGTTCTCAATGAGGTTTCATTATAATCTGTCAGCTTTGACAGCGGAGTCTTGAAAAAGGATCTGGGATGGTAGCTGAAATCTTGTTAAGCATGTTCCCATTGTTTATGCGGATGCCAAATCACTCCCACTAAAATATCTTACACTTCAGTGTCATTATCCTACTTGATATGTGGTATATATTTTCAAAGAATCATAAATATCTGACTTAGTAAACTCAAGGAATTTTCACATCCAAACAATAGAATCTGATTATTTCAATTGGTCACTTTTTCTGTCATGTGCAATTTTCTTTGTGTATAGACATAGCTTTAATTATCCCATGGCTTAGTTTATTTGAGAGTTGATATGACAGTGTTTATAAATTGTTTATTATTATAATAATTAAAGACAAATAAATTGCTATTTTATCAATTTATTTATTTTACCTCCTGATCGCGGCCCCCTCCTTGATCTTCCCCCAGTTTCACTCTCTCATTCCCCTTTTCCCTTTCTCCTCAGAGAATGGGAGTGCCTCACTTCATGGGTATCAACCCACCCTGGCACATCAAATCTTATCATGGATAATCACACGCTTTTCCACTGAGGCCAGACAAGGCAGCCCAGCTAGGGGAAAGGGATCCAAAGGCAGGCAAAAGAGTCCAAGTCAGAGAGGGCCCTGCTCCGACTGTTGGAGGACCCACAGGGCGATCAAGCTACACATATGTTACATATGTGTAGGTCCAGTCCCTGCGTGTTCTTCATTTTGGTGGCTATGTTTTAAAATACTACAATGATGACTTTTTCCAGACCATGTTTATGTTTCGATGTCAATAGAAAGAAATGACGGTGATGATGGAGCACTCCCCACACTCTCGTAAACGTGAAAGCAACAGCAGCAACAGCAACAGCAACAACAACCACCACCACCACAACAACAGCAACAGCAATAGCAGCAGCAACAACAGCAACAAACCTGGAGATTAGCACAGCATTTTAGTTCTCTGGAATGAGAAGACTCACAGAACTTTCCCAGCAGGCCATGGTTACTGAGGTTCTGTACACAGGTGGTATTACTCTATGCATGCAAATTTCTGTTGTTGAATCTTTACCCATTCATGTACCTGCCTATATTTAAATCCAAGGAATTAGATGAAGACATGTCGTGTGAATATGGTTGTTTCCGTAATGCAGGTGAATATGATCTATTTTGTCTATTCAGTTGTTTAAAGAAAGCAAGAGCTCTCAATAACAAACACATTCATGCTCCTTTCATTCACTCCTGTCTGTTCCTTTTGTTTAGATGCTTCTAATTTTTAAGCCAGATTTAGAAGAATAACTACGTGTCGGACCCACTCTATTCTCCAGGGCTCTGGTACAGTTTTATGAATACCTTGCAGCTCAGTAAATACTGTCTTGTTGATGCCTTGCAGTCTGGCCCCTAAATCTTAGGTGACTCTTCCTTGCCTGCAGGTGTCCAACCCCTAATAAATACAGTTTCCTGACATGTGCCCTTGCTTCCCATGCACCCTGGGTCTTAGAGACATTTTTGGTTATCTAGCCTTAAAGTTTACTTCCAACTCTGCTTCTTCCCAGCACTAAAGCCATTTGTTCTGATTCTTATTTATGATTCTCATGCTTACTGTCAGGGCAGTCATTAGCAAGCTACTCTTTCTTGGTTACTACCAATATCAACAATTAAAAGTGAAGGAATCTTGAAATGGACAAACTAGGTGATGATATGCAATTTCTAATGAGATTTCAGCATCTCAAGCTTCGAAACTGCAGTCTTGGAAGAATGAGTTTGAAGGCTACAGTCCAGCTAATGATGCTTTGTTTCTAGTCCTTTAAACTGTGTTTTTTTTTCCTGTTTATTTGTTGAAAGGGTTCATTCACATTTGCTACCATTGTTTTACCTCCCCGTGTGGCTATATCCTAGACCACTTGAGAACCACACTACCATTTCCAGCAGTTGTTCCCTGGGTTCTTATTATTTCTGATCCATGTTTCTCTTTTTTTATGTCTCCTCATGAAAGTGGCTGGTGTGCATGTCTCCCTCAGGCTGCTGATGCTCAAGCCCACTTTTATGATTTCTAAATCCAGGATATATTTCTTTGGAAGTTTCTTTGCTTTTCTGTATGTGCAAATGTGTATGTGTGTGTGTGTGCATGAGAGAGAGAGAGAGAGAGAGAGAGAGAGAGAGAGAGAGAGAGAGAGAGAGAGAGAGAGAAAGATTAGAGAGGTTGTTGTTCTTTTTTATTTGATCTGGTTTAAACTTCATTTTCTCCTTTTATCTCTTCACTTGCTATTGTTCTTACTCTTCTATATCATCAGTATCCTTCTGTCTTGCTAATTCCTGAGAGTTCAGTTCTTAAATCATCAAAGCATTATTAAATATCTGCTTAGGGGTCATGCCAATTGCCTTGCTTGTATACAAGTTGGATACACAATGAAAACATTAAAAAAGATAATTGATTCTAGTTTCCTTTAATGAAAAAATATAGACAGTACTTCTAAAGGCCTGAATCCTAAGATATTCACAAGTAGAACATGTCAGTTGATCAAAGCATCAATAAAGCTAGAAGTAACCCAGCTTCAGTAGCCTACAGAATTTGCATGGCGTCACAGTCTGCCGTTGATGTCTAGTAAGGGTGTAACCCAGATTTTCTCTAGAGAACTTTCAAAGTTATGTTTGAATAACTCTGATTTAATATTATAGTTATAACTCTGTGAAAGTTTAGGGCCAGTGTATGACTTTTTAAGCTATCAAAATTTATTGTTTGTGTTTTAATATCTGAAAACATTCTCCAGAAAAGCTGAAAGGTAAGATGGAATGAGTGAAATTTCTATGCCATTTTACTTATATCTTTCATTTTACTTATAATGGCAAGGTATGCTTTCCTATGATTTCTACCATAAAACACTACATTTCTCCCATAGTTCCCCTTACCTTTAGCCAGTTAAAATCTATGCCCATGGACACTGTATCTTTTTATCTAAGAGAAGACATATGCAGATAGTAAAGCTTTGTTTCAAATTGTTCGCACATGTGTGTATAATGTTCTATATGTGTGCACGTGAACAGAAACATGCAGTAGGCACATTTCAATTGGCTATCCAGTTACATGAAGAAGGTTTGCATTTCAACCCTGAGTAACAATGTAAATTTTAAACTAAGATCCAATGGATGCTTTCCAACTGAATTCTAGGGAGAAGATTATATAAATTCAACTTAGTTCTCTCTTGAACAAAGTAACACAAAGGCAATTTCTGATCATTGACTCAGCAAAAGTATCCGTTGGACATGACAGAATGAAAGATTTCATAAATGTGGGCATTTTAAAGCAGAGTAAAAATTTTGGAACTTCTTATATCTTTCATTGTGGTAGAAAATTGATCCTTTGGGAGAGGTATTAAGTGAAATAAAATCCTTTCTTTTATTGCTGGGGGAGGTCCACTGCTTTAATTTCCTCCAATGTTAGACTTCTATGAGGTCTTATGTGCTAAAGCATATTTTTTGAATTACCCAAACGGGTCCCGTTATTTTCGTCATTTTAGTTATTAGTCTGAAAATTGCTACCATTCTGGGATCTCTATGACATTTCTGTATTAGAGCCAAACCCAAGAGCCAATTTACTTATTAGTGGCAAGTAGGGAAGAGTGAAGAGACCATAAAGTTGGATAATTTTACATTAGGTTTGGGATTGGTGCCCAGAATTATCACTTATATGCAAGACTTGCATTGCCTGTCTTGTAGCTACTATTACCTCTGAAAATTCAATGAAATACTATTGTAGTAGATTTTCTTTTTTTATGTAAAAAAGTTTAAACACATCTGTTAACTTGATAAATGTTTAGTATTCTTCACTATCTGGGATGAGCTGAGAAACTTTTCCTAATTGGGGCAATTTGTCCTTTACTGTTCATGTACTCATGAAAGTATGTCAGATTAAAAAAAAATCACTGGGATTTCCTCTTGTTTTCTGGTACTACTGATCCAGACCATCTTGTTCACAATGGCAGATCAGCCATGTATACACATGAAATCAGTTTCTGTCACTCAAGTGTATCAAAAAGATATATGGTAGCTATAGTTATGTTGTTCAAGGTGCATCATGAAATCCTGTGTTCCACCCTCACGGCACTATTCAGTGAACTCTGGAAAACACCATGTCTAGCTCTGTATTATATAATAGTGTGCTTTGTGATTTTAAGACAGCAATAATTTCTAGGGAGATATAACTTGTTTCTATACTCCTCACATGTGCCTAGATTTTATCAGCTCAAACATGACTTAAATAAGTGATGATCTAGCATTTATCACTAAGAAGGAATTACAGATTTTTTGCAACTGATTGAGGAAGCAGATTCCGAGATGTTCATTTTTAAGAAATATTCATGATACCATGCCATCTTTAAGTTGCTATTAAGTTGACCCTAACTCAAAACCCGAAACTGCTAAACCTACAAGGAAACACTAAAACTCCAGGGAATGTAAGGACACAGAATCCCTAGGATCCCAATGAATGTCTCTGGGTCTATATCTGGGTCTACATGCACTTCTCATGCATGTTCTTTGACTCTTTTCTTTTGTTTTCTTTTCTTTTCTGCTTTTTTTGTTTTTTTGTTTTTTGTTTTTGTTTGTTTGTTTTTTTCTTATTCTGGTCGGGTTTCATTTTATGTATATTATTATCATTACTATTATTTCTACATGGCTGTTTTCTAATGAAAGAGAATGTGAGTAGGGTTGGGTAGTGAGGTAGGGATGATTTGGGAAGAGTTGGAGGGAGGGGAAACTATAAACAGAATATATTATGATAATATTTTGTTTTCAGTAAGAAAAGAATACCAAGAGATTCACACTTTTCTTTTCTCAGCTTCACAATGTAGTAATCCTGTATAAATGTATGCATGCACATTTGTATATGTATGCACTATTATGTCAGTGTGTGCATATGTGTGCATGCACCAGTGACATCCCTGCAACCTGAAAATGTGAGCTAACTACTTAAAAAGGTCAATCTTTTGATATCTGAATACATTTAAACTAAAGCATATCAGTAAGGGGTCTACTAGTGCTGTTAGTCAGCAATCTTCAAAGTCAGGTCGTAAAATTGTCAGCTGATCATGTACCTCCATTTGTTTACACATGCATGACATAGTTTCATGTAAATATTTGGGATTCAGATATGAGTCTATAACTTTCATTCATATCTCACTCAGAATGATATTTTCTAGTTCCATCCATTTGCCTGTAAAACACAGGATGTCCTCGTTCTTAATAGCTGAGTATTCCATTGTGTAAATGAACCACATTTTCAGTATCCTTTCTTTTGTTGTGGGACTTCTGGGTTTTTTCCAGCTTCTGGCTATCACAAATAAGACTGCTATGAACATAGTGGAACATGTGCCCCTGTAGCATGGTGGGGTATCTTTTAAATATATGCCCAAGAGTAGTATAGCTGGTCTTCTGATAGATCTATATCCAATTTTCTAAGGAACCTCCAGATTGATTTCCAGAGTGTTTGTCAAGAAAAGGTAATTTTATTGCTGTAAAAACTACTGTGCATGGGTACGTTTAAAACCTGAGGGTTTTTTTTTCCCCTTGTATTTCTAAAGGCTACGTATTTCAAAAATCAAGGCAGGCACAGAGTGAGATTTGGTGGACTCTATCTTCCTTTGTAGCCATTATTTCACTGGTATTTCATATAACAGAAATATTAAAACACTCTGGAATGTTTTAATTTGTTAGTAATCCCACTTCCATAACTTGGTCCTGTCCTGTAGGCCTCATACACACATACTGTCCTCTTGCAGATTAGGATATTTGCAAATGAATTTTGGGAGGACATATTTAACCAACATAAAATACTGTCTTAGAGTTCTTAGTATATCTGTACTAGCTAATTATTCAGGAAATTAATTCCTTTAAATATTTTTCTTTCCCCCACTCTTTTAGCTAGAACTGAGGTTAGGTCACCTGGAGCTCCAGCAGGTATAATGGCAATTTCTCTCAGCAAAAACAATGAAAGCTATGGGTTTGTGAAATGGCTCAGTTGGTGAAGATGAGGAACTGAGTTTGAGTTTCTGGACCCATATTAAAAATTCATCCATAACAACATTTGTATTCCCTGGGCTAGGGAGGTAGACTGCCAGATAAGCATATAGCACAACTCTATTACTATGGGGTAAGATGTGGGGATACTATGTTAGCTGTGTATTTATAGGCATTGCCTAGGTGTGAAGTTAATGACACAAGGTGATTTTATGCTTTCTTTATTTTTAAATAAATTACTTGAGGATAAATATCATATAAAGCATATTTTCCTTGTCCACACATTGCTACTCCTAATACCAATAGATAATACTTTCCTATATTTCAGCTGTTTTTTAAAAGAATTCCTTCATTTTTAATTTTTACATATATAAGGGTGTTGTGCTGTATGCATATCTATACACCAAATTCATGTGGAGGCCAGAAAGTAAGTGTCAGATCTCTAGCACTGGAGTAATAGATCGTGAGCTCCCACATGAGCGTGATTCATTCTGGGTCCTTTGGAAAAGCAGCCAGGGATCTTAACCCTTGAGCCATTTCTCTAGCTCTCAAGTGCTTTTATTTTATTTATTTATATTTTAGGGTAATAAATTACTGTATTTATTTATTCATTTACTTAAATGTTATTATTTATAAACAGTTATATTTACAATAGACTCAAAACAAAAACAAAACTGCCTAAGCATAAACATAACCAACAAAGATCTCTATGATGAAGAATTCAGAACTCTTCAGGGACATCAGGGTGGCTGGTTGGTCAGGCAACGGCACTTGCAAACAAGGTTGAAGACTTGGTTTGACCCCTAAAATGCACATGATGGAAGGAAAGAACCATCCCTCTCAAGTTGCCCTCTGTTGTCATTGATTTTGCCACAACGTCCTGTGACAAACATATAAGCAACATTAAATAAATGTTAAAAAATACACAGAAGAAAGAAGTCAAAGAAAACACTAGCTAAGAAGAACTTCCAAGCTCATAGATTAGTAGAATTACTATTGGGAAGAGGATTATCCTGCTAAAAGCAATCTATAGATTTACTTCAATTCTAATCAAAAGTTCCATGACACTGTTCATAGAAAAAAAATTCCTAAAACTCAGATGGAAGCACAAAATACCATAAATGTTACCTCTAATTTTATTAATTTGGATGTTCTATCTTTAAAAAAATTCTTTTTAAAGGACTGAATCTTTTTATTGATGCTTTGTTTATTTGTTATTCCTTTGGTTTCATTAATTTCTGGGCTTATTCTAGTTATTTCTTTCTAATTTTGTGTTTGACTTGTTCTTGATTTTCTAAGGTCCTAAGGCTTACCACTACATTATTTGAGAGCTCAGGATCTTTAGTGTAGGTACTTGTAGCTTTATACTTCCTTCTTACAACGGGTTTGATATACTATATTCAGATTTTCTTTTGATTCTGGGAATGTTTTGATTTGTTTCATGATTTCATCAGTAGTGTATGTTCAATCTGTGTGTGGGGGTGTGTGTGTGTATGTGTGTGTGTGTGTGTGTGTGACAGAGAGAGGAGGGGAGGGAGAGATTTAGAGAGAGAGAAAGGAAGAGAAAGAGAGAGTTTTGTAGTTCATTTGCTGTTGAATTTTGAGTTTTACTTCCTTATGGTAGAATACAACGTATTATTTCAATTTTTATTTGCTAAGACTTGGTTTGTGTATTGTAATTTGCTTTACAGAAAGTTCCATGGTGGGTGCTGAGAGGAATATGTGTTTGCAGTGTTTGGATGGAATGTTATGTTGATGTGTGTGAAATCCATTTAATGTATGATATCATTTAATTTAGATGTATCTGTTTATTATTTGTCAGAATAACCTATTGTCTTAGTTACTTTTCTATCACCATGATGAAAAGCCGTGAACAAAGCAATGTGTGAAAGAAAGCGTTCAATTGGGTGTGTGGTTTCAGGGACTGAATCCATGGTGACAGAAGAAAGTGCAATGCAGTTGAGAGCTCACATCTTGATCCACAAATGCCAAATGTAAATGTGCTTTTAAAAATAAACTGTATCAAGACTTTCCAATCAGAAGAAGGAAGACCAAAGTGTGGATGCCTCAGTCCTACTTAGAAGGGGGAACAAAATAATCATGGGAGGAAGAAAGGAGGGGGAGAGGAAAAAAAGGGAGGGCAGGATCAGGTATGCGAGACGACTTGGGGGCAGGGAAATACAGAGGGTTACGAAATTGAACAGAAATGTGTAGCACTGTGGCATAGGAAACTGGGAGGTAGCCAACAGAAATTCCCAGAAGCCAGGAAAACAAGAGACTACCAGGACCCAATGGGGATTACATTAGGGGAAATACTCAACGAAAGGGAGAGAGAAACTGTAGAGAACATATCCAGAGATTAGGCATGCCTTCAATTGAAGGATGGGGCCATCCATGCTTCTCAAACTTTTAACCCAGAATTGCTCCTTTGTCCAGACACAAAGAGCGGAGCAGAGACTGAAGGGAAGGTCATTCAGAGACTGCACCACCTGAGGGTCCATCCCATATGCAGCCTCCAAACCCAGATACTATTGCTGATGCCAAGAAGTGCTTGCTGACAGGAGCCTGATACAGCTGTCTCCTGAGAGGCTCAACCAGAGCATTACTGATACAGAGGTGGATACTTACCAGTCAACCATCGGACTGAGCACAGGGTCCCCAGTGGAGGAGTTAGGGAAGGACTGAAGGAACTGAAGGGGTTTGCAGGCCAATAGGAAGAACAACAATATCAACTAACCAGACACCCCAGAGTTCCCAGGGACCAAACCACCAAAGAATACACATGGGGGTGCCCATGGCTCTATCTTCATAAATAACAGAGGAAGGCCTTGTCTGCCATAAATGGGAGGGGAGGCTCTTTGCCCTTGGAAAGATTGATGCCCCAGTGTAGGGGAATGCTAGTGTGGTGGGGCAGGAGTAGGAGGGTGGTTGGGTGAGCACCCTCATGGAGGCAAGTGGGATGGGTGGTTTACAGAGAGGAAACTGAGAAGGGGGATAACATTTAAAATATAAACAGACAAAATAAATAATAAAAAAGATATTTGGAAAAAAGAATTTAAAATAAACTTGGAAAGATGAATTTTTTTTAAATTTTATTTTATTTTCTAAGTTTTTTTTTATTTACATTCAAAATCATTTCCCTTTTCCCGTTTCCTCCCTCCATGAAAGTCCCGTAAGCCCCTTCCCTCCCTCTTTTCCCCATTCAACCCCTTCTCATTTCTCTGTCCTGGCATTCCCCTATATCCAATCTTTCCAGGACCAGGGGTCTCTCCTTCCATCTTCTTGGAAATCTATTGATATGCGAATTGTGTCTAGGGTATTCCGAGATTCTGGGTCAATATCCCCTTATCAGTGACTGCATACCATGCGTGTTCTTTTGTGATTGGGTTACCTCACTAAGGATGATATTTTCAAGTTCTGACCATTTGCCTAGGAATTTCGTGAGTTCATTGTTTTTAATTGCAGAATAGTATGAATTTTTTTTAAGGGAACAGGGTTTCTCTATATATTTTTGTGTGTCCTGAAACTCTCTTTGTAGACCAGGCTATCCTTAAACTCAGAGAAATCTACCTGCCTCTGCCTCCTGAATGCTGGGAGTAGAGGTGTGTGCCACCATAACCTGGCAATTTGTAACCATACAAATTTTAGCATGAAATTTAATTCATGACAGAGTATCTCCAAATATCTGTTATTATGCTTTTACTGTGATAAGCCTAGACACAGTCCTTCAAAATCAGACAAATATTCTCTATGAATCACGCCTGTCTTTTTGTATAGTGAAAAACATTTTCAGCTGACTCCCAGGTCACAGCAGAGAGCAGGGAGGGATTCATTATCAATTTATTGAGGATCAGAGTTTTTCTTGTTCCAGATGTCAGAATTCTGTGTAGCTCAGGCTTTTGTAACTTAGCCCTCTCACTTATGAAAAGCCAACTTCAATAAACCCAGTTGAGAACAATAATTGGCTGTCAAAGTAAAGAGTCTACAAACGTTTAGAATTAAATGTTTAAAAGCATCTGTACACATAATATTAAAGTATGTTCACATGTCATATATGCCGGACCTATGTTACTGTGCATTACTTATTAATTCAAATGAGTCCTGAAAATTGATGTAAAGTACTTATAATGCCAGTTGTTTGGGTCATTTCCTGGGTATTAATAAAAGAGTGGATTTAATGGTCCTCAGAATTTCTACTCCTTAAGGTTATTTAGTCGAGATAAGTGATCTGAGGTGAAGTCATTATTGCTTAATTAGTGTACTGTTTTCACTCTGCTGATGATTTGAGAATAGAATGGGGTAACTTGGAATCATAGGGCTCTTATTTTATATCTAGCACTGGTAGACATGATATTTAAACATTATCTTGATAGAGTCTAAGTTTTGTTCTGTCTTTTATGTGCTACATATGAGGAAGTAGTAGGTTTCTTTGTATTACAGACTGGAACCAATTAACCATTTTGTTCTACACTGATTTATGTATGTTACCATATTGAAGTGTTTAATTTAATTAATCATCTGACATTTGAAACTAGAATATAACATTGAATTATTATTTATTTTATTTTTTTATTTAAAATCTTCTTGGATATTATTAATAAGTATATTGATTCTTATATGTAAATCAGGTTTTCAAAATTGTCCCATAGTGTTCATATAAATTTATATTTAATTTCAATTATTGTTAATATTATACTTTTAATATATGAGCTACATAGAATCTGTATTAGATTTTACAAATTATACTAAACTCCATTGCTTAATTTGTAAAACAAATACTAAAAATTTTAGTTACAAAGAAACCTACTTACAAATTTGTCATTTATCAAAACACTAATAACATCAATTGTGTCTTCCTACATAATAAATGTCATAAAACAGGATAACACTTCTTTTCAATTCCAACACAAGTCACTAAGAGTCAGCACAGACTTTACAAGAGTTCACAGTCCCAAGCAAGATTACCATTACTTTAGATATAGTTCCTAAACTCAGGAGTCCTTAAATGACTGGTATATTTGACTTAAAAATAGGGAGGTCCATAACTAGGGATACAGGTGTGACCTTCCTCCCAATATCTGTCCTAGCTGGAAATCCAATAGAGCACAGTTGACATGGGACCTGCCCCTCTTCCCGGGAGGTCTGCCTTAACCAGGGACACAGGAGGCTCCCCTTACCACAAACAGCACTGTCTGTCTTCCAGGAGGCCTTCTCTAACTCAGGTTACAGAGCTCTACCTGACTACAAGGAGGGACCAGCTACAGTCAGTGATAACCAGGACAGTTAACACCAGAGATAACCAAGCAAGCCCAAGAACATAAGCAACAGAAACCAATGTAATTTAGCAACATCAGGAACCAGTTCTCCCACCACAGAAAGTCCTGGATACCTTAACAACCTGAAAAGTAAGATTCTAACCTAAAATTCCATTCTCATGAAGTTGAAAGAGGCCTTTAAGGAAGATATAAATAACTCCCTTAGAGAAATACAGGAGAACTTCACAGCACTATATGCCTTCATAAAATCATTGGAGAGGTCCTACACTAGCAACTTAACAGCACATCTGAAATTTCTAAAATGAACAAAAGCAAACATGCCCAGCAGGAATAGATGGCAGGAAATAATCAAATTCAGGGCTGAAATCAATCAATTAGAAACAAAGAGAATAATACAAAGAATCAACAAAACTAATAGCTGGTTCTCTGAGAAAATAAAAAAAAAGGAAGATAAATCCTTAGCCAAAGTAACTAAAAGACACAGAGACAGTATCCAAATTAACAAAATCAGAAATGAAAAGAGAGACATAACAACAGAAACTGAGGAAATTCAAAACATTATCACATCTTACTACAAAAGCCTACACTCAACAAAACTGGAAAATCTAGATGGAATAGATGAATTTCTAGATAGATACCAAGTACCAAAGTTAAATCAGGATTATGTAAACTATCTATACAGTCCCAAAGCCCTTAAGAAAAAGTGTTATTCACCTTTCATGATTTCCTAGAAGCAGTCATTAAAAGTCTCCCAACCAAAAAACCCCAAGGCCAGATGGTTTAAGTGCAGAATTCTACCAGACCTTCAAAGAAGACCTAATACCAATATTCCTCAAACTATTTCTCAAAATAGAAACTGAAGGAACACTACCTAATTCATTCTCTGAAGCCACAGTTACTTTGATAACTAAACTAAACAAAAATGAAGCAGAGAAAGATAACTTCTCAAAGAACAAGAATTTCACTAATTAATATTGATGCAAAAATACCAAAGAATATTCTCAAAAACCGAATCCAAGAACACATTGAAATGATCAAGCACCATAATCAAGAGGCTTCATCCCAGGGATGCAGGGATGGCTCAATATGCAGGAATCCATCAATGTAATCCTCCATAGCAACAAACTCAAAGGAAAAAAATCACATGATTATCTTATTAGATGCTTTAAAAAAACCATTGGAAAAATACACCTTTTCATGTTAAAAGAGAAATCAGAAATACAAGGCACATATATAAGCATAATAAAAGCAATACATAGAAAACCAATAGCTAACATCAAATTAAATGGAGAGAAAGTTGAAGCAATCCCATTAAAATCAAGGACAAGAAAATGCTGTCTACTCTTTCCCTATTTATTTTGTATAATACTTGGAGTTTTAGCTAGAGCAATTTGACAGCACAAGGAGATCAAAGGGATGAAAATTGGAAAAGAAGTCAAGGTATCACTATTTACAGATGATATTATAGTATACATAAGCAACCCAAAAAATTCTACCATAGAACTACTACAACTGGCAAGCAGCTTCAGTAAAGTGGTTGCATATAAAATTAACAAACGAGTTGCCTTCCTCTGTACAAAGGATAATAGGTTAAGAAAGAAATTAGGGACATAACACCTTTCATGATAGTCACAAACAATATAAAATATCTTGGTATAACACTAACCAAGCAAGTGAAATATCTGTATGTCAAGAACTTCAAGTCCCTGAAGAAAGAATTCACAGAAGAACTCATAAGATGGAAAAAAATCTGATAAAAGAAAAGATAAAAAAAGGAAAAAAAGATGGAAAGATCTCCCATGTTCATGGATCAGCAGGATTAACAGTAAAAATGGCCATCTTATGAAAAGAAATATACAGATTCAAAGTAATTGCCATCAAAATCCCAACTCTAATCTCCACAGAGATAGAGAAAAAGCAATTCTAAACTTCATAAGGAATAACAAAAAATCCAGGATAACAAAAACAATAAAAAACCAGGAGAGCCGGGCGGTGGTGGCGCACGCCTTTAATCCCAGCACTTGGGAGGCAGAGGCAGGAGGATTTCTGAGTTCGAGGCCAGCCTGGTCTACAAAGTGAGTTCCAGGACAGCCAGGGCTATACAGAGAAACCATGTCTCGAAAAACCAAAAAAAAAAAAAAAAAAAAAACCAGGAGAGATCACCATGCCTGACCTCAAGCTGTACTACACAGAAATAGTGTTAAAAACCACCTGGTATTGATACAAAGACAGTCAGGTTTATCAGTAGAATAGAAATGATGACCAAGAATTAAACCCACATACCTATGGACACTTGATCTTTGACAAAGAATCCAAAACCATATAGTAGATAAAAAGAAAACATCAACAAATGGTACAGGTCTAACTGGTGGTCTTCATATAGAAGAATACAAATTGATTCATATTTGTCTCCTTTACAAAGCTCACGTACAATTGTATCAAAGACCTCCACATAAAACCACATATACTGAATCTAATAGAAGAGGAAGTTGGAAATAGCCTCGAAAGCACGGCACAGTGGAAATTTTCCTGAAGAGATCAGCAATGGCTCAGGCTCTGAAACAAATAATTGCAACATGAGATCTCATGAAACTGAAAAGCTTCTGTAAAAGGCAAAGGACACTGTCAATAGAATAAAACAGCAACTTACAGATTTGGAAACGATCCTACATCTGTTAGAAGGCTAATATCCATAATATACAAAGAACTTAAAAAGTTAGACACAAGAAAACTAAATATCCCAATTTAGAATGCACTACAGAGCTAAACAGAATTCTCAGCTGAGGAATCTTGAATGGCTGAGAAACACCTAAAAAGATGTTCAATATCCTTTGTCATAGGGAAATGCAAATCAAAAAGAGCCTGAAATTATACTTTATACAAACCAGAATGGTTATGATTAAAAATTTAGGTGACAGCAGATGCTGGAAAGGATGTGGAGAAAGAGGAGAGGGAGAAACACTCCTTAACTGCTGGTGGGAGTACAAACATGAGTAACTACTTTGCAAATCAGTTTGATAGTTTCTCAGAAACCTGGACATAGTTATACTGCAAGACCCAGCTATACCACCCCTGGACATATACCCAAAAGATTTTTCACCATCCCCCAAAGATACTTGCTCATCTATGTTCATAGCAGTTTTATTCATAATAGCCAGAAACTGGAAACTACCTAAATGTCCTTCAACTGAAGACTGGATAAAGAAAATGTGGTACATTTACACAATGGAATACTATTCAGCTACTAAAAACCAAGACATCATGCATTTTGCAGGCAAATAGATTGATCTTAAGAATATCATCCTCAGTGAGATAACCCAGTCCCAAAAGAACATTCATGATATGTACTCACTTACAAGTGGATATTAGCCATACAGTACAGGATACCCATGCTATACTCTACAGACCCAAAGAAGCTAAATAAGAAGGAAGACACAATCAAGGAAGCTTGAATCTCACTTAGAATTGACAATAAAATAGTCATAAAGGCAGGTGAAGGGAGGGAACTTGGTGGGAGAGAGGATGGGGAGGTTAATGGGCAGTTCAGGGTAAAGTGTGGGGAGGGACAGGAGGGATGGCCAGATAGCCATAAGAATGAATGGAGAGCTGTAACAGACAGGGTTGTTGAGATGGGGGAAACTATAGAAAGAGACAGTGACCTGTGATAAGGGAGGAACACAAGAATCAATGAGGGTGACTTACAGAATTGGGTATATGGAACCTGAAGTAGCCACCTTCTGTAGCCAGGAAGGAACTCCAACATTATGATAGGGTCACCAACGCCCACCCTCCCCCAACAAAACTTTTGACCCCAAATTTACACTATCTACAAGAAATTCAGGGACAGGGACAGAGCAAAGACACAGGTGGTGGGGGGTAGATGGCAAACCATTAACTGACCCAACTTGAAACCAATCCTGACACTATTGACACCATGAATTGGCCTCAAGAAATGGAGCAATGGAGGATTCAGCACAGGACCAGATGGTTTTAGAACAGAATTCTACCAGACTTTCAAAGAACAGTTAATGTCAATACTATTTAAATTAAAATAGAAGAATCATTGCCCAATTTGTTTTACATGTCACAGTCAATCTAATAACCAAACCATATAAAGATAACAAAGAGAACTAAAGAATTACTCTCCTTTGTGACTATAAATACAAAATTCTTTAGAATGTTACTTGCAATCCAAATTCAAGAACATCACAAAATGCAAGATAGTGATTGCTAACCACTGTCAAGTCAGGATCAGCTAGTCCTTCATAATTCCTGCTTCACTTAAGGTCTATGTGCTTATGTGCTATGTGAAAAGGCTAAAGACAAATGATCCAGCGTTATAAGGAATATTGGGACTGTCCAGGCAGTCAACTGTTTCTGCCAATTATATAAATTTTGGAAGCTATATTATTTTGCTTCCTTCATATTCAGGTAATATTTAATTCTTTCTCAAATCTCTCATGGGGTTGAAGACTAATTATAACATCACCATTAAACTTAAGACGTTTAACATTAAAAAAGATATTCTAAATTTAAAAAGATAGTTTTCAGATGGTAATACAAATTAATATCAAACATGATTGAGGTACAAAATTCTAAAGTCTTTAAAATAAAATAGATGATAAAATGCATTATCTAAATTGCCACATATAATGGACTAGATGTTATGAATATGTATTATACTTTATAGTTTACATAATCATAATTGTGTTCAATTTATATCAAAGAGAAAAGAGCCTTTTATTAGACTAAAAGGGAAAGTTGTGGAAGTTTTGTTTTTTACTGTTTATTGTAATGCAAAGTGTAGGCCCCTTTGATTTGGAGTAAGTACTTAGCCTTTGGGACTCAGCCCCCAGTTGATTCTGATTGGTAAAATAAAGATGCCTGCAGACAATAGCTGGGGAGGAGAAACATAGGCGGAGTTTAGGTTTTCAGGGCTTGAGACTCTGATGACGGGGAGAGACAGAAGCTACCAAGGGATAGAGAAGCAAAAAGATCACCATGTGAAAAGGGCTCAGAGAACACAGCTCTGAGGACTGTTCAACTGGGTGAAGAGCAACCAAGATGGAACATAGACATTAGTAAGTAGTAACTCAGAATTATCAGTAGAAAAGTAGATTCTAATAACATGTAGGTTAGGCAGTTGCCCAACTATTATGGTACATAAAGCATATTTAAAAATATAAAGGCTAAGTGTGTGCGTGTGTGTGTGTATGTTTATCTGGGAACATAAATGTTCATAGATGAGAAGGAACTCCACACCAGGATTTTTAAAAAAAAAAAAACATTTTTTACTACAGGAAGCAAAAATATTAATGTGAGAAAGGAACTATCATAAAGGATGCAGGAATATTAGAGATGTGGGACAAAGGGGTGGTGAGAATAAACAGAATGTTTGGTACAAGCATAGAATCGTGAAAGAATACATTTAATCAATTAAAAATGAAGTTTTGATCAATGGAATTCTTACTCTTTCTTGAAAGAAATATCTTCTTTTTTTTCCTTGGTGCTGGGAACGCATTTGAAAATAATTCTATTAAGTCCATGGAGCATGTTTCTCAGAAAATTCTTGGATGCAAATAAACACACCTATGTCGCAGAATGGAAGGAGCCAGATAATGTACTGGGGAATGACATCACCTCACCGGCTTCTGAGCACATTCCTCAGCCGTTCTTCATCTTAAGGAGTTAGGAAGTTGGATTGAATTTTATCTCACTATTTTGGATGTTTGAGTTGAGTTTCCAATTCCTTGGGTGCTAACCTACTTTCAATATGTAAATGTTCTGAGTTGCTGACTTTAGAAAATGAATCCAGGTATTTGGCAAAGCTTTACAATGGAAAAGAACATTTTTGTTTTCTATAGGCGGGAGACTGAGAGTATATTTAATATTATAAAGTCCACAGTTTTAATTTATAAGTCTGTAATTGTAAAAGTAAGGGAAATCATACCCTTACTTCTTCCTCATGATGCAAACAATTAACTCTTCTGGACTGGATCAACTGTAGGATGTATTTTAAAAGATTAAATAATAATTAATAACATACTCATTTGAAGCAAGACAAGGTTTGTGATTTTTCTAGACTAACACCTGGAAATGTACACTTTTTTTATTTTTTTGCTTCAGAAAGTTTTCACAAAATTATCAATTTTATTTACTATGATAAATTTATTAAACACAAGGAAAAATAAAACAACAAACAGAGAAGTTGGTGACTGAACATAAATATTGACAATGTAGTGGTGAGCTATATTCTATTGTCTACATTTGCTTTGTCAGATTGAAACATCAAACCTTAATAATCACATACTTTAGGATGGCTGGATATATTCTATATATCAGATTGAATTCACAGAGCAATTCAAACAGTTGATATTATGGGGGTACTATTCATTGCAAACTATATCAAACGAGTTACATTGTAACAGACAACACCTGAGCTGTGTATCATGACAAATGTTAGCAGGCTTTCTCTCATATCAATTTCATAATGTTATAGTTCTCACTTCTGAGAGGAAAATATCAGGGTTTCATATGCTGAAGAGGCATGAGGCTTGCACATTGACATCCTGTTTTACTGAACTCCTCTATGATAGAATTGGTTGATGGTGATCTTTTTTTCCCAGGGAAAACACAGAGGCAAGCTGTGTAACTGAATACATCTAATTAGTATTTAACTTTAGATTTCTCCCTGATATACAATCTTATACCTTTACCTCACCTCTAAGAAATTTTCACAAGAGAGAGTATAAAATGTGAGAAATGTGAATCAGAAAGATAGGAGGGAGGGAGGGAGGGAGGGAGGGAGGAAGGGAGAGAGAGAGAGAGAGAGAGAGAGAGAGAGAGAGAGAGAGAGAGAGAGAGAGAGAGAGAGAGAGAGAGAGAGAGAGAAAGAACTAAAGTGTGACTGTCAAAATTCAACTTTTCCTGAACCTGTGAACTTAACTTGGAAATGAAGGCTTTACAGATATATCTCTGAGAGTATCTCCAGATCAATTCTTTCTGTATCCATCCTGGCTGTAATCATTTCAGGCTCTAATATAAATCCTGTTGTGTTTGTTGAGGTAAGGGGTAGGTAGGAGGTTTATTCTTAGAATTTTGAAGAAGGCCATTGGGGCCGCAGGGAAATGGGGATCAGAATAACACTGTTTGAAGCTTCACAATGATAGAGGCACCAGAAGTGCCACAAAGCAGAATAGACTTTCCCATATAGTGTGCAGAGTGTGTATAGCAGTGGTCTGGCAGATAACTTCACTTCAGAAGTCTGGCCTTTATAATGAAAAAAAAAAAACCCTGAATTTCTATTTTTGTAAAACACTCACTTTGTGATAATTTATTATAGTAGCCCCAGGAAACTAATACATCATAGAAATCATTTTACTCCATGCAATTTAGGGATTGCTGTTAATATAAGAAGTGAAAAAAGAATAATGGACTCCAGTTTAAAATGAGACAAATGTGCTGTTTGTACAAAATCATGAATAGATTATGTATGTAATGCTTGTCAACACACAAGTACAGCCATACAATGTATCATCCATAGGACCCCAATGCACAGATTTAAATAAGCAAGGAGAAATGAGTTTTGAAATTCTAGCATTGACTTAGTAATAAATACACCAAAATACTGAGTTATTCTCTAGGATTAATATTGCTTTAAAGGCAACTTGGCTAGATAGGCAAGTACATTAAATTTAACCAGTAAAGTGAAAGGAGAGACAGCTTAGTGGTTAAGAGCATTTGCTGCTCTTGAAGAAGACCTGAGTTTGGTTCCCAGAATACAAATCCCAAATCCCAACTGATTGAATTCCAGGCTCAGGGGTTCCCATATTTTCTTCTGACTTCCCTAGGCACTACACACATGGTACATCTACCTGCAGCCAAACACACACATACCTACACACACACACACAGAGACAGACAGAGATAGATAGATAAATAGATAGATAGATAGAAATAAAATAAATGTAAATATAAATGATTTTAAAAGAAATACATTAATAAATTTGTTTACCTGCTGTATTTTATTTTCATGTGCTTATATTATAGATATATAGATAATAGCTAGGAAAATATTTCTTTAGGTTAACTCTTATTTAATGATATCTTGATTGGAGTTTAGAATTAATATATTTTATGGCAAGTTATGGTGATACAAACATGCAAATATAGGACTAAAAGGTATTAAATGTTTAACTTTTATTTCTATGAAGTATTTCTTTTCCTATTAATTAATTTTTATTCATTTTTAGCTTCCCTACCTCCCAGGTATTAAAACAGTTACACTGGGCCAGTAAGACAAGTGGATAAGACACTTGTTGCCAAACCTGACAGCCTGAGTTCTATCCCAGAACTTCACACTGTACAAGAGAAATAATTTCTGTGAGCGTCCAGTCTCCTCCCTATGTGAGCTCTAATATATACATACAAACCCATTAATTAATGGATTGTTTAATTAAACATTCAAACATAAAATATAGATTGCTTCTCTTTTCTCTAAGTTTAAAATTTTCTCAAATCTTTTCAAAAAGTAGCTTTCATTTTAATATCTAGTAATTTCAAATAAATTTTATCATTCCTCAATAAACTTATGTGTGTTATTTGTATTTGTTTGTCTGTTTTAAATAAGTTCTCATGTATCCCAGGGCATCTTCTACCTCTATAAGTATCTGAGGATGAGCTTAAATTTCTGTCCTTCCACTCTGTGCCTACCCAGTACCAGGGTCAGAAAAGTTATTTACCACTCCTGGTTTTTGCTCTGCTACAAATCCAACCCTAGGATTCATATAAGCCAGGCAAACATTCTACATTCTGAACCATATCTAAGATTTTAATAAATATTTTAATTCAGCACAGAAGACTTTTTATTATTTCATATTCCCTCTATTAACTAATTATCTTTTTTTGCATTGGATGCAAAAGAGATTTTAATAATTTCCTTTTGCTGTTTTGGTACAATTAGATTATTTTTACTTCTTATCTAATTACTACAGATTTTTGAATATTTAAATTTTATAGCCATCTTGCATTATGAATTAATGTTTTAAATAATATAGTCCAAGAATTATTAAAAATAATATCTTAATTTATTGTTTTTTATTGAATATAATCTTCATTTACATTTCAAATGCTAAAACATTTTCCAGTTTCCCCCCTCCCCTAAAACCCACAACCCCTCCTCAACCCCCTGCCTCCAAGTATATGCCCCTCCACCTCACCCACTCCCACACCCCACATCAATTTCCCTTTGTTGTGGCATCTATTGAGCCTTCCCCGGACCAAGGACCTCTCCCACCAATGATGCCCAACAAAGCATTCCTCTACCACAGTTTTGGCTGGAACCATGTGTACCCCTTGGTTGATGTTTTAGACCCTGGAAGTCCTGGGGCATCTGGGTGGCCAACATTGTTCTTCCCATGGGGTTGTAAACCCCTTCAATTCCTCCAGACTACCCTCCAACTCCTCTGTTGGGGACCCCACGGCCAGTCCAGTGGTTGGCTGCTAGCATCTGCCTCTGTATGTGTAAGGCTCTGACATGGCCCCTTCGGAGATAACCATGACATGCTCCTTTTGATGTGCACTTCTTGTAGTCCATAATAGTGTCAGGGTTTGGTGACTATTTATAGGATTAATCCCTGGTAGGGCAGTCTCTCCATGGCCTTCCCTTCAGTCTCTGTTCCACACTTTGTCTCCTTTATTGCTCCTGTGAGTATTTTGTTCCCTTTCTCAGAGGAACCAAAGTAACCCCACTTCAGTCCTCCTTCTTCTTGAGCGTCCTGTGGTCTGTGAATTGCAATTTGTTTATTTTGAGCTTTGGGGCTAACATCTACTTATCAGTGAGTGCATACCATGTGTGTTCTTTTGGGATTGAGTTACCTTGCTCAGGATGAAACTTTCTAGTTCCATCCATTTGACTAAGAAATTCATGAATTCATTGTTTTTAATAAGTGAATAGTACTTCATTGTGTATATATACCACAATTTCTGTATCCATTCCTCTGTTGAAGGACATGTGGGTTCTTTCCAGCTTCTGGCTATTATAAATAAGGCTGCTATGAACATAGTGGAGCAAGTGTCCTTAGTACATGTTGGAGCATCTTCTGAGTTTAGGCCCAGGAGTGGTGTAGCTTGGTCCTCAGGTAGTATTATGTCTAATTTTCTGAGGAGCACTGCCAAACTGATTTCCAGAGTGGTTGTACCAGCTTGCAATCCCACCAACAATGGAGGAGTGTTCCTCTTTCCCCACATCCTCTCCAGCATCTGCTGTCCCCTGAGTTTTTCATCTTAGCCATTCTGACTGGTGTGAGGTGGAATCTCAGTATTGTTTTGATTTGCATTTCCCTGATAACTAAGGATGCTGAACATTTCTTTAGGTGCTTCAGAGCCATTCGAGTTTCCTCATTTGAGAATTCTTTGTTTAGCTCTGTACCCCATTTTTAATAAGTTTATTTGACTCTCTGGTGTGTAACTTCTTGAGTTCTTTCTATACATTGGATATTAGCCCTCTACCAGATGTAGGATTGGTAAAGGACTTTTCCCAATTTGTTGGTTGCCATTTTATCCTATTGACAGTGTCCTTTGCCTTACAGAAGCTTTGCAGTTTTATGAGGTCCCATTTGTTGATTCTGATTCTTAGAGCATAAGCCATTGGTATTCTATTCAGGAACTTTTTCCCTGTGACCATGTGTTCAAGGTTCTTCCCCACTTTATCCTCTATAAGTTTCAGTGTGTCTGGTTTTATATGGCGGTCCTTGATCTACTTGGACTTGAGCTTTGTACAAGGAGATAAGAATGGGTTGATTTGCATTTTTCTGCATGCTGACCTCCAGTTGATCCAGCACCATTTGTTAAAAATGCTGTCATTTTTCCTCTGGATGTTTTTTGCTCCTTTGTCAAATATCAAGTGACCGTAGGTGTGTGGGTTCTTTTCTGGGTGTTCAATTCTATTCCATTGACCTTCCTGCTTGTTTCCCTCCAATTACCTAACAATTTTTTATCACTATTGCTTTGTAGTAGAGCTTGAGGTCAGGGATGGTGATTCCCCCAGGACATCTTTTGCTGTGGAGAATAGTTTTTGCTCTCCTGGGTTTTTTGTTATTCCAGATGAATTTGAGAATTGCTCTTTCTAGGTCTATGAAGAATTGATTTGGGATTTTGATGGGGGTTATTTTGAATCTGTAGATTGCTTTTGGCAAGATGGCCATTTTTACTATATTAATCCTGCCAATCCATGAGCATGGGAGATCTTCTGAGATCTTCGATTTCTTTGTTCAGAGGTTTGAAGTTCTTGTCATACAGATCTTTCACTTGCTTTGTTAGAGTCACACCAAGGTATATAATATTATTCGTAACTATTGTGAAGGGTGTCATTCTCCTAATATCTTTCTCAGCTTGTTTATCCTTTGAGTAGAGGAAGGCTACTGATTTGTTTGAGTTAATTTTATATCCAGCCACTTTGCTGAAGTTGTTTATCAGCTTTAGGAGTTCTCAGGTGGAAGTTTGGGGATTGTTTAAGTATACAATCATATCGTTTGCAAATTGTGATATTTTGACTTCTTACTTTCCAGTTTGTATACTTTGACCTCCTTTTGTTTTATGATTGCTCTGGGTAGGACTTCAAGTACTATATTGAATAGATAGGGAGAGAGTGGGCAGCCTTGTCTGGTCCCCGAATTTAGTGGGATTGCTTCAAGTTTTTCTCTGTTTAATTTGATGTTGGCTACCGGTTTGCAGTATATTGCTTTTACTATGTTTAGGTATGGGACTCGGATTCCTGATCTCTCCAAGACTTTTATCATAAAGGGATGCTGGGTTTTGTCAAAAGCCTTTTCAACATCTAATGAAATGACCATGTGGTCTTTTTCCTTGAGTTTGTTTATGTAGTGAATTACATTGATGGATTTCTGTATATTGAATCATCCCTGCATCCCTGGGATGAAGCCTACCTGATTGTGGTGAATTATAGTTTTGATGCATTCTTGGAATTGGTTGGCCAGAATTTTGTTGAATATTTTTGCACCGTTGTTCATGTGAGAGATTGGTCTGAAGTTCTCCTTCCTTGTTTGGTCTTTGTTTGGTAATGAGTAATATAAAAATTTAAAATGCAGTTATATGCATGTATTTTTTTGAAATGACAGAAATTTTAGGATTTTTTGTGAAAAGACTACTAAAGAAAAATAAACTTAGAAGACAAACATATAATAAGATATAAAGAAAATTATAAATGCTTTCAGTTATTAAAGCTATGTTTAATTAGATAAATTATAATTATAGATGTGTTCCATTTTTCATTGTTTAAATTGTAAAAGCACAGAATATATTGTGATATAATGTCTTGATGGAATAGGTCTAGATATAGATTAGATATATAGATAGATGTGTGGGTGGGTGGGTGGGTGGATGGATGGATGGATGGACGGATGGGTAGATAGATAGATAGAGGTTATAATTTGTGACTTTTGAACCAACTAAAGGATCTCAAATGTATCAAAGTGATTAAGACAGTTAATGTTTCTGTAACTGAGATTGTTACTTCTGTTAGAGTTTCATATGAAAACTTGCTGAAGGAAATATAGTTACTGATAACAGCATTCATGGTTTAACAAGAAAATGTAGAATTAGATGAAATTGGACAGAGAACTAAAGATTTAGAAGTCAATTGGTAAATAGGGTAATTATATGTAACTGGATGTTTATAAAGAGTAGTCAAGTTAATTTAGGAGTAATATAAAATTGAATAATACAAAAGGGTATGGAAGCCCGAAAGGATGCAGAGAGGGTAGTACAGTTGAGTGTCACAAGTTCAATGTAGTGATATTTTGTAAGCAGAAAAATCCAGGTTTGTAGACAGCATTAGACTTCAGGAATCCTGACTGCATTTGTGATATGAAGTATCTTTTACAATGAAATAGATTTAAAAATAGTTAAATATATTCTTTAAATTTTCACACATCTATGTAATGCATTCTAACACTCTCATCCTCTATTTATATATTTCTTACTGTGTCAACCTCCTTCTTTGGGAAAGAATCCTTTCCCATTCTGGGTTGTTTGCTTTATTTTGTGATCTACTGTGTGTCATGGATATGGAGCTATCCATCAGAAATTGGTAGACTCATAAGATGCTGACACTCTTCTTTAGTATCTTTTATAAACAATTGTTCAGCAAATATGGGTAGAGTTCCATGAGCCCCTCCTCCATCCATGTCTGGATGTTGATAAGTTCAGTCTTAAAGAATCCCAGTGTAAGAAATTGAGGCATCTGTGAGCTTGTGATTGTGATAACTGGATGGCGTTCTGATTTTTCCCTATTTTCTAGCTTTTATATTCATTCTTTCTCTTTTTTCTATAATATCCCAAGAACCTTAGAAGTGGTGGTATAAATGTTCTCTTTCTAGCAAAATATTCAACAATTTATTTTCCATACACTTTGGGTAGCCAAGACTCTCTGGATTAACTACTGGATTTATTATAGACAAGCTTCCCTGATTAAAGATTTGATTGTTATTAAATCACAAATTAATGTTTTAATTAATGATTAAAATAGATACTTAGAGTAGTATGCATCTATGGGTATAAAAATAGACTTTTGCAAGAGAGTTCGACACTTTGTAAACTTAGTGAAATGAAAGCAGTAGCCTTTGTTATAGGGCTTATTACTTTCAAAGTCATTGGTCTTTGACTAGCTTATGTATAGTTCTAGGGTTTGTATCTGTGGTAGACCAGCAATGTGGTTTTCTTCCCAAAAACCAATACTGCACCTTCTGTCATTGTAAAAGTACATCAGAGAAGACGTTTCTACTTCAGAGTTTGAGCTTGCTTTCTTACAACCTTGGTTTGTAGTATCTGCATCAATATGGGATTATCATCTAGCTCTGTTGTAAAGCTAAGAGAGATGAAAAGAACCTGTATACTTTGGGGGACCTAGGGAGTTTTCTTGACCAATAAATAGCATATATAGCTGGCAATTAATGACTAGAAGAATAGATTTAAGATTATATGACTTAGTAAATTGTAAATAATTGAACATGAATAAAACAATAATTGTAAATAATTGAACAAGAATAAAAACTTCTAATTATTAAATTGTTCTGAATATTTTAGAAGAGAAAAAATATTCTACAGACATTTATTTATAATATAAAGTAGTTGATAGAGCACACAATTTTGAGTTATTGTTAAATATCCCAAAGCACCATTAAGCTGGTAAATATTGCAGTTAAAATAGTAGAAGAATTAAATTTTAAATATTTGCATCTTTATTTGGATTTTTTATTATTCATTTTCTTTTGAGGCTAGTTTAACAGAAATTGAAGCTAATTTTGAAAGAAATATTCTGATTTGCTCATTATTCTTCTAAATTCACAAGGGGACATCTGACAGCCCTTTGTAAAACTTTGCTCTGAGAGTGAAATGCATGTCACATATAAATGATGCTCTGTGATGGTAATGCAACTCCAGAGTCTGGTTATTAGAAATAATAAAGTCTCCAGGGAAGAAAGATGTCCTCGGTGATATTTTGGGAACTAGAATATCTCAAGGTTGTAATGTTGCCAGACTATTCAACCAATGAGCAAACTTATTCTAAAACACTTCTTTTAGGAAGAATTTAAGTTTTAATCTCAAGTTATGCTTTAATAAGAACATCAGCATATTCCACATAATACAGATGGCAATATTTATAGGATAAATACTTTCAAATTTCAAATAGATGCAAAATTGTTATTCAATGATAAAGCTAATTTCTAAAACTTATTCATGATTAAAGTTTATATAATTTACATATATCACATTATAATTACTGATTCTACATACTTCTATTTATGATGTGTATTAAATCATGAATATAGTTTCATTACCCCACACTGGCTTGCAAAATGTAACTACCTCCATGAAAATCACTGATATATTACTTAGTTTTAAAATAATATACAAAGTAATAAGAATCAGAGAAACTAATCTGAGTTTTGAGATTAATAAAACCAATCTAGCTCTAAGAAATCATCCAATTAAAGTAAAGCTATTTTTGAAATTAGGTATTAGTTGGAGGTAAGCTTAATGATTATCATCTATTTAGTGTTTAAAAGTTGAGTATTAAATATCTCTGTGTCCATATCTTTTAAAAGTCAAGTCTTCAATTCCATTAATCAAAACAACCCTGAGATTCCATCTCACACCAGTCAGGATGGCTAAGATCAAAAACACAGGAGACAGCAGTTGTTGGCGAGGATGTGGAGAAAGAGGAACACTCCTCCACTGCTGGTGGAATTGCAGGCTGGTACAACCACTCTGGAAAGCAGTCTGGCGGCTCCTCAGAAAACTGGGCATGACACTTCCGGAGGATCCGGCTATACCACTCCTGGGCATATACCCAGAGACTTTACCTGCATGCAATAAGGACACATGCTCCACTATATTCATAGCAGCCTTATTTATAATAGCCAGAAGCTGGAAAGAACCCAGATGTCCCTCAACGGAGGAATGGATTCAGAAGATGTGGTATATTTACACAATGGAATACTACTCTGCAATTAAAAACAATGAATTCACGAAATTCCTAGGCAAATGGTCAGAACTTGAAAATATCATCCTTAGTGAGGTAACCCAATCACAAAAGATCACACATGGTATGAAGTCACTGATAAGGGGATATTGACCCAGAATCTCAGAATACCCTAGACACAATCAGCATATCAATAGATTTCTAAAAAGATGGAAGGAGAGACCCCTGGTCCTGGAAAGACTGGATGTAGGGGAACGCCAGGACAGAGTAATGAGAGGGGGTTGAACGGAGAAAAGAGGGAGGGAAGGGGGCTTATGGGACTTTCGGGGAGGGAGGAAACGGGAAAGGGGAAGTGATTTGGAATGTAAATTAAAAAAATAAAATTAAATTAAATTAAAAAAAAAGTCAAGTCAATAAATATCTTCAAAGAGAAAAACTACTATGTTGTATTCAAGAAGAAATAGATATTGAACAGACACATAGCTATCAAATATCTAAGTTTTTGATATAAATCTTTATTAAAGTACAGATAAATCCATATGATTTTGTTGCTAAAATCATTTGTTTCTTTTGATATTTGGTTGTTTCTCTTGACATCAAGTTGATCTTCAGATTGACATCATATGGGTTTTTGCCCCAAGATGCTGAACCACCATGCTCTATAAAAATTTTATTTTTTTAAAAATAACAAACACTTCACCCAAACAGAAGGGGAATAAATGCTTTTAAATTGAAATATGAGGTTAATACTCTTACAATTCCAAAGTTAGATGTTAAAAGAAAAAGAATGATAAAAACAGCAATTTATTAACATAAACGCAAAAAAAACCCTCAAATGATAGTAACTCAGATGAGCATATACAGTGGGTAACCACATATAGGTTGAGCTAGAAGGCAAACTATTTCTACTAAAACTTCTTCTTGAGTATAGAGAGAAGGTTCTCCAAATTTTTCTCCAAAGTTAAACAGGAAAATTAAAATATCCAAGCAAATAAATCAAAACCACAAATATCTAATTGCCAACAACTTTTTAAAATATGCTTGATTAAAACGTCAATTTACTTAGTTAATATTTACTTTGAGATAAGGACTCATTATGTAACCTAACTAACCTTGAACTAACAAACTTCCTGCCTCAGTCTAACCAATGTTATGATTCTATGATGCACCACTATGCCAAGTTCCAACCCCAAATTTTTATCATGCTATGGGTAATGAATTGGTAAAGTCATTGTAATACAATCTGATATTGTTCCCTGCAAGAAATAGCTATAACAATGAATGAAGAAAGTGACTATGACTTTGAAAGATAGCACGTAGGACTGCATGAGAGGACTTGGAGGAAGAACAAAAAGGGGAACAATGTAACTATATTATAATCATAAGACAAAAATAAATAATTAAAATCCTGAAATGATACTGCCTTAGTGCATGTGTGAATTTGAGTGTGACATAAAAAGACACCAAGATAACTCCTAAAAAGTGAGCGAACTTAATTGGGGATTGCTCATATTCTTAGACATGATCCTCATGGTGGGGAGCATGATATTTCACAAGCAGACAGAGTAGCTGAGATGTCTGCATCTAGATCCATAGGCAGCAGGAAGAGAGGGCGATTGGACCTTACTTGGGCTTTGGAAATCTCGAGATCAACCCCGAGTGACATCTTTTCTGCAACAAGGCTGCACCTCTTCCAACAAGGTCACACGTCTTAATTCTTTAAAATAGTATGACTTCTGATGACTGAGCATTCAAATATGGGGGGGTGCATTCTTATTTAAACCACCATAATCCTAAAATTTTTCAAAAGAAGTGGAAATCTTGAATATATCATCAAAAGGAAGTGAAATCTGCTAAGAGTTTTGGAAAGCCAACTTGATTGAGAGCCTCACTGTAGCTGGTGAGGCAGAGGTATCATCTAGTATGTACCTACAGAAATCACAAAGTAATAAATGTATGTTTTCTTCAACTTCTACCTATGCAGTAATTTGGTATACAAGAAAAAAAATAAAGAAAACCATGGTTCTCACAATTTTATTTCAATGAAAATGGAGATAATTATTTTATTATCTAATAAGAGGACTTTAGATATTAAATAAATATGAAGATTTGTATATGCATGTATCATAGTTTAAATTGTCAATTTTTTTTAGAATTTTTTAAAATATGGATTTAATTTCAAATAACTAACGCATGGTTTCATGCCTGTGTATTTTAGAACTGTGAGCTTTTCCTCAGGATATTTCTCTCAAATTTCTCTAAAGTTTTAGGACAGCAGGCACTTAGACCTCAATGTGGCTGGTGTACAAGATGCACTGTTTCCTATTGATGTCACTGCTGGTTGCCCATAGCATCTTTCGGGAAAATGAATTTGGAAATTAACTTTCTTTCCACACACATGCAACTCGGTGCTTACTTCTGCAGCCTTCTCAGTGATGCTGCTACCTTATCTGTTTTTTGCTGGATGGATACAGTTCTGAATGATGGTTATGTGGTTTTGGACTCTGGTTTTATAGAGATAAATTTTAAAACATTTTCCCCAGAAGGCACTATTTTGCACTTTCTCAGACAAAAATCGAATGACTTAGCCGAACACTCATGGTGTTTTGTTATAAAACTGCAAAAGCATCTATTCTTTATTCCACTATTGGATAAAGATTCTTAATATTCGATATACTGGAGACCTGGCTCAATAAATTCTATGTGTTACATGCTCACAGCTTTTTCAGTCCAGTCTCTAAAGCACAACTCTCACATTTCCCTCTACTCCTGTACCTGCCAACACAAATAATCATATGGTATGTTCTTACTGAAGTTTTGATTTCTGCTTTACAGACATTTAAGGTACAGTGTATGAAATATTAACTTGGATGCATTGGGTAGAGATGTTGGAAATATTAATTCTTCCAAAACTGATAGTTTATATAAAGAAATTACACTTAAGTATGAATTATTCTTTTTTAACAAAGACACTCGAAAAAATTGAAGAAAAATCACTGAAGTTTTTGCAAAATTTTTTTAAGAAAAAGATTTTTTTTAAAGCATGTAGTTGAACTCTTTGGTCCTGGACTCATCTGAAAACATGTGGCCAGAGTATTGTAGAGTCAGTGATTTCTGTGTTCTCATACATTTAAAAAGTGAAGCAAGAAACATTTTATGAGACTACTTCCTCTCACTTTCTACCCATTGAACATTCTAATTCATTCTAAGTTTTCTGATGTTAAAGGATAGTACAAAGGGAACTGAACTGAATATGTCAACACTTTGAGTTCCTATGTAAGAAACTGGGGGTTATTTAAAATTAAATAAACCTCAATTGAATGTGGGCGTAATAGCTTGACAACAAATAGAAATCACACACCTTGAGTTTCTGCCAGTGACATGCATCCAACTAATCATACCATGCCCAAATAAGGCAAATTGCCTTGTAGCAACCTTGCTTGCTTGTCTTATTAAATCCTCTGTGCATACTGACTACATAGGGCTTTCTGGTTTCTAGGTTTCTTACTAATTCCTAAGCCACACTCTTGGCTGAAATTCTGTTCAATATTGCTTTTCTTTTAGCAACAAGGTATATATAGGCTTAGCTAATGAGACTCCTCAGTTATGTAAGACTAAGATGAATTCCCCAAATAGCAGCAAGACATTCTCTAAGCTGCTGTGTTAAGGAGGCTGTTTAAATGGTTAACCTCTAAGACAAGACAAAGCTTTTCAGAAAACAGACAGATTGTGGAAATTTAAATTAATATTACATTTTGTGTGTGTGTTTGTTTGTATCTATGTGTATGTGTGCACACACACACACTGGTAAACCATGGCACATTAGTAGTCAGAGGACTACTTGTAGGAATTGCTTCTTTCCTTTCACCATATTTTTTTTAGCTATTAGAACTTAGGGCATCATGCTTGGTAGCAAGTGCCTTTACTTAATGAGTCATCTTCTTCCTCCAAGGCCATGGTATTATGCAGCAGAAGAATAAATGTCAATTATTTATTCTTTTCATTTCATTTTTATTTTTGTTTCATTCTTATTTTTCTTTTCATTTATCAGGGAAACTCAACCCGCAACTCTCTGCTCCTCTCTGTTTCAGAGACAGCCAGATCTTCTCCTACAGTGTCAGTCTCGTCCTGTGGACACTATGGTGATGGCGGGGTGCATGGATTTGGCCATATTAGGCACCTGTTTTTGAGACTGCCAGTTAATCTAACAAAGTGGAGATTTTTTACATCAATGACCTCTTCATTGACCTCAATTACATGTTCTCCACATTCCAATAGGACTTTTCCATAGCAAGATCAAAGTCACAGTTAAAACTGAGAATGAGAAACTTGTCATTAATGGAAAGCCTATCACCATCTTCTAGGAGCAACATCCTGCTAACATCAAATAGCGTAATGTTGGTTATGAGTATGCTGTAGAATCTACTGGCATCTTTACCAGCAGGGAGAAGTCTAGAACCCACTTAAAGGATGGGGCCAAAATGATTATCATCTCTGCCCCTTTTTCTGATACCTCCATGCTTGTGATAGATTCAAATAAGGGAAGTGTGACAGCTAACTTAAGATTATCAGCAATGCTTCCTGCACCACCAACTGCTTGGCCACCCTGGCCAAGGTCATCCAGGACAATTTTGGCACCATGAAGGGGCTTGTGACCACAGTCCATGCCATCACTGCCACACAGAAGACTATAGATGGCCCCTCTGGAAATGTGGTGTGATGCTCGTGGGACATCATCCTTGCATCCACTGGAACTGCCATGGCTGTGAGCAAGATCATCCCATAGCTGAGCAGGAATCTCCCTGGAATGACCTTCTGCATTGCTATCCCTAATGTATACATCATGGATCTAACATTCTCTCTGAAAAAATGTGCCAAGCGTAATGACATCAAGAAGGACATGAAGCATGCATCTAAGGACAAGGCTGTCTCCTGTGACATCACCAGCAACTCCCATTCCTCCACCTTTGATGTTAGTCTGGGCATTACTAACAAAGTCAAAGTTGTAAAGCTCATTTTCTGTTATGAGAATGATTATGGTTACAGTCGCCCGGTGGTGGGCCTCATGGACTACATGCCTTCCAAGGAGTAAGAAGCTTTTTTTTTTTTTTAATTTTGGATCACCCATGCCAACAAGGACACCAGAGCAAGATAGTGACCCTCAGCTGCTGAGGAGTCCCTGTTCCAACTCTGCCCTGCCCTGACACTAAGCATCTCCCTCACAGTTTCCATCTCAGATCCTCACATTAACAAGAGCGGCCTACAGAACCATGTTCTCTTGAATACAATCCATAAAGTTTCACACACACACACATACACACACACACACACACACGCACACACACACACACACACACGCACGCACTTCACACAAGCTCAATCAACAAATATCAAGGCCTTAATCATCAGGTAAACACAAATCAAAACAATTCTGAGGTTGCATCTTATACCCATCAGAATGGCTAAGATCAAAAACTCAAGAGATAGGGCATGTGTGGTAAGGATGTAGAAAAAGGGAAACCTCCATTACTGGTGAAAGGGGATATATATACAACAACTTATGCAAATCAATATGGTGGTTTCTCGGAAAACTGGGAATACTTCTACTCAAGACCCAACTATCTCACTCTGGGGCCCAAAAGAGGTTCTATTATCCCACAAAGACACTTGTTAAACTATGTTCATAGGTGCATTATTTGTAATAGCCAGAAACTGGAAACAACCTAGATATTCCTCAATTGAACAATGGATTATGGAAACATGGCACATTTACACATCTACAGCTATTTAAAAAAAGATATCTCCTCCCAATTTGAGCTGGTGCCCTGAGCATACCTGGGGGGTAGCTCTGTACCCACTCCTACAACACCCAAATGCAAGGGCACCCATTTCATAAAAGAAAATTTACTCAAGTAGAAAGCACACATTATACCTCACACAATAAAAGTGGGATACTTCAACATCTCATTCTAATCAATGGACAGATCATGGAAACAGAAACTAAACAGAGACACAGTGAAACTAAGAGAAGTTATGAAGCAAATGGATTTAACAGATATTTATAGAACATTTCATCCTCAAACAACAACAAAATATACCTTCTCAGCACCTTGGTATCTTCTCAGCATGGTACCTTCTCCAAAACTGAGCATAACATTGATCACAAAACAGGTCTCAACAGATACAAGGAGACTGAAATCACCCTGTGCATCCTATCAGATCAGCAAGGACTAAGGCTGGTCTTCAACACCAACAAAAACAACAGAAAGCCCATATACACATGAAACCTTATGGGAAAAACAAACGTGGGTGGGTCCGCAGCAGGTTCTTGCAGTCAGGAAAATAGACAAGCAGAGCCTGCATAGGGAAAACTGGCAGGCAGTGTCCGCATAGGAGAAAATGGCCAGGGCCTGTGAATGGCACTGGGGTAGGAACGGTGAGCGCCTGAGTACCTATAGAGAGAAAAGCTGCCTGGCTAACGGGGAAGGAGGGTCCTTGCTCAGAAGGTGGTGCTGTTCTGGCATGAGCCTCCCAGGTACTTGTAGAGGAAGCTTGGCTGGTGGCTGGAAATGTTGAGGCCTGCTCCATGTTCTTACATGGAAGGTTTTGATAAGAAGAGACAGTTCATAGTTTCAATGCTTTATTATAGAAAAGTAGGAAGAGAAAAGGAGACAGAGAAGTAAAGAGAGAAAGAGAAGATAGAGGGATGAGGGCTGGCCATGACCACGTGGAAAAAGGAGAAAGAATGGGGAAAGAGGGGGAACAGGGAGACAAGGGCAAGGACAAGAGATAAAACGAGAGAAAGGCAAGAGAGAGTAAGGAGGGGCAAGAGGCTCCATTTTATAGTGGGCTGTGTTACCTGGTAATAGCCAGGTAACCACAGGGCTGGGAAAACCGGGCTATAGCTAGGTGACTGTAGGGGTGGAGTACAGTGAGAACACTAGGGGCCTGGGGCATGGCCATACATGACTGATAGCCACAGGATTATGGAGTTGAGGAGCATGGCTTACTGGTTCCATCCCTTGTAGAATGTTCTACTGGGTCTCCGGAGTAAGCCTTGCTCAACCAGGCCACAGACTGCCTCACACAGTCCCACATCTCCCCCTTTTACTTTTTTTTCAAAAGAGAGGGGTAATGGGAGTGGCTGTGTTACTTGTAGTGAAAATTTTGGGTGGGGTGGAGATATCAGAAGAAAGCCAGAATGGCAAGGAGGAATGGGGGGGGGGGAGGCAAGGGATGATCGAATCAATGAGTAGTACAGTTTGAGGGTAATAACATCAGTTTTAAACAGCAATCAATCAATCTAGATAGACATTATGTTTTTTTCACTATCACGTAATTCCCCCCAAGTTCAAAAACCGTTAGGCCTTGGCAAGAGAGTTCATCTGTAACTGGAAGGTCCCAAGTCTGTAGTTTGTGTCTTTTTAAACTATTCCACAAAATAAAAATGGAAGGAACACTACCCAACTCATTCTATGAACTCACAATTACACTGATATCAAAATAATACAAAGATCCAACAAATAATGAGAACTTCAGACCAATTTCCCTTATAAATATTGATGCAAAAATACTCAATAAAATTCTTGCCACCCAAATCCAAGAACACAACAAAATGATCATTCACCATGATCAAGTAGGCTTCATCCCAGGTATGCATGGACCGTTCAATATATGGAAATCCACCATTGTAATCCACTACATTAACAAACTCAAAGAAAAAAACCACATGATCATTTCATTAGATGCTGAAAGGCATTTGATAAAATTAAACAACCTTTCGGGAGGGAAGGGGGCTTATGGGACTTTCGGGGAGGGAGGAAACGGGAAAGGGAAATGATTTTGAATGTAAATAAAAAAAATTAGAAAATAAAAAAAATCCAACTCAAATAAAAAAATAGTCTAAGAAAGATCAGGAATTCAGGGTCATACGTAAATATAGTAAAAGCAATACAGAACAAACCAGTAGCCAACATCAATCTAAATGGAGAGAAACTTGAAGCAATCTCACTAAAATCAGAGATTAGACAAGGCTACCTACTCTCTCCCTATCTATTCAATATAGTACTTGAAGTCCTAGCTAGAGCAATAAGACAAGAAAAAGTGGTCAAAGGGATACAAATTGGAAAAGAAGAAATCAAAATATCACTATTTGCTGATGATATGCTAGTATACTTAAGTGACCCCAAAAATTCCACCCACTAGAGAACTCCTAAAAGTGATAAACCTGGTAAACAACTTCAGCAAAGTGGTTTGATATAAAATTAACTCAAACAAATCAGTAGACTTCCTCTAATCAAAGGATAAACAGGCTGAGAAAGAAATTAGGGAAAGGACACCCTTCACAATTGGACTGAGCACAGGGTCACCAATGGAAGAGTTAGGGGAAAGACTGAAGGAGCTGAAGGTTTTGCAACCCCATAGGAAGAACAACAATATCAACCAAGCAGACCCCTGAGAGCTCCCAGGGACTAAACCACCAACCCAGGAGTATACTTGGAGGGACCCATGGCTCTAACCACACATGTAGCAGAGGATCGTCTTGTTGGGGATCAATGGGAGGAGAGGTCCTTGGTTCTGTGAAAGCTCCATGGACACCCCATTGTAGGGGAATTCAAGGGGAGGAAGGTGGAAGTGGGTGGGTGGGTAGAGGAACACCTTCATAGAAGCAGGAGAAGGGGGCATGTGATAAGGGATTTCTGGGGATTGGGGGAGGGACCAGGAAAGGGGAAAACTTTTGAATTGCAAATAAAGAAAATATCCAATAAAAAAAGAGGCAGATGGAGGGAGAGAACTTGTTGAGAGAGGGGATAGGTAGGGGAATGGGTTGTTCAGAATCAGGTGTGGGGACAGGCAAGGGAGATGGCTAGATGGCCATGAAAATGAATGTAAATATGAAACTGACAGGAGTGGGGAGGTGGGGGACATCTTTAGGTTGAGACAGATACCTGGGATAAGAGAGGTACCAAGGGATCAATGGAGATGATCTTATCTGTGACTAAGATTTAGAACCTGAAGAGGCCACTTCCTGTAGCCAGACTGGAACCCCAGTGGAGCAGTAGAGATACCAACCCACCCACAAAATTTCAACCCCAAATTTATCCTACCTATAAGAAATTCAGTCACCTGGGTGTGAAGCAGAGATTGAGGAAATGGCCAACCAATAATTAACCTGTCTTATTCAGGGTTTCTATTCCTGCACAAACATCATGACCAAGAAGCCAGTTGGGGAGGAAAGGGTTTATTCAGCTTGCACTTCCACATTGCTGCTCATCATCAAAGTAAGTCAGGACAGGCACTCACTCAGGGCAGGAACCTGGAAGCAGGAGCTAATGCAGAGGCCATGGAGGGGTGCTCTTACTGAATTGCTTTCCCTGACTTGTTCAGTCTACTTTCTTATAGAACCCAGGATTATCAACCCAGGGATGGCACCACTCACAAGGGGCTGGGCCCTCTCTCCCTTGATCATTAATTGAGAAAATGCCTTACAGTTGGATCTCATGGAGGCATTTCCTCAAGGGAGGCTCCTTTCTCTGTGATAACTCCAGCTTGCCTCAAGTTGACACACAAAACCAGTCAGTACAGAACCCAACTTGAGATCTATTCCATGGGCAAGGACCAATCACTAATACTATTAATGATACTTTGTTATGCTTGCAGACAGAAGCATGCTGTCCTCTGAGAGGCTAGACCCACAAGCTCACTCAGAGAGATACAGACACCCATAATCAAGCTTAAGGATGCTTACGGAAATATAAGAGGAAGCATTGTAGGCCTCCAAAAGAGATAGGAATTCCACAAGAAGACCAACATAATCAATTAAATTTACTTGGGACTCCCAGAGTCTGAACCATTAGCCAAAGAGCATGCATAGGACCTAGGACTCCTCGCTCATAAGTAGCAGATGTGGAGCTTGCTCTTCATGTGGGTGCCAAACAACTGGAACAGAGCCTAACCCAAAAGCTGTTGCCTATCTGTGGGATAGGTTATTCTACCTGGGCTGCCTTGTCTGGTCTCAGTGGGAGAGGAAACACATAGCATTACAGAGACTTGATGTGCCAGGGTGGGGCAATACTCTTGGGGAGCAAAGGAAAGGATTGTGGGAAGAGGTGGCCAGGAGAGGTCAGTGAGCAGGATGTAAAGTGACCAATTAAAAAACATGAATAAAACACAACAAAATACAAACCATATTGAAATGTAATATAATTCTTAGCTCATATTGCAAACAGAAATATCTTTTTTTGATAGATATATGTGTTCTTAATGATCACTTTCATGTTACAAGTGAGACAAAGGCTATCTGGGGTATTATATCTAAATTTAGCAGACATATTTTAAGGTTAGTTTCGATAAACAGGAATGCACTCAGATAAGTTATAAGAGAGATAGGCTGTACTGTTGACATCCTACTTGTATTAGAATATTCAAACAAATATCATATGGTGTGCAGAGTCCTATCTAAAGTATTTAAACTGATATTATATTTATATTGTATTTAAAATGATAATGCTTACATTTTATGCATTATTGTGTTAATGTGTGTGCAAATTCATTTTTAGGGACTTTGTTGAAAAATAAAATCATTGAATCTTGAAAAAATGTTGCTTATTCCATTTAAGTATTTTAAACAATTCCTGAGCAATTCATATTCTGGATATATGAAAATTAAATAGTGATTAGAGAAATGAAAGCAGAAAATGATAATAGGCAAAAAGTTTAACTTATATAAAAGCCCCTTCATTGGTTTCATGGGACTAATTAATAACAATCTTATTACTCAGTTATCTGAAGAATATTGTTCTTAATTTTCTTTTAAAAAATTCAAAGAATTTCATAATGAGATACAAGCACTATTAGAAAAGTTCAGAACCTCTTAATGACTTATTTTAAATACTTAAATCTATTTATTTTATGCTTATGAGTGTTTTGTCTATATGCATGGATATGCTGATGTTTGTTCCTAGGAGTGACTAAGGAGGTCAAAAGACAGCATTTGTTCTGGAACTGGAATTGGAGATGAGTGTGAGCCACATTGCAGTACTGGGAAGGAAACTCAGGTCCTTTGCAAGAGCAAATGTTTTTACTTGCTCAGACAAAATACTTCTCTCAAACAAACTTTAGATTAACACAGAGTTTTTTGTTTGACTGCTTTCAGGGTTGTGGGTTAGATCTAGTGACTGGGACATGCATGGCAATTGACTTTTCACTTTAGCCTAAGCACTCTTTTCATTTACTATTTTGCGGTGAAGTTTCATTATACTCTCTGGGCTAGCCTTGAACTTATCATGCTCTTACCTAAGTCTCTTGAGTATCTGGAATTACAGGATAATTCTAGCAGTGCCAGCACATATAATCATTCACACAATTATTTATCATTTATAAGACATTTATAGTCCTTTTGGAACTTCTGTGTCTTTCTTCCTCCTCCCTCCCTTTGTTGTACTATTTCACTCCACTATGCAGTTCATGATGTCTTGAACTTGGCTATGTAGCCCAGGGTCTTTAACTGATAGTTGACTCCTGTAGCCTCCTCAGTATTTGATTCAGGCCTGGTGTACGAGATCCAGTAAGAGTGTGTCTCTTTTGGAACACGAGTAAATATTTGTTGGTAATGCTGTCCCAAATTCAATGTATAAATTGACTAACAATTTAATCACATATATATATATATATATATATATATATATATATATATATAAAATTTTATAGGCAAAATATATCAGTAAACCTCTTATCTTCTAGTAAAATGTAAATCATATTTTTTAAACTTGATATTATAAATTTAATTGAAGTATATAGATTTTTCAATTAATCACATACTTGAAATGTGGATTCTTTCTGAAAACCATAATCATTAGAGTCTGGAGTTTCTTCTCTGTTTCTCCCGAGGTGGCAGTTTTATTGGATGAATTTCTGTCTAGGCATTGTTATAAAGCTGAGTTCCATTTGATGATTTTCTAGAAGACCAAAATTTGTCTGCTTGGAAAAAGTTCAAACCACCATTTAAATTAATCAAAAACATTGGAATTAAACAGTATGAGAAAATTATGACTTATTATCTGATGTAACCTAAAATATTTTTCCAAAATGTATAGACACTGAAAGCTTCTCTCACATTCCATTGCAGTGTGAGACAAACTAAACACCAGGAATCTCTTGGGCCATGATGCTTTGGGAGACAAACAAGCTGATTGTCTTTAAACCCTTCTAAAATATCTATAACAGGACTGGAAAATCCTAAAATTAAATTTTAAATCAAACTTGCTGACAGAACTAATAAAATGGATTAAAATCATGATAATAAGTCAACAGATAAACAAATGTGGCTGAGATCACAGGAAATGAGAGTGAAAAATATATAAGCAGGTAAGAGTCTCTTTTCCAATTGACTGACAACTGATGGCTACAATGAGAAGTTGTCTTTAATCGACTGAAAAGGTTTTTGTTGCTGAGGGTTTGTTAGCAGTGACATGGTCTGTCACGTACAGATGAAAAATGGTACTGGCATGAAGGGAAAATAAGATAACAATATCAGGAGACACTCCTGAAAGGAAATTAAAAGTATGCTTTCCAGGTAGCCGGAAATTATTCTGGGGGAAAGTTGAAAATAGCAATAATGAAAATGGTGCAAAAATAAAACCAAGTTAAACAAAGATGAACTATAATGTGTGTATCTGTGTAGGTGTACAATAATGCATGATGATTTTTCATAATATTACTCTTTCTTCCTCTCCCAACAGAGATGAGAACATGGTAGGCCTGAATTAAGACTAAAGGATTTAAACTGTATTGTGAACAATGGTCTTTCAGTAGCATGCTCTTTTTCTTTTGAACTTTTTTTCCAATGTTTATTTGATGAACACGAAAACTTTGTATGATAAAGTAGTTAGAAACTGTAAAATTGATTAAGCACAAAGATTATTATCGTCATTAAGAATAATTAATTGAGTGCAGCCCTAGAATCTTATTAGCGGGTCTGCTAAAGTATTTACAGTCATTTTTACTGCTTCTGATTAGTTTAGGACCGAGGCACATTAGAATATGTTGTAAATGAACAAGGTTAAGTAATCAACATATATGACTTCAGGAGCTTCACTGATATTCCAATAAACTGGAGCACTTGATGAAGGTGGCCAGAGGGCTTTGTGAGAGAGCTTGTCACTAAATGACAAATATTATACACTTTAAAATTAAAAAAAAAACATCAAATAACCAACATGGTAGCTTAATTCATAGACCTATATTAGACAACGATTAGTTTTATTTCAGCATAATTAGTATAAAAACAAACTTCTACTACCAAAATTAAACATTTATTACAAGCGCTTATATTTTAAAAGGATGGTGGGGGTGAGAGGCATTGGCAGGACCTCTGACAAGAACATGGAATTCTTGAAGAGAATTTTTGCTGCTTAATTACGAATGACTAGACGGGGTAATTTTCTGGGATTAGAATTCTCAGTCTTCTAACAAAGCTGTATATGATAGACATTTCATGATGTTTGGAAATGTTTTTAGCACCATGTTCCACTTGATCATCACTGAAGAACTCTAGTAACATCACAAAATCACATTGTTGTCACTTACGAACTGCCCCACTGAAAAGGAAATTCTGGTTCACAGGTGCAAGCTTTATTTCGTACTTCATGTCTATTAAAGCATTTATGAAAATAACATCTATAATGGCTATTTCTTTATATTTCACCAACATATTAAAGCATCACAATTTGGAATGTTGGTGCTTTTCAAAGTGATTTTAAAACGTTTAAAATTTAGTTGGTCTTAAAATAAATGTATAAATGCACAAATATCATGGATATGCAGGGAAAATATATTAAAGATCGGAATTGATTTTGATATGACATAAATAGTAAGAATAAAATACAAAATAGAATGGCATATGAGAATAAAGGAAGAAGCATGACTTATGAGTAAAACTCAAGACGAAGACAGAGAGAATGCTGGGAGAAGTCAGACTTTAGTAGGGGTAAGGCTTTGGGAAGATTGAGGAAATCAGGATATAAGGTGAAGAATTAATCTAAAAATAAGGTGTGTGAGAAAAGCTATGGGAAAGCCTACTTTCTTAAAAACCAATTCAAATATGTTTGGAGAGGACAGTGGAACATGTAACATGAAAAAGTAAGGAGAAACTGTGAGTTAAAGATTTACATCAGGGCCATTTGCATCAGGGAGCCAGGCAACTCGACAGCCTTCTGTGCACAGCCCACCTGGAAAGAGTGATCTCCCAGCAGTGACTCCACTTCTGTGCTGGAAGGTGAGATCTCCACTTTCTCCCCAATATTTCTCTGGAGGGGAACAGCTAGGAGCACACAGGGCACATGATCAGTGGAGCAGCTGAGACAGGAGCCTTCCAATTACCATTTGCACCAGGCAGCCAGGTGGCTCCACAGCCTTCTGTACACAGACCCTGCTAGAAGAGAGTTGATCACCCAGGAGTACCAACACAGGCTTATAGGCCCACAGGAGGGAGAAGCTCCAGTCAGAGACAGCAAGACCAACTAACCCAGAGATAACCAAATGGTGAAAGGCAAGCACAAAAACCCTACAAAGAGAAACCAAGGCTACTTATCAGCATCAGAAACCATTTCTCCCACCACAGCAAGTCTCAGATATCCCAACACAGCAGAAACACAAGAGTTGGATTAAAAATAACATTTCATGATGCTGATAGAGAACTTCAAGAAGGACATAAATAAGTCCCTTAAAGAAATACAGGAAAACATGGGTCAACAGGTAGAAGCCCTTAAAGAGGAAACACAAAAATCCCTCGATGAATTATAGGAAACACAAACAAACAAGAGAAGGAAATGAACAAAATCATCCAGTATATAAAAATGAAAGAGGAAACAATAGGAAGACAATTCTGGAGATAGAAAACCTTGGAAAGAAATCAGGAGTCATAGATGCAAGCCTCAACAACAGAATACAAGAGACAGAAGAAAGAATTTCAGATTATGAAGATATTATAGAAAACATGAACTCAACAGTAAAGAAAATACAAAAAGCAAAAACCTTTCAACTCAAAACACCCAGGAAATCCAGGGCACAATGAGAAGACCAAACATAAGGATTATTGGTATAGAAGAGAGTGAAGATTTACAACTTAAAGGGCCAGTAAATATCTTCAACAACATTACAGAAGAAAACTTCCTTAACTTAAAAAGAGAGATACACATGAGCATACAAGGAGTCTACAGAACTCCAAATAGACTGGACCAGAACAGAAATTCCTCCCATCACATAATAATCAAAACACCAAGTGCACTAAACAATGAAAGAATATTAAAGGCAGTAAGAGAAAAAGGTCAAGTAACTTATAAAGGCAGACCTATCAGAATTACACCAGACTTCTCACCAGAGACCATGAAAGATAGAAGATCCTGAGTAGATGTCACACAGATCTTAAGAGAACACAAATGCCAGTCAAGACTACTATACCCAGCAAAACTCTCAATCACAATAGATGTAGAAACCAAGATATTCCATGATAAAACCAAATTTACACAATATCTTTCCACAGGTCCAGCCCTACAAAGGATAATAGGTGGAAAAAGCCAACATGAGGAGGGAAACTACCCTAGAAAAAGCAAGGAAGTAATCTTATTCAACAAACACAAAAGAAGGTAATCACACAAATATAAACATAACATTAAAAATTACAGGAAGCAACAATCACTATTACTTAATGTCTCTTAACATCAATGGACTCAATTCCCCAATAAAAAGATATAAACTAACAGACTGGATATATAAACAGGACCCAGCATTTTGCGGCATACAGGAAACACATCTCAGTCTCAAAGACAAAGACTACCTCAGAGTTAAAAACTGTAAAACAATTTTCCAAGCAAATGGTCCCAGGAAACATGGTGGAGTAGCCATTCTAATATCGGATAAATCAACTTTCAACCCAATGTAATCAGAAAAAAACACAGAAGGACACTCTACACATATCAAAGGAAAAATCTACCAAGAAGAACTGTCAATTCTGAACATTTATGCTCCAAATACAAGGACAACCACAGTCATAAAAGAAACTTAACTAAAGCTCAAAGCACACATTGCATCTCACATAATAACTGTGGGTGACTTCAACACCCCACTCTCATCAATGGATAGATCACTCTCATCAATGGTTTCATCATGATAACACAAACTAAACAGAGACACAGTGAAACTAACAGAAGTTGAGACCAGATGGATTTAACAGATATCTATAGATCATTTCATCCTAAATCAAAAGAATATACCTTCTTCACAGCACCTCATGGTATCTTCTCTAAAATTCACCATATAAGTGGTCACAAAGAAGACCTCCAAAGATATGAGAGGACTGAAATAATCCCATGAGTCCTACCAGATCACTATGGATTAAGACTGGCTTCAATAGCAACAAAAGCAAAAGAAAGCCCACATAGATGTGGAAGCTAAACAATGCTCTACTCAATGATACCTTGGTCAAGGAAGAAATAAGGAAAGAAATCTAAGACTTTTTAAATTTTAATGAAAATGAATGCACAACATACCCAAACTTATGGGACACAATGAAAGCAGTGATAAGAGGAAAACGCATAGCTCTGAGTGGCTCCAAAACGAAACTAGAGAGAGCATATATTAGCAGCTTAACAGCATACCTGAAAGCTATAGAACAAAAAGAAGCAAATACACATAATAGAAGTAGACAGGCAGGAAATGAACTCAGGGTTGAAACCAACCAAGTAGAAACAAAAAGGACTATACAAAGAATCAACCAAACCAGGAGCTGGATTTTCGAGAAAATCAAAAAGATAGATAAACCTTAAGCCAGACTAACCAGTGGACACAGAGACAGTATCCAAATTAACAAAATTAGAAATAATAGGGAGATAAAACAACAGAAATGAGGAAATTCAAAATATCATCAGATCCTACTACAAAAGCATATAATCAACACAACTGGAAAATCTGGATGAAATGGACAGTTTTCTAGACAGATACCAAACACCAAAGTTAAATCAGGATCAGATAGACCATCCAAACACTCCCATAACCCCTAAAGAAATAGAAGCAGTCATTGAAAGTATCCCAACCAAAAAAAGCACAAGACCAGATTGTTTTAGTACAGAATCTATCAGACCTTCAAAGGAGACTTAACACCAATACTCTTTAAACTATTCCACAAAATAGAAACAGAAGGAACACTACCCAACTTGTTCTATGAACCCACAATTACACTGATATCAAAATCATACAAAGGTCCAACAAATAAAGAGAACTTCAGACCAATTTCCCTTATGAATATTGATGCAAAATTACTCAATAAAATTCTTGCCACCCAAATCCAAGAACACAACAAAATGTTCATTCACCATGATCAAGTAGGATTCATCCCAGGGATGTAGGGATGGTTCAATATACCCAAATCCATCAATGTAATACACTACATAAAAAAACTCAAAGAAAAAAATCAAATGGTCATTTCATTAGATGCTGAAAAAGCATTTGACAAAATTCAGCATCTTTTCATGTTAAAAGTCTTGGAAAGATCAGGAATTCAAGGCCCATACATAAACATAGTGAAAGCAATATACAGCAAACCAGTATCCAAAATCAAACTAAATGGAGAGAAACTTGAACCAATTCCACTAAAATCAGGGACTATACAACACTCCCCTCATTCTCTCCATATCTATTCAATATAGTACTTGAAATAGCTAGAGCAATTAGACAAGAAAAGGAGGTCCAATGGATACAAATTGGAAAGGAAGAAGTCAAACTATCACTATTTGCAGAAGATATGATAGTATACTTATGTGAAAAGAAATTAAGGATATAACACCCCTTACAATAGTCACAAACAATATAAAGTATCTTGGTGTGACTCTAACCAAACAAGTGAAAGATCTGTATGACAAGAACTTCAAGTCTCAAAAGAAAGAAATCAAAGAAGACCTCAGAAGATGGAAAGATCTCCCATACTCGTGGATTTGCAGGATTAATATAGTAAAAATGATCATCTTGCCAAAAGCAATATACAGATTCAATGTAATCCCCATCAAAATTCAAACTCAATTCTTCATTGAGTTAGAAAGAGAAATTCTCAAATTCATCTGGAATAACAAAAAGCCCAGGATACCTAAAAATATTTTCAGCAATAAGAAAATTTTGGGGGGAATCAGTATTTTAGACCTCAAGCAGTACTACAGTTCAATAGTGAGAAAAACTCCATGGTATTGTTTATAGTGACAGTCAGGTCGATGAATGGAATAGAATCGAAGACTCAAAAATGAAACCACATGTGGGGCCGTGGTATGAGACAAGGACAACTCCATAATCCTGTGGCCATCAGTCACATGTAGTCCTGTCCTAGGCCCCTAGCGTTCTGGCTGGACTTCACCTCTGCAGTCACCTGGCTACAGTCAGGTTTTCCCTGCCCCTCAGTTACCTGGCAACAGGTAACCCAGGCCATTATTTAAGGAGGCTTCCTGCCCTTCCTCATGCTCTCTTCTCTCTCTCTCTCTCTCTCTCTCTCTCTCTCTCTCTCTCTCTCTCTCTCTCTCTCTGTCTCTCTATTTTCTTCCCCTTTCCATGTGGTCATGGCTTTTTCTCATCTTTCTATCTTCTCCTTTTCTTTATTTCTCTATCTCCTTTTCTCTTTCTATTTTCTCAATAATAAAACATTAAAGTTATGAACAGTCTCTTATTAAATCACTGCATGGAGCAAGCCTCAGTGTTCCTAGCCTCCTGGAAAGGATCCAAGCCATTTCAGCAACAGCATCTCACCCAAGTGGCTACAGGGTTATGGAGTTGGTCTTTTCTCACACCATAGTACCACACCTGCATATCTAAGGTCACTTGATCTTTGACAAAGGAGCTAAAACAGTCCTCTGGAGAACAGATATCCTTTTCAACAAATGGTGCTGGATCAACTGGCCGTTAGCATGCAGAGGAATGCAAATTGATCCATTCTTATCTCTCTGTACAAAGCTAAAGTTCAAGTGGATCAAGGACCTCCACATAAAACCAGATACACTGAAACTAATAGAAAAGCAAGTGGGGTAGAGTCTCGAGCACGTGGGCACAGAGGAAAATTTCCTGAATAGAATACCAATAGCTTATGCTCTAGGATCAAGAATTGACAAATGGGACCTCATAAAATTACAAAGTTTCTGTAAGGTGAAGGACACTGTCAATAGGAGAAAACAGCAACCAACTAATTGGGAAAAGATCTTTACCAGCCCTACATCTGACAAAAGGCTAATATCCAATATATACAAAGAACTCAAGAAGTTAGACTGCAGAGAACCAAATAACCCTATTTAAAAATGAGATACAGAGCTAAACAAAGAATTTTCAACTGAGGAATATCAAATGGCTGAGAAGCACCTAAAGAAATGTTCAACATCCTTAGTCATCAGGGAAATGCAAATCAAAACAACCCGTAGATATCACCTCACACCAGTCAGAATGGCTAAGATCAAAAACTCAGGAGACAGCAGGTGCTGGCTAGGATGTGGAGAAAGAAGAACACTCCTCCAATTCTGGTGTGATTGCAAGCTGGCGCAACTACTCTGGAAATCAGTTTTGTGGTTCCTTAGAAAATAGGGTATAATACTACTGGAGGACCCTGCTATACCACTCCTAGGAATATACCCCTAGGATTTGTCTGCATGTAGTAAGGACACATGCTCCACTGTGTTTCTAGCAATCTTATTTATAATAGCCAGAAGCTGGAAAGAACCCAGATGTCCCTCAACAGAGGAATGGATACAGAAAATATGGTACATTACACAATGGAATACTGTTGAGCTATCAAAAAACAATAAATTCATGAAATTCTTAAGCAAATGGATGGAACTAAAAAAATATCATCCTGAGTAAGGTAACCCAATCACAAAAGAATACACATGATATGCACTCACTAGAAAGTGGATATTAGCCCAGAAGCTTGGAATAGCCAAGGTACAATTGACAGACCATATGAAGCTCAAGAAGAAGGAAGAACAAAGTATGGATACTCTGGTCTTTCTTAGAAGGAGGAGCTAAATACCCACAGGAGGAGATACAGAGACAAAGTGTGGAGCAGAGACTGAGGTAAATACCATCCAGAGACTGCACCTACTAGGGGTGCATCCCATATACAGTTTCAAAACCCAGACACTATTTTGGATGCCAGCAAGTGCTTGCTGACAGGAGCCTGACATAGTTGTCACATGGGAAGCTCTGCCAGAACATGACAGATATAGAGGGGGACACCCTCAACCAACCATTGAACTGAACACAGGGTCCCCAATGGAGAAGCTAGAGAAAGCACCCAAGGAGCAGAAGCGTTTTTGCAGTGCCATAGGAGGAAGAACAATTTGAACCATCTAGTACCCCCAGAGCTCCTAGGGACTGAACCACCAACCAAAGAGTACACATGGAGGACCCATGGCTCCAGGTGCATATGCAGCAGAGGATGGCCTTGTTGGACATCAAAGGGAGGAGAAGCCCTTGGTCCTGAGAAGTCTAGATGCTCCAGTATAGAGGAATGCCAGGACAGGGAAGCAGGATTGGGTGTATTGGTGAGCAGGGGTAGGGGGGAAGGGTTAGGGCATTTCTGGGGGTAGGGGGAGATCAGGAAAGGGGACAACATTTGAAATGTAAATAAAAAAATCTATCTAGTCAGGTGGTGGTGGCACATGTCTTTAATCCCAGCACTTGGGAGGCAGAGGCAGGCGGATTTCTGAGTTCGAGGCCAGCCTGGTCTACAGAGCGAGTTCCAGGACAGCCAGGGCTATACAGAGAAACCCTGTCTCGAAAAACCAATATATATATATATATATATATATATATATATATATATATATATATATATATATATATGATGTGTATATATATATACACATCAGGAAGGCCATGGATATGTGGGAGAGTAGAGGATAGGGAGTAGGTTATCCAAAAGTTAAGACCATAAAAGAACATTACAGAATCCAGCAAACTAGTCAAATAATTTCAATAATCTTTAAAAATGCATAGGTGGATAACATAGATGATTAAACAAATTTGCATTGTTAGGCATGGGATTTGTCCCTACATATTATTGATCAGGGAAGCACCAGAGGTCTCCAAAGGAATACAACCTGTTGTCATTGTTCTAGGTTTCCCTTCTCAGCATAACTTCATGGTAATACTCATGACATAAGATGCCACATACATTGCCTGCATGTCATGGAGTAATCACTATTAAGACAATTAGGAAACATCCTTCTTACTGGCTAGATTGTATAGTTCTTGAAGGAATTATATAGACTTCTTTGGGGGATAAAAGACAACAGTGAACCTACCCATGTCTTGACCTTTTATTCTGTTATGGAGTAGCTGAAAAGAAAATAATCTCAAGAGTCAAACGGAGTCTATTACCAGTTGGCAGAACAGTCCCAAGCATATTATTAGAAAATAGCCTTGCCTTCCATTTTGTTCAAGTTTTAAGGGCAGACCCCACCCCCACCCACACACACACACAATTGTAGTGTATACAGAAAGGCAGATATGGACACTTTCAGCAAGCAATCATTATTTACAGAGATTGAGAGACAGCATTTAATTGATCAAGCAACTAAACTTGCACTCTGGGACACATTGTACTGTAATTTTTGGTTAATTCAGAGACCAGTTTAACCATAGGGGTTTATGGTCACTCTAAGAGACAAGAGATAAGTTTACATGATATTATTTTAGCACTTAAAGTGTTTTCATGAGATGGCATAACTGTAGTTCAGTATCCCCCTACAATACTAGAATACTGACTTACCAAACATATTGTGCTCACTGCTGAAACAGTGGTATGGCTCGTACATTAAAACAACTCTCTGATTAAAATATGAGGTCTGATTCCATGAAAGAATCCATGCTAGCTATTGTAAAACTCATCAATAATCTATACATAATCAAGGAAAATCATAGTCCCTGTTGTGGAAGTTACTATACTTGTTTTCAAATAGCCTTCAAATTATTTATATTTTAAATCCCAACCTGTGCCATTCTTAATCTTGGTCAGAGGATCTTTGTTTCATCCTGGTCATTCAGTCACTGCAGAGACTTGTAATTAGTCAAAGTGCCCAGAATATACATACACACATACACACACATAGTGGGTGCTAAGCTATAAGTGGGACATCTTTGTCAATGCCAATGTCAAGGCTCAGAGAACTTCATAAAAGAAAGCAAAAATGAGTATGATAGCCAGAGGATGATGGAACGACATAGTGTGAAATTCTGGGTTCTGGGCACGATTATTATTGCATTCATAAAGTTCCTATAACTGGGTTACCTGTCAGAGACTGGTATAAAACCCAGCAAGTCATACTTCTTCAGGAATTGGTGAGTATTGTATGATGCTATACTCCACTTGGGTTAGTTCGGTTAGTTATACTTCACTAATTGTTAGTTGCTGAGAGAAAGAGAGTCATTTTTGTTTGGTAGTATGGTCACTTTCTAACAGATGCCCAAGTATCCATACATGTATGATCAGCACTAATTTTTAACAGCAAATTTTTAACAAAAATGTTAAAACATGACATAAAGCTGTAAGAATATGGGATACTGTGAATGAGTTTAGGGGAAATTTAGCATAGGGAAATTGGGTCATAATGATTATATTAAATTGTATGCATGTATTGTCAAAGAATACATTTAAAGCAATTAGGAGAGATACATATTACATAAACTTGTGACTCAGAGTATATGTTCAGGTTTAGTATCAGTATTAATAATGAATTGATGGATAAGTATGCTAAAAAAAATAAGAATACCTGATAGAATAAAGATGGTAATGTGAAAGAACAGAAAGACCAGTGGGTAGCCTACTATAATAATTCAATAGATGAATACTCCTAGAATAAGATGAGGAAATATATGGAATATGGAGGATGATAATGAAGGTAATGACAAGGATAATAAAATGTTCTTTGAAAGCTAAATTACTGATACCTTCAAAAGAGCAAAAGTAGCTACAATTTCAACAGTGAAATAAAATAGATAAAGCAGATAATCTTGTTCTTCAAACCTGAAGAAGGGAAAATTGAGATGTCACTTATTAAATGAAGGTCTTAAGAAAATGGATTATTGTTTATTTATTATTCAGTTTATGCCTTATTTCATGAGATGGAACCAATACCTGATGCTGTCAATGAGGCTAAGAACTCGATGCTAGATAGCTTTTGGACCAAGGGGAACTCTACTACTATTATTCCGCTACATGAACATAGGAATATTACAACTCATGACATATTGCTATACTCTAAAGCAGTGCATCATTTAGCCCATATCAGAGAAGATTCTCCTGCAATTAGTGGGAACTATTACTGAGACCTATATCTGGTCAATGCAGTGAGTAAGAAACTTCAGAGCGCTCACTCATAAGTGGAATATCTTCATAAACTTTTCTCCTCAAGGAGTGTGTGTGTGTGTGTGTGTGTGTATGTGTGTGTGTGTGTATGTGTGTGTGTGTGTTTGTAAAAGAGAGGATACAGATAGATTGTGTCACACATGATTGAAAACACCATAGAAACATTCTTATAGACACAATAGACTGATGTACATATGAATTCATCAAGACAGTGACAAATTTGTAAGACTTACACACCTCAATCCATGTGACATCCCTGTATGAAGGATGAGAAGTGGAAGAAGTCCTTCCTATAGATATGAAGATACTCACAGTTTCTTTGTTGGAGAAAGAGAAAGAACATGAATCTGAGTGGGCTGAGTGAGGACCTGGACAGATTTAAGTGATGGGAAATAAAGTGATATAAATATATTATATGAAATTTTCAAAGAATAATTAATAACAGAAATTTGTTTAAGTAGGTAAGATTGAGCAAAGGATAAAACACACACACACACACACACACACACACACACACACACACACACACACACACAAAGGGCAACACTCCACACACAGAAATGTGTGAGGGAGAGGATAGAGGAAGAGCGAGAGGGAAATACGCTAAATAATAAGTGTAATAAAAGTTGAAATTTTTGATTACCAATTATACGCATGATTTATGCTATTTTAACATGGAAATACAAAGCTACAGAGGTAGTTTTTATTTCACTGAACTTTAAATTTAACAAGTACATGGAGAAGTATTGAATCTGTCTAGAGATAGAAAACTTGAGCTTAGAAAATGACATTTTGATACTAAAACTAGAAAACATGACAGTCAAAGGGGAGATGTGACTTTGTCAGAAGGAATAGGAAGGCTTTTCAAAAATATGAAGACTGAGGTCACAAGGGTAGAATGATATCTAAAATAAATGAGAAGTTATAGCCAAACATTGAGGACAGTGATGGTTCACACTATGGAAAATATTCTGGAAACAATCTGGTAGGTTGTACTGCTTGGAGACTGAAAAAGCATGATGAAATCTTGAAATAAAAAACAAAAATTACTAAGTTCCCCCAAAGCAAATCAGTCACTACTCAACTAGAAATTCATCTTAGAGAATAGGTTAATTTAGAGCTTAATTATATTCATGAAAATGACCATCTCCTAGTGCTCAGAAGGCAGAGAATCAGGCTCACTTTGCATTTTCTTTTGTTTTATAACATTTCTCATACATGAATATTCTATTTTCCAACTAACATATATAAAATTTCAGGCTACCAAGATGACATGAATACTCTGATTATTCTGCTATTTCTATTATAGCATAATGTATTCTCTTCCTGCCAACTATTTATATAAATTACTGCGCTTTTAATGTTAAATGTTATTTTATTACTTAACACTTGGACTCCAACATAGAATTATATTATGTACTTTATTAGCTCATTTACCACCTACTATGCACTATAACTAGGTAATCCTGGGAACATGAGATATCTGAGTTTACTTTATATAGTAATTTAAGCATCCTTTCGGCTTACCAATTATTATCTCTAAAATTGCTATATCTTTGTATCAATTTAAAAAAAATAAGTAATTAAAGGCCATTGCATACATTATGTGACTATGTACACATATGCATAAATATAACCTGTTCAGTCTGTAAAGTGGTGCCTGCATGTATGTTTCTGTGCTATTTGTTGTTAGATAGCCAGTTGGTGTACTCTTCCTCAAGGAAAACAATTTGCTCAATCCTCTATTTTTTTTGGTAAGGTTAAGGCCTTATGGTCTTTCCCATGTCCACCATGGCATGCCTATTCACCATGAATTTGACAAAAAAGCAAATAAAATTGTATGGGACATCTAGGAGAAAGAAAAAACACAGGATAATTAAAAGAGACTTTAAAATTATGTAAATATAAAAAATGGAGAAAAATTATCTCTGATTAAGATCTCAACCCATAATCATAAATTGTCAGAATATATTTAGAATAGGATCATGTGGCTAAAAGACTAAGTACACGACAGTACTTTTCTAGCACTGGTTTTATATTTCTTCTCATATGCATGAGGAAGCATGCTATATTTTATGTATTCAAAGAACAATTAAATTAAGATGCTAAAAGCATTGGATTCTGAAGTCAAATGCCAAAGAACTCTATTATCTCTCTTCAAATTTGCATTTTGAACCCTGTCATCTGGCTTTGAACATGATTCTTTGTACATTATTAGGAATATATTACTGAAAAATAAAACAAAATAGAGAAGATACTTAAATGCGACTTGCATCACATTCAAATTCAACAAATTTTTATCTTTGTTAATGAATCGTAAAAGATATATTAAGTGCATCAAAAGCCATAAACTTAAATTATTTACAAAATGTATTTTCAGTTTCTGACTTGGTTTTCAATCAGGAATATTGATGATTTTGTGAAACTTATGAAAACAGTAGTCATATATTGTGATGATGTTGGAATGCAGAAATTTCAAATTCTTTGAAACATATTTCCTTTCAATAGTTGACACCCATATTTGCAAATTTTGATGTTTATATAGCCTGAACCCCAACAGAAGATATGATTTTAGAGAAAACATTAGTTTGTCTTTCTTCATCTAGTAGTTTATAATGTAAAACAACAGGGTTTATGGGAGGCCACTAATAATCTATTAAATGGTAATCAAGTCACTCTATTTTCCTTTTACTTTTCCAGACATGTATTGTTACAATACCTTAAAAGCTAAAACAAATGGGTAGCTATAGAGTTTTCTGCGTTATCCAGTCAAGATGACTTTAAGCTAGCTTCAATGCACTTTCATATTTTATGATCTCTGAAAAAATGTTTTCTTATGAATAAAAAGCATTTCCCTTTTATGCTTCTCTGAGAAGTTCTCTGTACTGGCCACTTCTCTCTGTTCTGAGATCAGACATTTTCCACACTATGTAGGTAACTGCAGTTAAAATAATACGGCAGACTGACAGACTGTCTACACTGTTAGTAATAGCAGCTACAAGATAATGATTTTTAAAAAATAAGTTGATGTTTTATCACCTCAAGAATTGAGAAATGTGAAAAGTATGCCAACTAAAAATTTCCTCTTTGGTTTTAATAATTTTTGGTATTCCATATGGTTCTAGTTTGTTAAAAAATATGCACTGAGTATCTGTTACTAATTTAAATTTGGAAGTCTGTAATTGTTATATAAACTTTAAAAATCTGAGTTTCCTCTATGTTTATTATGGTTCTTAAATTTTTCATTTGTTCCTTATTTAATTATAATTATTTAATTTCTTTTACTGAAGTACTTGTCATTATTATGGTATGCTAATCAAACCACAGCTATTATTATAAAATACTCATGAAACAATGAAATGAAAATCTAAGCAATACATTTTTTACAAGGGGTATAATTATAGCAATTCTTTTTCATAGTGTCATTAATATGCGTGAATGCCATAACATGATAACTTAGATCCAAATATTTAATTACCCTATAACACATTAGATTATAATAATATATTGATTAACACATGTGGAATTATATGTTAGGCTTAAAAGATAAGAGACCATATTCAACTATAATATGTCATAGATTCAACTCATGATATAAAGATTTAAACTTAATTAAAAGTATAAAGATACTAACTCTCCTCGCAACTACCAGTGTTGTCCAGCAGTCTCTGACCTCTGTTCTGACCACTTTGCTGCCCTATATAGTTATAAAATTATGAAAGAATAATCAGGTATCTGCAAATTATAGCAGTTACACTGACTGTCTCCATTATCTGTTTGACAAATGCCATTTATTTTAAGGACAGCAACTGTTCTGATTCTTCATTGTAGTTTTGTTGTAGCTGAGGTTTTTGTTGTTCATCTTGACACAGACTATAATCATCTGGGGAGTAGAACTCAAGTTGAGGAAATGCCTCTATCCAATAGGGCATTTTTCTTGATTAATGACTGACATTGGGACCGTGGATCACGTGGGATTGCGTCATGGTTGTGCAAGTGGTCATGAGTTGTTTAAAAATTAGGGATGGCAAGGCAAGGTAAACCAGGGAAGCAGCGCTCTCTGTTTTCTCTGATTCAGTTTCTCCCTGAGATTCCAGCCTCGCTTCCCTTCCCTGACTTGCTTTTATGAGGGACCATGGTCAAGAGCATTGAAACTGAAACACTTTACTTCTCAAAATGCTCTTGCTAACGGTGTGCCATCACAGCAATACAAAACATCAAAGACACGTTTTTAATTGGATATTTTATTTATTTGTATTTCAAATGTTAGCCCCTTTCCTGGATTCTGCTCTGCAAACCCCCTATCCCGTCCACTCTTTCCCTGCTTCTATGAGGGTGCTCCCCTACCCACCTACCCACTCCTGCATTTGCCATTGGCAAAGGCTGCTTTCAGATAGAGCAACAAGGTAGCATAATCATGAAAGAGACCACGTGTTAGGAAAGCTAAAAAAAAATGACTATATGTCCTAACACACTTTAAAACAAAAAGACACATTTATTCAGCATCATGTTACATTTAGCAATTACACTATTACAATTAGCAATTAACTATTACATTTAGCAATCAACAACATGGATGAAAAAGGTCTACAGTAAAACCTTTTATTGGAATGCTTTATACTTTCCACAGTACAGAAACTAAAATAACTTGCTATACAATTAGTCACAAATACAGGCCTGGAGTTTTTGCCCACACATATGAGAATTGTCAAAACCATGTCTTCTTTGTACCAGCAAGGCCCTGCCACCGATGTGGTTGGCTGAGTTCACAAATCTGTTGTAAACTGTAGCTTCCCTGTCACTTCTCTGGCTCTCCTCTCCTGCTAAGCTTTGTTTCCTGGCTGTATGTAATTAGAACCTCCTGCCACCACCATAGTTACTGCTGCTGTTGGAACCTCCACAGCCATCTTGGTTTCGTGGTTTAGCAAAGTACTGGCGTTCACCACCATAAGGGCCAGAGTTCCTGCCTCTAAAGTTTCCTCTCTTCATCGGTCCAAAATTTGAAGACTGATTGCTGTAATTGCCAAAATTGTTGTAGCTTCTACCACTTCCAAAATTGCTTCCTCTACCACCGCCAAAGCCGCCTCTGCCTCCTCCGTTGTTATAGCTGTGATAATTGCCACTACCGCCAAAGCCACCGCCCTGGTTTTCATAACCCTGTCCACCACTTCCATAGCCTCTGCTTCCTCCAGAGTAACCAGGACCGCCTCTTCCATAACCACTGTCTTTGCCAAATCCATTATAGCCATCCCCACTGCCACCATAACCACCACCACCATGGCTGCCACCAAAGCCACCACGACCACTGAAGTTCCCTCCTCAAACAAAATTGTCATTGCCACCAAACCACCTCCAAGACCACCACCAAAATTTCCAGAACCACTGTGACCTCTATGGCTGGATGAAGCACTAGCCATCTCTTGCTTCAACAGGGCCTTTCTTAACTTCACAGTTGTGGCCGTCCACAGTATGGTATTTCTGAATAACAATTTTATCCATAGAGTCATGGTCATCAAAGGTGACAAAAGCAAAGTCCCTCTTTTTTCCACTGCCTCTGTCAGTCACAATTTCTATCACTTCAGCCTTCCCATACTGCTCAAAATAATCTCGTAGGTGATATTCTTCAGTGTCTTCTTTAATGTCACCAACAGAGGTCTTTTTCACAGTTAAGTGGGCACCTGGTCTCTGAGAATCTTCTCTTGACACAGCTCTCTTAGGTTCTACAACTCTTCCATCCACCTTGTGTGGTCTTGCATTCATGGCAGCATCCACTTCCACCACAGTGGCGTATGTGACAATCCCAAAGCCCCTCGAACTCTTGGTGTTTGGATCTCTCATTGCCACACAGTCGGTTAGTATTCCCCGTTGCTCTAAATGGCTCCTCAGACTCTCTCGTCGGTTGTTTCAAAGCTCAGTCCTCTGATGAAGAGCTTCTGCAGCTGTTCCGGCTCCTTGGGAGACTCTGACTTAGACTTGACATCAGGGATATGAGAGACTTTAGCGATGCTTCCTCTGCAGCGTCAAAGAGCAGAAAGCCTAACATACATTTTAATGCCAGTTTTATATGAATTATTTGATGCATATGATGAAGAATCTCAGACTAATATAGCTTAAGAACCATCTTGCCAAATTGCACAGTAAAGAAGAACAAAAATTATCTGTTTCTCTAAGATGTTATGTATCAGTGCTGTTTCTTATGCAATACCAAATTAGTGAGACATCTTTTGAAAACAGTGATATTAGGAAGAGAATGCCCCAAACCTGTCTGTAGTGCAATAACTGGGCACAGGTACATATAGAGCATACGTGAGTTTTTGTATCAATAACATTGAAATAATGATCTAGGGTCATTCTAATGGTAATGGATTGATTCAGGTTTTAGAATACTTTTATATTTTATAGTTTGCTATTATATAATAAAATAGAAAGATAATTGTAAAACTTTTCTGTCTTATGGTAATATTTTTGTTATCATTACCTTGTAAATTTCTGATATCTAGGGATTATTCCAAAAATACAAATCATAAGATTGACACTATGTTATTGGAACAAGTAGTGATATACAATGTGTTTATCATCTTTTTTCTGTATTTTTGAATGGTTTTAAAAGTTTCACAATGAAAATGTAAAAGATTTATTATATTAAGCCAATTATAATTATTAGTGACTTTTTACATATTAGGACTCTGTGATAAACAGTCTGAAAGTACTAAGAATACCCATAGAAAATCAAAAAGATCAAATAGAATAAAGACCATCAAAGTTGCATTCTCATACCAAGACCAATTTTATAAAGGAGTCATTTCCCAACAAAGTATGTCTTCAATGTATCAACAAGGAGGCATTAAATCACTGTCACAGATGATGGAACCAGACAGAGCATGATATAACCCTGAAATATTTTGGTGCACTCTACAATATGGTTCAACTAATTCAGGAGGAGGTTGATTGAAGGCCCTACATTCTTCTAATTGCCTATTCAAACCTGTATTTCCAAAACCTATTTTCCCATTGCTGTTTATCAAGGTTTTTGTAGAAAATACCTATATACCTGTGCAACTTATTAGGCAACCCCTCCCTGAATTATCCATTGAAAATTGAACCAAAATGTTAAATCCATTTCATGACTGAGACTCCATGAAATAATGTGTCCTAAATACTTCCTTACCACGTGGAATGGACAAAATTACTCAAATAAAATTTTTCTTAGTCTATTTGAGCCAATATGTAAACCTGTGAGAAACAGCCTGTGTGTCATTGGATGAAATCATTCATGTTCATAAACAGTATAAAAGAATTAAGGTAAAGGATAATACAAACCATCAAAAGTTGATATGATTAAAAATTACACTGATAAACATCCTGACGAATAAATTTGCTTGCAGATCAAACAAATAAATTATTTTATAATTCACAGTTGTTTCTGTGGTAATGTTTAAAATTGCCTGAATTTGAGACAGCACTGTAAGTTATATTTTTGACCATAGTCAATATTATCAAGAAATGCCTGTTTTCCAACAGGCACATTTATTCATTATTGTAGATAATTTGTTTTCCCCAAATTTGTGTGAGACTGAATGTAGGTGTTCAAAATTCTAGAGCCAAGTCTTTATGGATCACTATATGTGTGTTGACTAAATGATAGTACAAAACGTTCTGAAATTCAGAGAAGAGGGTCCTTTGTTCTCTCTGGACAACAGGCGGCTCAGCCTCTATCAACAGCTGAAAGAAACCTACTCTACTGAACATATGTATGCATATGTGTTAGTGCTAGCTTTAAAATGTCAGTTTTTTTTCTCTAACTGCGCTAGCTCCCAAATATTTGAGACAGAGACTATTAGATTTAGTCAAACTTTAAGGCACAACAACTGAGCAGGTATTAATCTATTCTAATCATTTAAACTAATATGGCTATTTCCCAGAGAAAATCCCAGAACCTCTTTCATTTTAGTGTTAATCTGGATCTTTCTGCTCCGTGTGTGTTCTTATGACGGCTCCTGGACCCTCACCTCATGGCAGAAAAACTCATCCTTTCCTTGTTTCTTTCTCCTCCCTTGGCTGGGATCTGAAGTCAAGCCCTATTAACTCCTCTGTCCTGTCATTGGCTGTCCAACTTTTTATTAACCAAAGAGAGATAATTGGAGAGCAATTTTTACACAACACTAGAACAGGAGATTCTTAGAATAAGTGTCACAATGCCATGTTCAGATTGCAACCAGATGTAGGAGCACAGAAATCAGCATTTGAATAATACAATGATAATCTTTATAGTACACAATAACATGCCAACACATATGTCACAATTTGAAACATGTTAAAAATTGGCAGATCAATGAGAAATCAGCAGTGGTTAAGCCAGTAATTAAAATCTCCGTATACTGTTTCCCCTTTTAAGTGTTTACTCTGGTCCTGAGTAAAATAAACTACTAATAGCAAGTTTTCACGTTCATTGAAACTCAGAACATGAGGACTGTTTTCCCTTTTCTAAGTGATTGTTTGTAGCATGCTTTTCACCTTATACAAAATGACATTTTTTGTTGTTGTAGGAGAACGGTTATTTTATAGAAATATTTAATACATTTTCCACTTTTACTTTATTATTTCATTATTTGAAATGGCTATGAACATCATAATAAAAATTTTCTACCTGAAATTAGTTTTTCTTGGATATTTTATTAATAATTTTACTCATTTATATTTCAAATGATATCCCCCTTCCTAGTTACCATTCCACAGCCCCCTCCCATTCACCCTTCCCCCCCTGCTCTTTGTCTCTTTGAAGGTGCTCCTTCACCCACTCACCCACTCCAGCCTCACTACTCTAGCATCCCCTTATGCTGGGACATCGAGCCTTCACAGGACCAAGGGCGTCTCCTCCCATTGATGTCAGACAAGGCCATCCTTTGCTACGTATGTATCTAGAGCCATGGATCCCTCCACGTATACTCTTCGGTTGATGGTTTAGTTTCTGGGAGCTCTGAGACGGGGGGGGGGTGGTTAATTGGCTGATATTGTTGCTCCTCCTGTGGAGCTACAAGCCCCTTTAGCTCCTTCAGTCCTTTCTATAACTCCTCCACTGGGGACTCAATGCTCAGTCCAATGGTTGGCTGTGAGCATCCGCCTCTGTATTTGTCATCAATCTCTGGCAGAGCCTCTTAGGAGACAGCTATATAAGGCTCCTGTCAGCAAGCACTTCTTGGAATCCACAATATGTCTGGGTTTGGTAACTGTATAGGGGATGGATTTTTTTCTTTTACATATTCCTTCCAGTAATGAAGAATTCCTTTTGCTCTACATCTTAACCGACATGTGCTATCTCTTTAGTTTTTTGATCTTGGCCATTGCAATGGGTATAAGATGGAACCTCAGAATTGTTTTAATATGCATTTCCCTGAAGACTAAGGATTTGAACATTTCTTTAAGTGCTTTCCTGGCCTCTAGCAAATCCTTTGTTGAGAATTGTCTGTTTAGCTCTGTACCCCAGTTTTTAGTTTGGGTTATTTGGGTTGTTGGTATCTAACTTCTTGATTTCTCTGTAAATTTTGCAGAGTAGTCCTCTGTCACAGGTATGGTTGCTGAAGTTCCTTTCCTAATATGAGGGCTTCGGGTTTCTTCCTGTTGACAGTGTCCTTTGCCTTACAGAAGTTTTGCAGTTTCTTGAGGTCCCATTTACCAATTGTTGATCTTAGAGTCTGAGTCATTGGTGTTCTCTATAGGAAAATGTGTCTTGTCCCGCTCTCCTGTCCCACTTTCTCTTCTATGATGATTAGTATATCAGGTGTTATATTGAGTTTCTTGACCCACTTGTACTTGAGTTTTGTGTAAGGTGATAGATATGAATCTATTTTCATTCTACTACATGTAGATATCCAGTTCGATCAGCAGCACTTGAAAATGCTCTAATTTTTTCATTTATGGTTTTGGCTTCTGTATAAAAATAATGTTCTCATATGTCTGTGGGTTTATTTCTGAGTCTTCAATTCCATTCCATTGATCAATATGTCTGTTTCTGTATCAAGACTATGCAGGTTTTTTTTTTAAATCACTCTAGCAATAAAAAACAAAAATTACTGCTTGAGATCAGTGATGGTGATTTCTCCTGAAGTCCTTTGATTGATCAGGATTGTTTTGGCAATTCTGGGTTTTTTGTTTTTCCATATGTAGTTGAGAATTGCTCTTTTAAGGTCTGTAAAAATTGCTCTGGAATTTTGATGGAGATTGCACTGAATCTCTAGGTTGCTTTTGGTAAGATGACCTTTTAACTATATTGATCCTATCTATATATGAGCATGGGAGATCTATCCATCTTCTGATAGCTTCTAAAATTTCTTTCTTAAAGGACTTGAAGTTTTTGTCATACATATCTTTCACTTGCTTACATAGAGTTATACTAATATATCTTACATTATTTGTGGCTGTAAAGGGTGTTGTTATTTCCTTAATTTCTTTCTCGGCCAGTTTATCATTTGTATAAAGGAAGACTACTGATTTCTTTGAGATAATTTTGTATCCAGCCACTTTAGTGAAGGTGCTTTTCAGCTGTAGGACTTCTTTTTTTGAAGTCTGGAGGTTGCTTATGTACACTATAAATCGCATCATCCTCATATAGAGATACTGTGACTTTTTCCTTTCCAATTAGTATCCTCTTCATCTCCTTCATCTAGCTATGGCTAGAACTTTAAGTACTATATTGAATAGACAGGGAGAAAGTGGGCAGATTTGTCCATGATTTTAGTGGAAATGCTTTAATTTTCTCTCCATTTAGTTTGATGCTGGCTATTGGGTTACTGTATATTGCTTTGACTATGTTTATGTATGTGCCCTTTGTTCCTGATTTCTCTAATACCTTTATAATTATGGGATGTTGGATTTTATCAAAGGCTTTCTCAGCATATAAGGAGATAGTCATGTGATATTTTTTAATTTCAGTTTGTGCATATGGTGGATCACATTGATGGATTTTCATATGTTAAAATATCCCTGCATACCTGGGATAAAGCTTACTTGATCTTGATTGATGATGTCTTTGATGTATTCCTAGATTCTGCTTGCCAAAATTATATTGAGTATTTTTGCATTAATGTTCATAAAAGAAATAAGTTGACGTTCTCTTTCTTTATTGAATCTTTGTATGGTTTAGGTAACAGAGTGACTGTGGCCTCATAAAATGAGTATGGCAGTGTTCCTTCCACTTCTATTTTGAGGAAGAGTTTGAGGAGTATTGGTATTAGTTCTCCTTTTAAAGTATGATAGAATTCTGCACTAAAACCATCTGTCCCTGTGCTTTGTTTTGTTTGGGAGATGTTTTATGATTGCTTCCATTACTTTAGGTATTATAGGGTTGTTCAAATAGTTGTGTGATATTGATTTAACTTTGGTAAGTGGTATTTGTATAGAAAATCTTCTATGTCATTAGCATTTTCCAATTTTGTGGAGTACAGATTTTTGAAGAAAGACCTAGCTATTCTTCTAATTTCCCCAGGGTCAGTTGTTATGTCTCCCTTTACATCACTGATTTTAAATTTAGATACTCTTTCTCTGTCTCTTGGTTAATTTGGCTACCTTGTTGACTTTTTTTTTCATACAACCACATCTTGGTTTTGTTGATTTATTGTATTTTTTTATTTCTAACTGATTGATTGTTGATTTCAGCCTTGATTTTGATTATTTCAGGCCTTCTACTCATCTTTGGTGTCTTGGTGTGCTTGCTTTCTCCTCCTCCTCCTCCTCCTTCTCCTCATTCTCCTCCTCCATTTCCTTCTTCTCCCTCTCCTCCTCCTTCTCCTCCTCCTTCTCCTTCTCCTCCTTCTTCTCTTCCTCATCTTTGGTGTTTTGGTGGGCTTGCTTTCTCCTCCTCCTCCTCTTTCTCCTCCTCCTTCTCCTTCTTCTCCTCCTCCGTCTCCTCCTCCTTCTTCTCCTTCTCCTCTTTCTCCTCCTCCTCATCCTCCACCTCTTCCTCATCCTCACCCTCCTCATCTTCCTCCTCCTCATCCTTCTCTTCATCCTCCTCTTCCTCCTCCTCCTTCTTCTCTTCCTTCTCCTCCTCTTCCTTTTCCTCTTCCTCCTCCTCCTTCTCCTTTTCCTCTTCCTCTTCCCCCTCTTTCTTCTCCTCCTTCTGTAGAGATTTCAGATGTACTTTTAAAGTGCTTGTATGAGATACTATTTTATTAGATACTATTTTATTAGATACTATTTTACTAATTTCTTATCACTGCTTTCATTGTGTCCCATAAATTTGGGTAGGTTGTGGCTTCATTTTCATTGAATTCTAGAAATTCTTTAGTGTTCTTCTTTGCTTTATTCCCTGACACTGAGATCATCGAGTAGAGAATTTTTCAATTTCCATGAGTTTGTAGGCTTTTCCGGTGTTTCTGTTATTGGACTGAGCAAACTATGGTGGCATGATACAAGACATTATTTCAATTCTCTTGTATTCGTGGAGGCTTGCTTTGTGAGCCAGCGCATTATTAATTTTGGAGAAGTTTTCCTGAGATCCTGAGAATTTATAGTCTTTTGTGTCTGGGTGAAAAGTTTTTCAGACATCTGTTAGGTCCATTTGGTTCATAACATATGTTCGTTCCATCATTTCTTTGTTTAGATTCTGTCTTGATAATCTGTTCATTGGTGGGAGTGTGGTGTTGAAGTCTCCTACAATTACTGTGTGGAGTTTGATGTGTTAAAAGTAATGTTTCTTTTACAAATGTGGGTGTTCTTGGATTTGAGATATTTATTTTCAAAATTGAGATATCATCTTAGTGGGTTTTCCTTCCAAAAGTATGAAATGATCTTCCCCAGAACTTTTGATTAATTTTGATTAAAAGTCTATTTTATTAGATACTATAATGGCTACTGCAGCTTGCTTCTTGGATCTCTTTGCCTGGAAAATTGTTTTTCAAACTATTTACTTTGAGATAATATCTTTGTGGCTGAGATGTGTTTTTTGTATGCAGTATAATGATGGATCATATCCATCTATTAGCCTGTATCTTTTTATTGGGGAATTGTGTCCATAGATATTGAAAGACAATAATGATCAATAATTCCTGTTAGTTTAATTTGATGTTGGAAGCTTTTGTGTGTGTTTGTATGAATATATGTATGTATGCATGCATGTATATATGTATGCATGTATGTATGTATGTATGTATGTATGTATATATGTATGTATTTGCCTGTGCTTCCCATGTTTTTATTTTCTGGTATGGAATTATTTATTTCCTTCCTGTGTTCTCTTATGTAGTTAGACTCCTTCAAGTGTTTTCTTTAGGGCTAGGTTTGTGGGTAGATTGATTATTATTTAAATGGTTTTGTCTTGGAATATCTCATTCTCTCCATCTTTGGGGATTGAAAGATTTGCTGGTTAAGTAGTCTAGGTTGGCAACTGTGGTTTCTTAGAGGCTATAAAATACCTGTCCGTGTCCTTCTAGCTTTTATGGTCTTTGTGGAAAAGTTGGGTGTAATTATTATAGGTCTGTCTTTGTACATCACTTGGCTTTTTCCCTTTGCTTTTAGTATTCTTTGTTCTGTAGATTTTGTGTTCTGATTATTATGTGAAGGGAGAATTATATTCTGCGGTATAATCTAATTAGTGTTCTGTAAGCTTTGTGTATGTTTATAGGCATCTCTTTCTTTAGGTTGGCAAATTTTTCTTCTACGATTTTATTGAAAATATTTTCTGGTCCTTGGAGATGGTACTCTTCACCTTCTTTTCCTATTATATTAGGTTAGGTCTTTTCATAGTATTCTATGATTTTCTGGATGTTTTACATAAGGAATTTTTTAGATTTAACCTTTTTTTTGTATCCATTTCTTCTATTGTGTCTTCTACTCCTGAGATTCTCTTTCATCTCTTATATTCTGTTGTTGATGATTGCATCTGTTGTTCCTTTTCTCTTTCCTACATATTTTATCTCCAGGTTCCTTCAGGATTCCCTTGTGTTTTCTTCATTGCTTCTATTCTGACTTTCATGTCTTAAACAGTTTTATTTATTTCCTTCACCTGCTTAATTGTATTTTCCTGTATTTCATTAAGGGATTTATTAATTTCCTCTTTAAAGGCTTCTACCTGTCTGATTTTATTTTATTTTTTATTTCTTTGAGGGATTTATTCGTTTCCTCTTCAAAGGCTTCTATCATCTTTGCCAGTTTTAATTTACAGTCATTTTCTTGCACTTCAGTTGTGTTAGGATATTCAGGGTTGTCTCTAACAGGATAACTGTGCTCTGAAGGGTACCTGAAGCCCTGGCTCTTCTTGTTTTTGATGTTATGCTGGACTTTAGACATGTGGTTTTCCTGAGATGTTCTGGGCATAGCAGGTATTGTGAAGGCAAGCCTAATCTTGATGTTCCCTGTGCAGATGGGTAGCCATGGATGGTCTTGGTGTAGCAGGCCTAGATGTTCCTTGTTGGGTAGGCCTGATGAAGGCAGAATAGTGGCCAGACAATGGAGCAAGGAGTGGGAGAAACCTGTGACTGAATCAGGGGACTTGGTATGCCCTGTGGGACAGGCTAAGAATTGGAGGAATCTAACCTGGTTTTTCCCTGTTCAGTGGGTTGGATGTTATTTCAAGGTGATATATTTTTAAGCTTAAGTTCCAATTGTAGTAAAAAGCACATAAAATTAATCATATTTTTATTGTGTGGTTTAGCAATTTTATGTATATGTACATTGTTGGTGAATCAATTTCCAGAATGTTTTTATTTTATAAAATGGAAACTATATTAAATCAATAAGTTTCTCTTCCTTTCCCATCTATTTTCAATTTTTGCTACTTAACTATTTTGGATACTTCATATAACAGCTTCAGTAACTATTGGCATATAAATCTATCCTTTGAATATGACTAAAACCCAAAGTAAGTAAAGCTTTACTGTTACTCACAAATCATCAAAATGAAGAAGTGTAATATGAAATAATGTACTGAACCAGATGATTCTGGAGTTTACAACATTCTTCCTGGCTTCTGTTTCAAATAATAGTTATGTATTTAACTTGAATTATTTTTTAAGGTTTTGTTTAAAAAAATCTAAATTGAATGCACTTATAGCTTTATATTAAATCCTTTTTTTTTTTTGTTCCTAAGGAGTCAGGAAAGAATTGTGATACAGTTTTGATATTTTACTTACATGCAAAACATTTTTAAAATAAACCCAATGTCTATTTAAATTATAATTTTATTAAATAACAAACAATAGAAAATTTTAGATTTTGATCCTGTGGAACAATATATAAGTGTCTCCAAAATGGATATATATAAGCATCCTTCCTTGAAGGTCTTGACCACTACTCTCTTTTAACACTTTACTTAAGTATTTTGGTTTTGTTTTTTGGGTTTTTGTGGTGGTTATTATTTGATTGTTTAAATATTTTATATCAGGGTCTTACACAAAATTTTTTATGAGTTACTTTTATTTTGTCCTTGTCTAATCCAAATGCCTACAAATTAATAAACCACGAAAATAATGGGAAAAGTCTTAAAAAATGGTTAAATCTTTTTCTGTTTCTTATCTATGAGTTGTCTGTGTTATCTATCAACCATCCCATAAATGCCTCAGTTTTACCATGAGATTGCCCTGTTATATCTGACATCGTTGCTTTAGCACAGCATGCTAAGTGTCTCACAGTTTCTGTTATGAAAGCCAGGGAAGTTTTGATCAGCTTTGAAAGACTGGAAGACAAAAATGTTTGACTCCATAGTGAAAGTTATCTTTCTTTTTCTTTCCTTTCAGATATCATAACAAGCCATATTTTTGAAAATATCCAATCCACTATTCTATAAATATAGCCAGGTACTCAATAAGACAGAGATAGCATAGAAATAAATACTAAGTATAGAAAAATAGTAATATTAAATAAAAAACAGAAAAATTTAGATTTCATAGTATTTTACGTTTATGATTTCATATTTATGATCTGACCAGGAATATTCACGCATTTTAAAACAGTTATCAAATATAAACATAGGAAACACAAAGAGATATGCAGTATTAACATTTATCTCTACAATGTGTTCAAATTTACTGAAGTTGTTTGCAAAATATCTTGTTGATTTAAGAAGCAGAATATTGTCTGTCATAAAAACTACCAACTTTAATCAGCAGGTGTTCGCTTCGGGTAGTCATAGCTTCATCCAAAGAGTGTTTTTATGTCAGTGTCTGTTAAATAGACTGTGTAGAAATCTGGTTCCTGGAGAGAATTTATGGAAATTTTTGCTATCCTGTTGTTTTGAATGGAATCATATCATGTTTCTTCTTTTTAGTGGAAAGAAAATGGTAGAGTTCTGCCTAGAATGGTACATTTCTTAGGCTCAATAGTTTAAATGTAGTTAAGTTTACTTTGTGTCATTGAAGTAACAGACAACACTAACTATTCAAACTATGAGGATACAAAACCAAAGTTGATTTCCAGAATATGTTCTTATGTCTTTGTCCATGTAATGTTCTTACTTGGAGTTATGTTTAATCTTATCTTCATGCGTTCACCAGAAAACATCTTATTCAGTACAGAAAAATAGTTGTTGGCACTTTAAAGTCCTGTAACAGGAAGAAAGTTGCTTCCAACTTTCATTTAACAACTGTGAAAATGTTCCAATCATGTGTCTGTCTATTCACTCTCACACTGAAAACAGTGCTGTAGGCATCCCATTCTAATTTCTATTTAGTACTAGTATACTAAAAACACCCTAATTTTTACTGTGAAATAAAGATAGTACATTACCAGAGCATTTAGAAAATATGTAATTTTCACATGATACCTTGAAATAATTGCATTTTATTTATTTATTTATTTATTTATTTATTTATTTATTTATTTGGTTAATATGCCTTACCTTAAACTCAAAAAAATTTATCACCATTTTACTTTGTGAATGAATGTAACTGCTTATCTTAGAAAACACAGTATTTTGCCAAAATTGTGTTGGTAAAGGTCAAAATATGGAGGCTCAAATCGGATAAAATCCAAATGAAGAGTAGGAAATGTGGACATGAAATGCCCCACCCCCAAAGCCCTACCAGACCTGAGACCCTGAGTGTAATTAACCCTCCCTGCCTGGCCTCCTGAGGGAAAAAAATGTAGATATGTTAGAAAACTGTTCATAAGATGCATAACAGTGTTTAGATTTAGTTCAAACTTGGAGAGACTGTAGAAAACAGGCCTACCTTTCTTCTAATGGTGATATTCAGCTTTCGTTTCTGTTTTATTAGTGTTCACATTTTGTTTATCAAACACGTGCAAGAAAGTGAGGTTCCTTTCTTGACTAGTCATCCAGATAACTTGGCTTTATGCACAAGTACTTCATGTGGATGATGTGAAAAAAATCTATAATTATACAGAAACTGAAAGCTTTACAAGAATTGTTTTAAACTTCACATATCACAAGAAAATACTTTGACTGCATAATTTTAACATAGAAATCTGTGATGTATCGGATCTGAAAGATAAAATTTGGGTGAGGATCTCAGAATAAAGCACTGGTAAGCACCTTTTTTCTACACAAGTTTCAATCCTTGATGTGTGTCCCAAAATTAAAAAAAAAAAGAAGCAATAATACCACATTCTCTGATATCCATTCTAAACATTTTTTATACCTCTCTTCTGTGTGTGTATGTATAGGCAACATGCTTGTTGAAATATCAACTTGTGGGAATAATTTATCTCCATCTACCCTAGAGGTACACAGACTGAACTCAGGTCTTGGCATTTGGCAGCTAGTCTCTTATTTCCTGAGCCATCCCATTAGGCCCAATATTTATATGTTTCTCTCTCTCTCTCTCTCTCTCATCTATCTATCTATCTATCTATCTATCTATCTATCTATCTATCTATCTATCTATCTATCTATCTATCTATCTATCTCTCTCTCTCTCATCTATCTATCTATCTATCTATCTATCTATCTATCTATCTATCTATCTATCTATCTATCTATCTGACTATCTATCATCTACCTGTCTCTGTTTTCCTCTGTTTGCCCCTTCCTTCCTTCTTCCCTCCCTCCCTCCCTCTCTCCCTCCTTCCCTCCCACTCACATCTAAGGATTTCACATTATTTGATCTTAGAATAAAGCACTGGTGAGCACTCCCTCTCTCTCTCCCTCCCGTTCTCCCTCCCTCTCTCCCTCCCGTTCTCCCTCCCTCTCTCCCTCCCGTTCTCCCTCCCTCTCTCCCTTCCTTCCTTCCTTCCTTCCTTCCTTCCTTCCTTCCTTCCTTCCTTCCTTCCTTCCTTCCTTTCTTCCTTCTTTCCTTCATTTTCTCTACTGACACATCAATAAAGCCTCCTTAATCATCTGCTCTTAACTAGCTATCACAGTTTCAATTCCAAACCCCAGTCTATTGGACGATAATTCTGCCAGATTTTGCAAGTATAGTTGTTAAATCGAACATAAGATCACATCTTTGGCTGACAGCTGCGAACCTTACAAGTTTTTTAAACTTTACCTACCCTATTTTCAACAAAAGCAGTACCGCAAATCTTGGGTGAATTGTAGGTTACTGATAATTTATTGAAAGCAACTTAAAGCCAAGAGAATAAATAATGTTTATATTAAAAGCAGCCATCATTCAAATATTAATTTATGATTCTTCTGAGATCATACGTAATCTCAAAATTGCAAAATCCAGATAGCAGAGAATCAATTTAAATATTCATTCAAAATATTGCTTATGGTTTATTTAGTATATTCTGTTTCATGTATAAAGGAAATGAGGCTTTAGAAAGCAGTTGTCAAAATCCTCATTTATTATTATTATTTTAAACTGAAGCAGCTGGAAAAGGCAGTCAATTACTCAAAGTCAATCTGATGGCTTTGCACAAAGCACCCCTACTGGGTAAGCAAATGGGAACAACGGGCAAATAAACTGAATATCTCAGTGTCTGAAGAAAAGGATGGACAATTTCTGGTTTATCACATGCTTGAAAGGGTGATTTGAGAGTTCTTTTGATAGAAAAAAAACCTTTACTTTTTGACTTTAGGTTTCCCTTTGTACACGGAGCAATAGAGGAGGTAGTTTTATAAGACCAAGTGAGTTGCTACTTGCAGAACCACCTGTAAACTGAACAGGAGCAAAAGCTTGAGACTGTCAATCAGAAGGTTTGTTTATTAGAGAAATTTAAAAGAAAGGGGGCAGGGAATAAATTGCTTGTCCATTAGGTGGTCAGAGAGATTAGTTTTGCTTTTATTTTACATAGTCACTATGCCTCTTCACTGTCAGAAGCTTAACTGGCTGGTTGAAGAAGTAATCTTGTTTTGCGTAGTGCATTCTTTCCTTAAAAGAGATGAGTTGGCTCCATTTGGACATGTCTATTCCTTGAAAAGTTCATTTCAAACCCTCCATGACTAAGATCTAGAGGCATTTCCTATAAAGACAGTATTAATTAGTGAAATTATGCTTGCGATAGCTAGCATGTAGATATATTTTATTGATTGGTTTTTGTGTTTCTCATCTAATAATTGTAGACTGCAATTAATCATTTCTTTTGTGGGAATGGCTGTCTTAGTTATCAGAAAGTATCTCAACTGAGATATGAGCATCTTACCTAGCCTCATTTACATCTATCATAGCTGCTCATTTAAAATGCAACCGTATGCTGCTCTTGACTTCAATCTCTCAAATATAATATCCTAGTATGTTATATTGTATGGAACCTAACCATATATATTCAGATCCTGATATCTCTACTAGATCAAGATTGACAACAAATTGTTTAATGTCAACTCATTCAGTCTCAGTTTTCTTATCAACAGCACAAGTATAACAAATGATCCTATCAGAGAGGATTGTGGGAAGAATTCAAGAGCTTGTTTAGAAAATGGTTAACATGGTACTTTGAACATGCTAAAGTCATTCTTTTAGGAAAACCTATTATTGCTATGTTTGTGCCCACATGAGCAAGCGAATGCTCAGTGTGGGAGTTTGAGAATGACGCTCAGGATTTGGTTTACTGTATCGACTGAGAGATCTAGGTTTGTAGCTGAAGAAAACCAGATCCAACAGCAAACTGTGTGATCCATCCCATTGGTTCTAAATCAGGTATTTCTTTTTATTTGGACTTTATTTTTACTTTGTAGTTATTAATTTTTGCTTTAGTTTTATTTTGAAACAATTTTTTGTTCTTTATTTTTATTCATTTATCTATTTTTTAATTGTTTGTGTTTTGGAAAATAAAAACTTAAAAAAGTACTCTTTTTTTAAAAATTATTATTTTTTTCTCCTTGTTTATAATATTCTTTCATACTTTTCTTTTTTCTTTCTTAATTTGAATATCCTTAATTACATTCATTTACCATGTTTGCATTTGACCTAAATAAAATATAAATTCATAGCACACAGACTCTCTTTATCTTTTTATCATGTTTTTATTCAGCAGTCACTGGTGATATATGAGTTGACTTGAATGTATTTGATTTGTTTGTTTGTGTCGTGTTCATTTTGATTTCCCAGTTACTGTAGTGATTAGTTTTCTTCTCTTTTAAGGGTCTTAGGGATTGGCCCCTGAAGGCTAGGTTCCTACTGTAAAGGAATTCAAATAAAATCTTAAGAGCTATTCAATATACCAGGTACACTAATAATAATACCGAAGCCACAAAACCAAGACACAATGCCTCCAAGGGATTGTAAGCTTTTAATTATAAAATCCAAAGATATTTGAGATTTTTGAAATGCCAAACCAAGAATCAAAAAATTTACTTAAAAATATTCAGTGATTTCAAAGATGAAACATATGCAAAGATGAATAAAGAAAGGAAATTGAATCAAGACACCTAAAATAAACTAGTAGTACCAAAGAAAGTCTGTAATATGGAAGAAACATTCAGCAAAGGAACTGAGATCTTAAAAATTGAAAACAACCAAACAAAAGGTAGGAATCAAAAGACAAGAGATAAAAAGGAATGACGATAATATCCAAGACATCTGCAAAAGAAACCAGACACAATACTCCATGTGGTAGAAAAAGAAGCTGAGATTAAGAACTAAGGATGTAGAAACTACAGCGGAAAGTTTTCCAAATATGGGAAAAGAAATTGACACCCTGGCATAATAGGCATTTAGAAGGTCAACCACAGAAAAAAAGTTTCTCTGTGAAATGTCATACTCAAAAAATCAACCTGCAAAACAAAGAAATGACATTAAAAAGATGCAGAAGGAAAGTGTCAGTCACAGAGACAAATACATTGGAATATCATTAGACCTTATGATAAAAACCTTCAAATCAAGAAATACAAAGATTATATTTCAAACCCAGATAGTAATTTCTTGCCTAGATTATGCTTCCCCCAATGTTGATTACTACATTTATATCTGACAGGAAAATAAGAACATAAAAGACAAGCATGAGCTAACCTAATTTGTGACCAAATCTACCTAAGTGCAGAAGATTCTTAAAGAATCCTATACATAGAGGAAGAAAAAACCCTCACTCATAAGATTATAAGAAAGAAAAAATGGAAGATCTAAGAAACGATTAATCATGACAGTCTCAGGAAATCAGAAAGCCCCTAATAAGATTAAGAAAGAGAGAAAAGAACAAAGACCAATTGAATTATCCAGGAAACAACTAACAGATTACAGAGATTAGAAAATCCTTCTCAATAATAATTGTATTTCTATATTTATTTTTTATTAAAAATACATTTTTCTAATTACAGCTTCCCCACCAGGAACTCCCATTTCCTCTGCACCTTTCCAGCCACCAAGCAATAACACCCTTTGATCTTTCAATGAAAAGCAAGTATGTTTCTAGGTGATAATAAGAAAAAAAATGATCGAGGTAAATAAAAGGGAAACAAATGAGAACAGGCAAGGCAACAAAGTAAAAAGAGCCAAAGGAAAAAAACTATAGACACAGTGACACACACACACTCCAGGAGAACCTCAAACCTATAGACACAGTGACACACACGCACTCCAGGATAACCTCAAACCTATAGACACAGTGACACACACGCACTCCAGGAGAACCTCAGACCTATAGACACAGTGACACACACGCACTCCAGGAAAACCTCAGACCTATAGACACAGTGACACACACGCACTCCAGGAGAACCTCAGACCTATAGACACAGTGAAACACACGCACTCCAGGAGAACCTCAGACCTATAGACACAGTGACACACACGCACTCCAGGAGAACCTCAGACCTATAGACACAGTGACACACACGCACTCCAGGAGAACCTCAGACCTATAGACACAGTGACACACACGTACTCCAGGAGGACCTCAGACCTATAGACACAGTGACACACACGTACTCCAGGAGGACCTCAGACCTATAGACACAGTGACACACACGCACTCCAGGAGAACCTCAGACCTATAGACACAGTGACACACACGCACTCCAGGAGAACCTCAGACCTATAGACACAGTGACACACACGCACTCCAGGAGAACCTCTGACCTATAGACACAGTGACACACACGCACTCCAGGAGAACCTCAGACCTATAGACACAGTGACACACACGCACTCCAGGAGAACCTCAGACCTATAGACACAGTGACACACAAGCACTCCAGGAGAACCTCAGACCTATAGACACAGTGACACACAAGCACTCCAGGAGAACCACAATAGAAGCCCTAATTAATATTCAGAGACCCTACACAGTGGAAAACAGCAACAACAATGAAAGAAAATAAAAACTAAACAAAGAAATCCTTCCCTGACATGGTGTATGAGACCAAGAACTTCCTAAGAGACAAGATTAGTTCTATCTTGGACATCTATGATTGAACACAAGGACTATCCTTAGTCTTTTTATGGTGAGACTGCCTTTTTTATATTTTATCAATTTACAAGTGGTTATCCAGATTCTGGCTATTATAATTAGGGTTGCTATGAACATAGTAGAGCATGTATCCTTAGTACATGCTGGGGAATCCTCTGGGTATATACCCAGGAGTGGTATAATGGGGTCCTCTGGTAGTATCATGCTCAGTTTTCTGAGGAAGTGCCAGACTGATTTCCAGAGTGGTTGTAAAGACTTGCAATCCCACCAGCAGTGGAGGAGTGTTCCTCTTTCTCCACATCCTTACCAACACTGGCTGTCTCTTGAGTTTTTGATCTTAGCCATGATGACTGGTGTGAGGTGAAATCTCAGGGTTGTTTTGATTTGCATTTCCCTGATGACTAAAGATGTTGAACATTTCTTTAGGTGCTTCTCAGCCATATGATATTCCTCAGGTGAAAGTTCTTTGTTTAGCTCTGTACCCCAGTTTTTAATAGGATTATTTGGCTCTCAGGAGTCTAGCTTCTCGAGTTCTTTGTATATATTGGATATTAGCCCTCTGTCATATGTAGGGTTGGTAAAGAAGGTGGAAAGAACCTAGATGTCCCTCAAGGGAGGAATGGATACAGAAAATGTGGCATATTTACACTATGGAATACTACTCAGCTATTGAAAACAATGAATTCATGAAATTCTTAGGCAAACAGGTGGAACTGGAAAATATCATCTTAAGTGAGGTAACCAAATCACAAAAGAACACACATGGTATGCACTCACTGATAAGTGGTTATTAGCCCAGAAGTTAGGAATACCCAAGATACAATTCACATACCAAATGATGACTAAGAAGAAGGAAGGCAAGGCCCCTGCTCGTGGAAAGGCTCAATGCAGCAGTGTAGGGGAATACCAGGGCAGGGAAATGGGAGGGTGTTGATTTGGGGAACAGGTGGATGGAAGATGGCTTATGGGACTTTCTGTGGGGAAGGAACCAGGAAAGGGGAAATCATTTTAAATGTAAGTGGAGAATATATCTAATAAAAAAGAAATATAAAAACAAACAAACAAACAAAAACAAGTGGTTATCAAATGGAGTTAGCTTCTAAGTTAGAGATAGGTATGTGTGTCGACTTCTCTTTTCAGCTCGAGGACCCACCTGTTGCAAACCCGTGCATGCAAGATGCGTGCAGGCTGCCTCATTTTCTGTGCTTAAATGAGCACCAGTCCTGTTGTGTCTTCAAGGTTCTGATTCCTTGATGCACTACATTCCTTCTCTCTCTTAGACTTTTTCTAACTGTACTTCAGTACCATGCACTGAACCCCAATGCAAGAGATTTGTTGGAGACATCCCTTTTAGACTACCCATTCAGGGCTGAACATTCCAGGTTAGGATCTCTCACTCTGCATATTATCTGTGGGTCTCTGTGTTTGTTCTCATCTGCTACAGGAGAAGATTCTCTGATGATGTCTGTGCGAGGTATATATCTATAAATATAGCAGAATGAAGTTAACATTCATTATCACTATTGTTGGCTAGAACAACTGTAGTGTTTGATTTTCCCCTAGATCCCTGACTTATTTCGTCTCAGTTTCTTGTCACCCAAGTAGAGTTGGTTATGGGTTTCATCTCAGAGGGTGGGCCTCAGATCTAATCAGATATTGATTGGTTACTCTCACTGATCGGAGTCATGATTCCACCAGTGTATCTTGCAGGTGGGTAGCTCCTATAGAATGTAGCGTTTGTAACTGAGTTAGTGAGCTTAACTAGAAGTGTTTGAGGTTGTGCAGAAAGCTATTAACTGGAACATAAGCAAATTATCAATAGCTACAGCACTTAAGGAAAAGACATCCCTTGCTCCAGAATCCATCACCTGCTAAGAGTCCTTCAGAAATTTGAATGAGTCTCTCTTCTATCCAAGATGAAATATTGAATCTTTCAGTCTTGTTTGGGTCTCGTGCAGTTAAACACAGTGATTTCATGAGTAGACGGGCTGTGCAAGATCCAGAAGACAACTGCTACATGTCTGCCCATCCTTTGGTTGTTACTTTCTTTCAGCCACCTCTTCTGCAATGCTCTTTGACCCTTGGCGGTTGCACAGATGTTCTCTTGAGGGCCAAGTATTCTAACACTACTTATTCTCAGCACTTTGTCAGGCTATGTGATTATCCATGAACCGCTATCTGCTGCAGTAGATATCTCTGATGATGTCCCAACCCAACCTAACCTGTCAGTCCCCCAAACAAATTTTCATTGATCCAAGTGGAAATTATTTTTTGAAATAATGGAGAAATTTAGTTTACTTTTTGTTCCTTTTCTTAGGATGGAACAAACCTAAACAAATAAGTATGTAGAAGGTAGTATGATAATCTATTTAGAAAAGCAATGATAGACAGCATTTAGCCTGTGGCCAAAGGCTGAGCTAGAACTCTCTTTGTATCACTGCCTGATTTCTAACTCATGTTAATCCTCTTGCCTTAGCCTCCTGAATGATATGCTTGTAAGTGAGAGTGGAACCAGGCTTTTTATTTAACTTAGTTTGTTTTAGTTTTAGTTTTTATACAGATTAGCAAAATCAGTAAAACAGATTGCATTTGCAAACATTGAGAAATATCAGAAAATTATACTTCATTGAACTTGATAATACAAAAGATTGAGGAGAACAATAAGAAATTAAGGAAATTTAAACTATTGTTATCAGGACTTTTCATTAATTTGATAAAGATTAAAAGTAATTCATCTGATTACTAAGGCACACAAAATATTTTAGATGCAAATGTGAATCTGCCCTTTAATTCAAGAGGCTGGTAACCTGTGTACTGTTTGATGCTATTAGTTAATGATAGTGTAGTGGGAGGGGCTGTGAATGTTCTTGAGACTGATGCTGCATTATAATGCAGTTCAATAGTCTACTGCACCATAATATTGCTCTTGAGACTTCTCTCCAACATATCACAGTATGCAATTAATGATCTGCAATTAAACATCTGCAAGACAAAATTTTCATACTGGGTAAATATTTAAACACAGACTATAATTAAATGATATTTACACATTATTTCTTTAGAAATGATGCGGAAATAAGCATGGTATTAGTTGTTTGGTGGACATTACTGTACTCCTAAAAATGAAATTTTGTACTTTGTGTTTCAGAGTCAGAGGTTACATTGTGATGTGCATAACTTTCCTTCCTTGAAATGGCACCAGGCTGAAACTTGAAACAAGTTTGTGAATGGAATTTATTTAATTTTAAATTTAATCAAGAAAATTGTTTATTTTCTTTTTTTAAATTTTCTTAATTCATACTTTTAAAAATGAAATTTGTCCCCCTCCCCATTTGTTTTTATTCTGGCAGTAATTGTAGAGATTTCCAAGACCCAAGAGAGGTGGAAGTCAGAGTTATGAAATGAAGAGTCTGACTTCTTAATAACAAAGTGCACAGCAGTTACCTTTGAACAGACCATCTATATGAAGCATTAAATGAAGTAGAAATTAGATTACAGTGCATCAATCCACTGACATCTGGGTGACAAGATCAGAATTTTCATAAAAGGGAGTGTTATTCTAATAAGATGAATCAGAATCATTCTCATTAAAAAAATGTCTGACAGATTTCAGCCAAGTGGTTACATATTTCAGTTAGATCTACTCATTTATTGAGTGAATTACTCTGCCAACCATTTTGATGAGATACTTATAAATACAAAATAGTTATAAATCATTAATGCATTTTATCATATTTAAGGTGGTTATTTAGTGGCACAGTGTTAATTATATTATAAAAATGAAAATCAAATTAATAACCTCTATCAAATGCAAGTATGTACATTTTAAAATGGAAGTGTGTTTTTTTTGGTAGAAGATAATTGGACTCAGTCATATATATTGAAGTAATCCCAACATGTAAGGTTCAGCACTATATCCCCTGAAGTGTGTAATGTGAAGCCTTCCACAAAGTAGTCATTGTTGAAACAAAATGAGAAGAACTTATTAACCATAATATCATGAAAGTCACTCATCCTAGTGAGTCATGAAAATGCTGGGTTAAATTTCTTCATCCTGCTATTAATATGAGAAAAATTACATATGGCTTCTGTCCCCATGATTCCCAAACCACTTAACTTATATGTGATTTTCCTCAAGAAATCTTTATTGGTACTTCATTTTATGAATTATTTCCAATTATTTTCTTCACCCAGCTTTAAAAAAAGATAAAATTCAAATTAAGAATACAGGCTTTCACTCTCTGAATGGACTTTTGACCTTGCTCAACCTAGATAGCTTTCCATTGTAAATGCATAACACTTGGGTAGAATAGATTCCCTAGACAGTAGTAATCTTCAGAGTACTTCATCACCAATATGTATATGTATAATAGAGAATTAAACTAAGAGGATATACAGTCTCTTATTACATTTTTTCACTCTGATAAACATTCACCTTCCTTCCAAGGTGATTCTCTTTCACTTCTTACTCAAAACTCCACAATTATAGCAAAGAGTTCAGCTTTGTGATTCCAGAACTCATCTGGATGACATGAATTATATTAGGTATGACTTGGGAAGATAAAGAGATAAGATAAGGAGCAAGAAGAAAAGCCTATGATATTAGACTTTTAAAAGTGCCATATAACTCTAATATAATGAGACGTTTTGTAGCTCTCTTGAAAGATTTTTGTTTTATGAACAGTCTTTAAAGGAAAATTATTAAAAGTCTTTGAACATTGTTAGCATGAGTCAAAATACACTTTGGGGAAAAAACTTTCCTTTAGCACTAAGAGATTTTGGGCATTAAAAATGGATTATGTTATTTCAATTATATTTTGCATTCAATAATAAGTGAACAGTATTAACTTACGTTCAAGGAGCTTGGAGTTTTGGGTTTTCATGTTTCTATTCTTTATCAAGGAATAAATTTCTAATAGAGACCCAGAACAATAACTAAGCATGTTAATAGTTTAAGCATGTTAATAAAGAAAGAGAGACCCTACTAAGCTCTCACAAATATTGCAAAAATTGAAGGCCAGTGAAGGTCGACTCTGCTGTTGTTCATGAGGACAAAGGATAATCATGGATGCATCAGTAATGTTTTTAAAAGTGTAGTTGGGGGAGGGGTGTTGGTGTTGGTGATACAACAAGCTCCAATAGAGCTATCTACCTTTACATGGGAAATTATGAAGCTATAATTTTATAGCCTTGTTAGTAAATATTTATTGCTTAATATTTGGAGTTAGTGACGCCAGAAAATAACTCATTCTGTTTTCATTTTCAGATGCTTCAGGACATGACAAGAAGGGGACAGTTCTAAGGAAGAGAAAGATAGCAAGCTAACAGGAGTTTTGGTTGGTTTGTAAGACATCATCGTTAATTATAGCAATAGAGGTGAACAAAAGGATCATACCAAACTGAAGGACAAATATATGTTACTTATGGTAAGTGAATGAGTGTTGGATTAGGAGACTCATGTCATTAAATTAGAATGAGCACACATATTTTAAAATATGTTGGAGATGAAATATATTAGCATATCAATGGATAATGATGAAGTCAATTTGAGAGATGAAACAAATGGATGAAATAGGAAAAGAAAGCTGTAATTTTAAGACTAAGTTCTTGAAAACAGAAGAGAGGGTTTTGAGATATGAACATAATCTGTGGAAGAAAAGGACTACTGAAAACCTGCAGAAGATGAATGAGGAAGTCCACAAATTAGGCAGCACCCTTTCTTTCTTTTCTTTCTTTCTTTCTTTCTTTCTTTCTTTCTTTCTTTCTTTCTTTCTTTCTTTCTTTCTTTCTTTCTTCCTTTCTTTCTTTCATTCCTATATTTGTGCAATATAATTAAAAGAGATACCTGATTTATTATCAAATCTATGGGATTCAATCTGACTGTATCATGTAGGAGCCTTTTATATTTTAAATTTTAAATTATAATTACAATTAGCTGTAGTTCAGCTTCCTGTGGTAGTAAATGGGGCAGAAAGATGCAATTATTGAAGGAAGAAAAGTAAAAGTCCAGAGCAAACACAATTTTGTGAAGGAAATAAAATCTTTCTTATATGTGTCTATTTGAAAATGCTAGGAGTGAATAATTCAGGGCAGAGTTCAATCCGCCTTCCCGTCATCAACCTCTCTCAGAGTTCCAGAGGAGCTGCTGTGGACAAGGCTGTTAAATTTTAAGCCCAGGAAAGAGGAAGCTTGGAAATGTCCATGAAGAACTTAATTTCTTTAACTAAGAAAACAGAGAATTCCAGAGATACATTCTGACCTGTAAAAAGTCTTCAGGACATAGAAAAAAATTGTTCTTTCCAAGACTGAGTATAAATTATAATTTAAATTATGGCTAAATGTGACATACACCTTAAGATATATTAAATCATGATTGACAGAACTTCTAAAAGAATAAAAAATATTTCCATAATTTGTTTAATTACTTAGTCTTTAAAGCTTATTGATAAACAATAGCTATGACAGGAGTTATTTAATTAATATGATTTTGATATAAATTATTTTCTTACTAGTAAAATATTTTCAAATGTTACTGTGAAAATTTTATTTTAGACACAGAACTCCAGGAATTTATTAAATGATAGATATTTAGAAAGTGGGTATAATATTAAAACAGACATCTTCTAAATATATGAATGGTTAAGTAGGAAAATACAAAATAAAATCACAAATGCCATTGCACCATCCACTATAGTAGCTACTGTTCAGCATCAATGAAAGAGAGTCAGTGTCATGAATCTGAAAGGAGATAGAGAAACTGAACTCTCTTGTATGCTGATGGGAATGTACCATGGTATAACCACCTCAGAAGTCAATTTATTAGGTTCTTATTAAGGTAAGCACAAAATATGCTAGATGCATAAGTATATATCTACATATGTATATGATCTGTATGGATATTGATATGTGTATGTATATGCCTATATTTATGTATATTTGCATGTATATCTATATGCATATATATCTAATTTATATGTATATGTCTGTCTATCATATCTATATACCTAAATCTATATCTATATCATCTAACTATCCTTCTATCTATCAATGCTCACACATTCCTGCAATTGGAAGAAAATATATAGTATTAGCAATATATCAACTGTTGAATCATCTTTTCAGCCCCTCTAGTAAGATTTTTCTAACATAATGTGACATAAATCTACTTATTAAACAAACATCAATAAAAAGCAAAATGAAATGGTATATAAGATAGTGATGGATACCCAGACTTAATGAATTGCATAAAGTAGATATATTAAAGCCATAAATAGTACTAACTTTCACAGTTAATCAAACAGAAAAATCATAACAGACTAGGAATCCTGTGAGCATGAGTATTTTTACGAGCAATTATCTAGATTTGTTATTTTCTTGTCGTGCCTGATTTCTGTAGAGAAAAAAACAATAGATTAAAGGTGCTTGATATTACTGACAAAAATTTCTTTTGATAACAAGCTAAATGCTATCATTACAAATCTTAAGGCCAAATGCATTATATTTAATTCCCTTATTTTTGTATTGCATTTAAAATATATCATTTAATTCTCAAAACTGACATATTTCTAACAAAAATAATCTTACTCAATAGAGAAATAGTCTTCCTTCAGAAATTAAGAAGTAGATTAATTTATTCTCACATTTTTATGCTGTGAAGTACCATCTTAAATAAATATAAGAAAAAAAAAACCAAAAGTGATAGCAGATATATCACATCATTAATATACATCAGAATTCCAGGAGAGAAGTATGTTAAAGCTGTAAAAGTATTTTCAAAAACCTTGATTTTAGTAAAGATGATATAACTATGGAATAAATAAGTTAAGAAAGCATATAAAATGAAATAAAACCATGCAAAGACACATCAGTGCTAACATGAAAACTAGAGACAAAAGGTTCCTAAAAATAAGCAGGAAGTAATGTCGATGGGCCTCTACAGAAGCACTACATTGAATGACATTGGATTTTTCTTCTTCTTTTTTTTTATTTTCTAAGATTTTTTATTTACATTCCAAATCATTTCCCCTTTCCCGTTTCCTCCCTCCCCGAAAGTCCCATAAGCCCCCTTCCCTCCCTCTTTTCCCCATTCAACCCCCTCTCGCTTCTCTGTCCTGGCGTTCCCCTACATCCAGTCTTTCCAGGACCAGGGGTCTCTCCTTCCATCTTCTTAGAAATCTATTGATATGTGAATTGTGTCTAGGGTATTCCGAGATTCTGGGTTAATATCCCCTTATCAGTGACTGCATACCATGTGTGTTCTTTTGTGATTGGGTTACCTCACTAAGGATGATATTTTCAAGATCTGACTGATTTATTGTTTTTAATTGCAGAGTAGTATTCCATTGTGTAGATATACCACATCTTCTGAATCCATTCCTCCGTTGAGGGACATCTGGGTTCTTTCCAGCTTCTGGCTATTATAAATAAGGCTGCTATGAACATTAGATTTTTCAAGTGACTGTGGACACTGCAAGGAAGGTGCACAGTTTGCAATTGATAGAAGTAAAGACTGACAGTGGTGAATTTCATCTCCTTAAAAGAATTTGAGTGGAAATAAACAATTCTCAAATTAAAACAAAGCAAAATAAAACAAACAAAATATGGAAGCATTTTGTTACAATTATATTTTACCATTAAAGGATTTTTAAAATAAATTCTTTTCAGAGTGAAAAGAAACTATAAAAAGTGTGGACAATCAGAATAGAAATAGAAAAAACAAAACAGAAAAAAAAAAACAGAAAAATAGTTGAACTCATTAAATGACTATATGCAATATATTTGATTAATAGGATTAAAATGCCAATAACACCAGGCACTAAAAATGATGATATCGAAGTAGAAAAGTTAGAGATACTACACTGAAAGTTAGATTCCCACAAGTCTACTGAAGTGAGAAAATATCATTATTATTTAGTGTGGCATGTGACATTTAAGTATTGCGATACCAGACCAAGCCCTGTGAAAACAAAGATCGTCAGTGTTTACCCAGTGTACAAAGGACCATATTCTGAAAGTCTATAACTACTCACGGTGAGATATTGTGAAATTTATTCCAGCAAAGATGAAAAGTCCATTAGGTGAGGTGCCTCACACCTATGATCCTAGTACTTAGGATACAGAAACAGGACGATTGCCTTACCCTCAAGCCTTACTAGTTGTATTTGAGACCGTGTCCCAAGAAAAAATAAAAAATGAATTGAAACTGAGAAAGTAAACAGATGAAACTATAGAAAACAACAAAAGTATAAGCACATTAACCATTTACATATGTTCAGTATTCTGAGCATACACAATAAAGAAAATGATTTTGAGTATGATGAGACTCATTTTTAAGATATGCCTTGGGCAGTGGTGGAGCATACCTTTAATCCCAGAACTTCGGAGGTAGAGGCAGGCCTGGTCTACTGAGTGAGTTCCAGGACAGGCAGGGATACACAGAGAAACCCTTTCTCAAAAAACCAAAAAGAAAAAAAAAACCCAAAAACAATATGCCTTGAAAGAGAGATAAAAAGAAGTAAATAAAAATATTAAAAAGAAGTAAAATAAATTTCAAAAATAAATTTAGAAAATTATTTAATAAAATTTAAAGGAAATAATTCAATTAATGTCAAGTAGGATAGACCACTTCATGAAGAACATATCATGCTTCCATGTTTACATTTTACCATAGATGTATACACAACCAAGGAAAACCAGGAAAGGGGATAACATTTGAACTGTAAATAAATAAAATATCCAATAAAAAATATGCAGGCACATTTAAAATATCCAATAAAAAAATGCAGGCACATAATAAAGATTCTCAAAAACTTCTGTCCTTGTTAAATTTTTTTATTAATGAGATAAAATACCATGATCAAGGCCACCCATAAAAGAAAGTATTTTATTTGCAGCTTATGATTCCGGGTTAGAATCCATGACCTTCATGGCAGGAAGCTTGGTAGAAGGCAGGCAGGCGGGAGGGCGGGCCCAGGGCAGGCGGGCAGGTAGGCCGGCATGGAGCTGAAGCAATGCTTGAGATCTCACATCTTGAAACACTAAGAGGATGCACAGGGAGAAAGACTGAGATTGGTGCTAATCTTCTGAAATCTCCAAGCCTACACCCAATGTCACACTCACTGAAGCATTTTTACTATTTGGGGACCAATTATATGGGTTTATGGAGGCCTTTCTTATTCACCCTCTCTTTGGTGAACAGCTTTGTAGAAAATGAGCAAAATCCATGAACGGTGTAAAGGGTCTTGCTTTTTTTTATAAGTTCATTATTTAAAGCTTTATTTACCTGCTGCAAACCAGGCTGCAAAATTAAATCCAAAAATCCCTAAACTGAAGAGTTTATAATGTTGCAATCACTTGCATCCCTAGTAGAATTCTGAACATTTACTTTGTGTTCTCTATTTCAACTGTAGTATAAAGGAGTTTTGTCAAGCATATTCATACTGGATATACTACCTGTTATAGGTCAGTTAATGTAGGCTTTGTATATCAGATAAACATTTATAATCCTTATGTTCAAGTAACCCTTATTTCACTTTAATAGTGGTCATTGTACTATTTTATTATCATGTTTAGTATCTTACCTGTCTACTATGTAAATTAAAATGTTGTCATTCATTATCTATAGAGGGAAATATAGTATTTAAGTGATAAGATTTGACAGCAGCTACAGCTTCCTGCATCTATTGAAATCCTTGTCAATTCATTTCCCAGAGATAGGAAAAGATTACTGTATAATATAGAATACTTCACTGAGAAAAATGGAATACAGTGTTACATGTGGAAATTGAATATTTACCAAGAGGAAAATACTCTGCTTCTAAGTTCAACAAATCCAAAATATTTGAAGTGTAATGTGTGAACTCTCACTGTAGTGAATCTAGTCTACACTAAAACAGCAGTAGGTATAACTTGTCTGAAAATTAAGTAAAATATTTTATCTGTCTATCTGTCGGTCGGTCTGTCTGTCTGTCTGTCTGACTGTCTGTCTGTCTGTCCGTCCCTCTTGTCTGTATGTATATCTATCTATTTACATGCCAAACACTGCGACCATCCTTGTCCCTCCCTCACAGAGTTCCCCCTCTCCCTCTCCTTTTCATCTGAGAAAGTGGGACCCTTGAGTATGCCCCAACTTTGGCATATCCAGTCTCTGCATCCTCTCCCATTGAGGCAGCCCATGGAGACTGAACTACAAGTCTGCTGCATATGTGTCTGGGTCCTTGTTGTAGACCTTGTATGTTCAATGATTGATGGCTCAGTTTCTGAAAGCTCCCAGGGGTCTAGGTTAGTTAGTTGACTCTGTTGATCTTCCTGTGGGGTTTCCTTCCTCTTCAGGGCCTTCAGTCCTTCCCACAACTCTTCCATAAGTGTCCCCGACCTCTGACTAATGTTTGGCTATCGGTATCTACATCAGTTTTAATCAGCTGTAGGGTAGAGTCTCTCAGAAGTAAGTTATGATAAATTCCTGCCATGTATGTCCTTTGCGAACTGAGTTACTACCCCTAGGATGCTATTTACTAAAATATTTCTAAGTAAATCATGCTTGTAAATAATGTATAAATTAAAATTGAACCTGAAAAACTATGCAGAAACTAAAAATAGAAAATACAGTACATCGAGGGAGGTGTAACTTTGGCCAGCTTGAGTCCCAGGTACTTACAATGCTAATAAAGTAGGGTTACCTAAGCTAGCAAGAATGAGACTTGAATGGCTAAAAAAATGAGACCCTTTTGAAAGAAGCTCCTACTAAATGTCTCTACTCTGAGAAGGCTTTGCTGAGAAATGCTAGCCAATATCTAGATAAAAATCATCACTAAGTTTACACAGTTTTCCATAAGAATTTTGTCTTTCTTTTCTGTGTATGGATGCTTTGCCTGCATGGATATTTCTGTACTATGTGTGTGCAGTTCTCACAGAAGCCAGAAAAGACAACAGATCTTGAGAACTGGTATTACAGACAGTGTTGAGCCTCCATGTTCTAGGAAGCAAACCAAGGTCCTTTACCTGACTATATTGTAGATAGAATACAAAAATATTAAGTAATCTATGAAACAGTATAACTCATAGATGAGTCAGAGATGGTGACATATGCTCCATACTCCCAGAACTCAGGAGGCAGAAGGAGGAGGATGCTGAGTTCAACATCAGCTTGGGCCATAGTGAAAAGCACATCTAAAAATGAAATACAGTCTCCAGACTAAGAGTTAAATAAATATGAATGTGCAGGAGTAATAAAAAACAAGACCAAGAAAACAACTATAATTACATTAAATATATATGATGCTTAAGTATATATTTAATAAAGTATATATTTAATAAATAGTATATATAAATATATATTAAATATATATTAATAATATATATTTGATAAAGTATATATTTAATAATTATACTATGCTTGCATACTGAGAACTATAAGTGATTGTTCAAAAGTTATAAGTGTTCAAAATAAATAAAAAGACTGATTTGGGATTGTAGGGAACTTCGTCAAGCTGTGTCCTTTTCATTTGAAATCTAACTCCTTTTCATAAATGACAAAAGAAATTATAATTTTCTTCTATGTGTTATCAACTTTTGCTAAAATGATTGGTATTTCTGACTGGATGCCAATTAAGACCCTAATGTTCTGTTTGTCTATGTTTTTCCCAGTAACACTAACATCTTAAGAGGTCTCTTTGGGTCAAAAATCTCTACCTTTTTTCTTGATCTTATGGTACTTTGCATCAATACATCCATGTTATATATTTACAAATGAAGCTCTCCACTTGGGCTCTGCTGTTCTGGGTATTTATGTGCTGCACTGAAATTAGAGAGCCCTCTTTCGTGGCAGCCTCTCACAATAGAAACCCTGGCTATCAAATGGTGACTGTCCCAGAATGCACTTTAATTCTTAGTGATTAATGGGAAGGTCAGCAAGGTTCTTATAAAAAGTAAATATTTTATATCTTATAGCCAAATATTTTTCTTTGCTTATATTTACAGTTCTTTAATAGTTAAAAGTTATTCTTGGTAGATATGCAAAACCAGCCACCTATCTCTATTCATCTTCAGCAATAACTTGATGAAGTCCACTTTAATGAGGGAAGAATATATCAGGTGCAGGGAAAGAAAACATTTCATTTTCACTTATATTTTTTTATTAACACGTGTGTATGGTTGTACTAATTGGTGTGATAGCACAGTCTGCTAGACATGATTATTATGGACCAGAGCCAAGAATAGGCCTTGGTTACCTTAGAGTACACAAATGAGTAATCCTTAAGAACTATCATCCTAAGGTTCTGTATTCTATGGTTACATCCAGTACTTCTGAATTAAAATGAGTTCTCAAAGCATGTATAAAATGAAAGCAATCAAACCTCATAAGTGGATTGGAAGCACTAGACTTCTCAAGGAAATTCAGGTAAGAGGCAGGAAAAGAAGGCCCAAGGTAGAAGAGGAACTCCTGTCAATCAGTTGCAACTTAGGTATGACCAGAACACAGGACCCTAAAGTGTCACTGAGATTTGGTTCTTTTTTTTTTTTTTTTTTTTTTGTTGTTGTTGTGAAAGTTTTTTTTTTTAATTTTATTTTATTTTATTTTTTTAATTTACATTCCAAATCACTTCCCCTTTCCCGTTTCCTCCCTCCCCGAAAGTCCCATAAGCCCCCTTCCCTCCCTCTTTTCTCCGTTCAACCCCCTCTCATTACTCTGTCCTGGCGTTCCCCTACATCCAGTCTTTCCAGGACCAGGGGTCTCTCCTTCCATCTTTTTAGAAATCTATTGATATGCTGATTGTGTCTAGGGTATTCTGAGATTCTGGGTCAATATCCCCTTATCAGTGACAAGATCAAGAATAGACAAATGGGACCTCATTAAATTACAAAGTTTTTGCAAAGCAAAAGACACCGTCAAAAAGACAAAGCGGCAACCAACTAACTGGGAAATGATCTTTACCAACCTTACATCCGACAGAGGGCTAATATCCAAGATATACAAAGAACTCAAGAAGTTAAACTCCAGAGAGGCAAGTAACCCTATTAAAAAATGGGGTACAGAGCTACACAAAGAGTTCTCACCTGAAGAATATCTAATGGCTGAGAAGCACCTAAAGAGATTTGGTTCTTAAGATCAATTCTGGGAGACTCTGGTAACTGTGTGTTGTAGTTGTCTTGGTTTGAGGATTCCCAGTATTCTCTCTTTATTTAAAATGACTCCAAGGGAAATGTTTGAAAGACCTGGTTTGCCAGTCTTGTGGGAGGCATAAAGGACCTCCCACAGAGCTGTCTATTCCACTGTGCAATCAACAGAAATATATGTCCTCTTAGCACCTGTAACATTCTACCTAATCCAAGTCCCCACAATGAAATTTGGGTTCCTTATTGATTTTGGTAAATAAAATTAGACAAGCTTTATTCTGACTTTTATTTTTTATGTTTATTAGATGTCATTGTTGTACCTGCTAATGACTTGCATTTATTAACAACATTGTAGAAATACATTTTCAGATTTATCTTTAATTCAAGAAAACACACATATCATTCATGATGGAAGAAAACATAATTATTCCTTTGATGCATATTTTATGACATCATTTCATGCCAGAATAGCAGGCATAAATAACTTAAAAAAAAAAAAGCCTAGGAGAATCTGAGAACGGTAATAAGTAGACAATAAACTTTCAAAAGGTTAATGAAATTCAAGGAAAAATTTCTTTACAGAGTAAGTAGATAAAAGACTGCGTTTACCTTCTACTTTGTGGATGATAGGATATGGCTCAGTAAAATGAGCAATATTGACATATTTGTAAGACTTTGAAAGGCCATTTTATAACACAAAGTAGTCAACAGTATTTATACTGCTCCTAAAGGGCAAATCTACATGAGCTCTTTCAGGGAAGGAGAAAAGGGAAGATTGACCATGATTCTTATGCTTTTAGAGTTCATCTTAAAGCTGTATTTATTTCTTGAAGAATTATTACTTGGCTATTTTGTTTAAACTCGTATATTACTGAAAAAAGTCTCAATAAATGTTCTCAATGCTATATTTACAAGGCACATTTTTTCAGTTAAAATAGTTGTTTTTACAACAAATATTCTTTGCCCATTTAATTATGAGTTTTTATTTCATGCTACACAAAGTGTATATATCATCTTTATTTATGATACATCAGAAACAGGCTTATAATACTGACAAAATTATTTATAGACTGAAAATTTTTCCTTTATATAAGTCTACAAATATAAAGTAATAGTGAAAATAACTAGAGAATATAATTCAAATTTTGTCAGTCTCTCTACAAATAATATCTAGGAAATAAATAACCCTTAATAAAAACAATCCTTTTGTTTCTTTTGTTACTTTTATTTCTTTGCTTTTATGTCAAGATTAAGAGAACCCTAAGCTAGAGACTTTGTTTTATGGAGCAAAATGCCCTAAAAGGTATTTACAGATTTGACCTTTCTAGATTTCAACAACAGAAACCAAATCTTAACGATTTAAGCTATGGTCAACATAAAATCATGGACTTGGGAAAAGGTGCATGGAAATCCATCCCAGGACCACACAGAACCCTATGAAGCTTTAAAGGTTGGTGTGTAAAGATCTTAACAAGAGTCTAGTTGTAGCATTCACTGAGAGCTTTGGGTCTGCAACAGGATATAAATCCGCCTTAGACAGATTGATTGAATGCTTGGAAGAACAGAGAGGTGACTCTGCGGATCTGTAGGGCGACCATTCTATAACTTTCCAGTAGATCACAAAAGTCTTCTAAGGAATGTGGCATACTGTATTTTTGTAGCCTCACTGTGTTGAATCATCTTCAAATTACTTATAAGACAAAGAGCAATGTAAATAACATATGTTTAGTTGCTGTCCTATATTCTTTATGATGAACAATGACAGAAAGAAGACTGTATATTTTCAGTATAGCTTGATGTTTTTTCTGTCTGTGGTTGGAATATTTTTCAACTAAAATTAGCTGACTCTACATAGAGAGCTTTTGTTATAGAGATAAGACTGAAATTTGTTTCTTTGGATTTAGTTGCTAGTCAGCCACCAGCTATCTGAGTTAGATGATAAATGTGACTGGCCTTTGTTTATGTATCAGGGAATGACCTTGAGGGTTACTAAGATCATACATGAAAGAGTCCAAGTTCTACTCAAGTGCAGAAGTAGATTAACACAGGAGTTATACAGACTAAATTTGCAGGAAGCAAATTCATAGACAATGACTATCTGACCAAAATACAATGAAATCATTAAGACTCATTAGGTCTAGTGAGCATCAGTTTACTTTTTATTAATTATTTTATTTGTTTACATTGCAAATGTTATTCCCCTTCCTGGTACCCCCCTCCATGAGCCCTTCACTCCATTTCCCCTTCCCTTTGCCCCTAAGATGGTGCTCCCCCATATACCTACCCACTTCCATCTCACTCTTCTAGCATCCCCCTTCTCTGGGGCATCAAGCATCCACAGGACCTAGTGCATCCCTCCCACTGAGGCTAGACAAGGCAGTTCTCTGCCATACATGTAGCTGGTTTGTGGGGAGGGTTGCCTCAGAGCAGCCCATGTAAGCTCGTTGGTTTGTGGCTTGGTCCCTGAGAGCTCTGATGCGTCTAGTTAGTTGATACTGTTCTTCCTATCAGTTTACTTTTTTAAAATTACAACTCTTGACCATTACTAGTGCAATGATACAGAAAACACATATTTAAGGCATTTCAAAGTCTAATGACTATAATGCATGTGTGATTAGTGTTGTTAAATACTTCAAAACAGAAGCAGACCTATTGATGTTTAAATTTGGAGCTTCTGAGGAGAGTTTTACTGGCTGAACTAGAATGAATGGTAATTAGTGCATCACTTGTCTTAAATGTCTCCTTTCAAATACTAAAGGGCATACCTAAATGAATTAACACCTTGTTTTATTGAAGTTTCACTTTTAGAGTTAAATTAACAAAAGTTTGTTAGAATATGTTTTTAGATCATGTTGGAGTTTGTTTTATAACTATGGAAATACAAAGGCCACACGAATTAGAAAAACACACAGTTTATTTTAAAAATAAAGCCAACTGCTATAACATATTTGGCAAAGAATCAAAGGCTGATCAAGGAGTGTAGGCTTGTGATGAGGAAAGGGTAATGTTCAACCTACTTAGACTTCATAAAATTGACAGGTGTATATAGACAAGCCACAGAATATCATTCCTAATTTCTGGGATATTATCTCAGACAAATAGCATTAGAGATCCTAGTCCCAAAGGAAAGAGTATTGAGTATGGATAAATGGATGCCTAGAAAAATAATGTTTATGTAGTTTTTTATAATACCAAATTAAAGCAATGGTTTACATGGTTTCTACTCTGCAGTTGAGTTTCTTATACTTTTTAGATAACAAATAATTTTTGCCTATTAGTTCATGAACGGTCCTGAATTCAAATTTATAGTGTTTGCATTTAAATTAATGATCATGTTAACTCAAATCTACTTTTTATTTTAAATTAAATATGTTCAAACTCAGAGTTTGATCAGTAGACTATTTCTACATTCAATTTTAAAAATATCCATTCACTAAAACTAGACACTATCGTAATGCCAAGAAGTGCTTACAGGAGCCTGATACAGTTGTCTCACGAGAGGCTTTGCCAGATCCTGACCAATATAGATGCAGATGCTTTTAGCCAACCATTGAACTGAGAATAGGGACCCCAATGGAGGAGTTAGGGGAAGGACTAAAGGAGCTGAAAGGGCCTTATCTGGCATGAATTGGATGAGAGGCCCTTAGTCCTGTGAAGACTTGATGCCCCATTGTAGAGGAATGCTAGGGCGGTGAGGTTGGAGTGGGTAGGTGAGTGGTGGAGGACCCTTATAGAATAAGAGATGGGATAGGGTGTTTGCATAGAGGAAACCAGGAAAGGGAATAACATTTGAAATGTAAATAATTAAAATATCCAATTAAGAAAATTTTCCATTCAATATAAATTTACTTTAAAGATTTCTCTGTATATTATCAGCAAACTGAATCTAAATATGATGGGTTAATTATTGCTTCTCCTCTAGCCAATCACAAGTAGCCTTGTGATCAAAACTGTCTTTCACTGGGACAGCTGTGAACCATGGTTGTTGCACTGTCTTTATCATTTCTATTTTCTACATATGACATTACTTTTTCTGGCTACAAATGTACTCATTCTGAAGAACTTGTTGCTTGGAAATTTTGTTCCCTACTTGGTAGCATTGTAGAGAAGTTGTGGAGTCATGAGGATATGACTCTTTCTTGGGATAAGTGGATCAATAAGTGGGTCTTTTTCAGTCAGTGGTTCTGGTCTCAGTCTTGTCCTTTTCTTCCCAGCCTAACCTCCAGCACAGGATACATTTCCCATGGCCAGGAAGGACTCTCTCATGCCTTCCTTACCATGCTGCACGAAATGCTCTGACACCATGGGGTAAAACTAAACCATGCTCTGTTTTTTCTGTCAAATATTTTGTCACAATCAACAACAAAACTAACAAATAGAGACAGAAAGACAAAATAAAACAAAAAAAAAAAACCCTGTGGTTTTCTTGAAAAAACTATCTCTTGCTTTGCAAGATTGTACCCACAAGGAAGGGACATGCACAGTTTTCAGGGTAAAATTAATGTAAAAAGGATAATGATACCTTTCCTTCAGTTGTACTATGGAGTGAGGGCCAAACAGGATTGCTTTGTTTGTTTCTCTTGTTTGCTGTTGCTGTTGTTGGTTTTACAAGTAACAGAACTTTTGGAAGAACTGTCTCTACATTTTTAGGTTTATTTGATCCTCAGGATTCTAAAAAGAAGAACCCTGTAGGTTACTCAGATTTTATATCCAGCACTCAGCATCTGGATTTCTGGCCAATGATTCTGCAAATTTATTTTATTAGTCAGTGGACTATGAGTCATAGGCTCAATAGCATATTCTAGAAAGCATGAATTTGAAGCCTTTGTTATAATTATGATTCTTTTTGTGGTGATCATGTTTTTTTTTTTTTTTTTTTTTTTTTTTTTTAATTTAATTTTATTTTATTTTTTTAATTTACATTCCAAATCACTTCCCCTTTCCCGTTTCCTCCCTCCCCGAAAGTCCCATAAGCCCCCTTCCCTCCCTCTTTTCTCCGTTCAACCCCCTCTCATTACTCTGTCCTGGCGTTCCCCTACATCCAGTCTTTCCAGGACCAGGGGTCTCATGTTTTAAACGTGGTGATATGCAACATAAAAGCATATGAAAGAATGAAGGTGAAAAGAAAGACCCACAATGCTACACAGAGGATACCCAACAAATGGAATTGAGCAGCAGAGTCTAACAATGAAACTAAAAGCTGTGCTGAAGGAAGTTAGTGAAAAAAATGCAGAGTTCAGACTTTGTCCTGATTCTTTTACTATGTAATTGACGTTCGAAGCCAGAAACAGTAAGGCACAGCATCCCCTGTGGCTGCTTCTCTGCTCACAGGCTGAGGCCTTAAGCAACTTATGCATGAAAATTCTTTTGGTCGATTTGACTGGAAAAAAAAAAACTATTTAAAAAAAAAGAAGTTCATGCAATAAATAAAACCTATCCAAAGACTACATTGTAGTTCCTGCTTATCATCCTGGCCTTTGGGAGATAGAGGCAAAAGCACCAGACGCCAGGCCAGCCTGGGCTGAGTAGTGAATATCAAGGTTCTCTCTGTTACATGGCTGTTTAACACTCTCTCAAAGACACAAACACAGACAGACAGATCTAATAGCAATAATACAAAACTCACTTCTATTTGGGTAAAGCAAGGGGGAAGCCCACACCTCAAGAACTTATAGTGAGGAAGAAGGGGGCAAGTGTTATTCAGGGAGGGAAAGCAAAGTCATCTGATGAGGTTTGGTTTGGTTTGAGGTTCATCGCTACCTTGAGCTGAACAGAAATGTGGCATGAGTTTGCTGTAAGAATCATACCTGACTTTCTCAGATTCTCTCTTTTGCTAGAATCGGGGGCAGAAAATAGGGAGGAGCCTAGCAAATATTTAGTGTCCTTATCTTTTTATTTTTATTTTTATTACTTTTTTTAGAAATGACTTTGCAATTCTCGTTACCTAACAATTATGTTCTACAAATTTATGGCCCCATCTATGACTCATTTAACTTTTAGCAAGCAGAAGTAGTAAATTGGAATAGAATTCAAATCAATGTCCATTCACCATTCATATCTTTAATGATGGCACTTCTTGTAATTGTTGATGAAATGAAAAATTGGGTTGGGTTTGCTAATTTGTTAGAGGTAGAGCAATTTGGGGGTTGGGGCTTTAACTGGGCTCTTTTTACCTGTTTTCCTTATTAGAATATTATTTATATCCTCGGAAATTGGAAAGTCTAGTTGTATTAATAAATTATTTTCTGTCCCTTTAATCTCATAGATCTCTGCCTAGACCCTGATGTTCTCTCTTCTGTCATATTATTAAACATACAAGAAGATTTTGAAAATACAGTTAACGGTTCCATGAGCAAGCATATATTTATGCATCCAGTTCAGTACTTCATCCCTGTTGGATCCATATTTTACTCTATGAAATACTTGGGATTTTGTTTTTTTTAAATATTTTTGTTATGCTTATGATTAAGCCAATGACTTAATTAGCTGAACCAGTAAATTTTGACACCACTCCTAAAAAGTTGTGCACTACACAATACATCGTGTTTCCTAGGTAAATGCATCATAACTGATGAATTTGCATATACAACTCAATAGTGACAGCTATACTCTCAAAGTCCAACTTATAGATGACATCCTCTTCAAACAGATCTTGCTGTGCAAGGAGTTTATTTGTATCTAAATTGTATTATAAATGTAAAGAAAAGAAAATCAGCTGCAAGAGTTCCAAGATTACATTATGACTAAAATAATTTATGATAACAATGATAAATCTTTAAGACTATGTGGAAGTGACATGGTTGGTTGTCTCTGCTACTCAAAGCATTTAAGGGAAATTTGGACGATCAATGTATGCTTACATATTTTGTGTGATATTTTTATTTATTGTATAAGAATCTCATGCTAACTTGTTTCTTCAAGGATTTCATCAGATGTTTGGAGATTATAGCTTCATTATGAATTATTATTGATTATATAATTGATTTGAAGTTATATAAATTAATTCATATTTTTCTTATAGACTACCTTTGGTAAGAAGTATTATGGATGGCAAGAAGTGCTTGTCAAAAGGATCCTGTTATGGCTTTCTCCCAAGGGGCCCTGTCAGATCCTTACAGATACAGAGGCAGATGCTAGCAGTCAACCATTGTTCTGAGCGCAGCTTACCCAATGGAGGAGCTGGAGGGCAGACTGGAGGAACTGAAGGAGTTTGCAGCCCCATGGGAAGAATGATGATGTTGGCCAACCAAATGCCCCAGGACTCCCAAAGACTAAACTATCAACCAAGGGGTAAATATGGTTCCAGTCAAAAGTTTGGAAGAGAAATGCCTTATCAGTTATCAGTGGGAGGAGAGGTCCTTGGTCCTATGAAGGCTCTATAGATGCCCCATTATGAGGAAATCGATGGGGGGGAAGGGTAGGTGGGAGTGGGTTGGGCAAAGGGACATCTTCTTGGAGGCAGAGGATGGGAGGATGGGTTGGGGATTTTCTGGGAGGGTAGGAAACTGGGAAAGGGTATAACATTTGAAATGTAAATGAAGAATGTATTCAATAATAATAAAAAAAGAAGTAACAAAACCACATACTCTTTATCATCTGTGTTGCTCAAATAGCAACTACAATATAATAACCCTCCTTTAAGACTTTTGAGAGCTTTGGAAAATATGAGAAATGTGAACATATAGATTTGCCCATTTCCTCAGCATATAGGTTATCTTTGTACTCAGCCAAAGAATGAACATATCACCTTTATATTCTTTTCTTAAAATCCAGGAATTTGGGTTACACTGGAGTTCAATTACAAGGTCCCAGCTGAAATAGGTGCTGCTCACAAGATTTTAGAAAATGTATATTTAGTAAAAAAAAATAACTCTAGTTAGAATATAGGAAGGGCTAATATTAAACAAAAATTGGAGCATAATATTCAATAGCCAGAAAAGCAGAATTTTGATAATCTTTCAGATTAAATGACTAAGAAGAGAAGGAACAGTTCTTGAAATGCAGAAGGAGGCTGTAAGCAGTTACATTCCAATTCTATGGCATTCACTCTAAAGGACCATTTAAGTAGAAGTAATGGTATGGAGAGAAAGATGGAGGAGCAAAATGATGTAGTACATCCTCATTCTTTGTTAGACTTCTACTAGGGTTTTCCATTGTTGAATGAAACTAGAAGGAAGGGAAATTGAGGTACTTCCAAGAGTCTAATTCCTGATTCACAGTGAAAAACTTAAAAGATACAAATGAATCTGAATGTACACTTGCATTTTGTGCTTGCTAAAGAAATGAGAATCTGTCTTTGAAAATGTGACTTCTGGTAAGTTTTGGATGCTCCAGTGGATGCTCCCACACTCACACACATATGGGCAGAACAAATTAGAGTTAGTAGGTTAACAGAAAAAGAGGAAGGAGGAGGAGGTGGAGGTGGAGGAGGAGGAAGAGGAGAAAAAGGAGGTGGAGGTGGAGGAGGAGGAGGAGGAGGAGGAGGAAGAGGAGGAAAAGGAGGTGGAGGTGGAGGTGGAGGAGGAGGAGGAGGAAAAGGAGGTGGAGGTGGAGGAGGAGGTGGAGGAGGAGGAAAAGGAGGTGGAGGTGGAGGAGGAGGAGGAGGAGAAGAAGAAGCAGAAGAAGAAGAAGAAGAAGAAGAAGAAGAAGAAGAAGAAGAAGAAGAAGAAGAAGAAGAAGAAGAAGAAGAAGAAGAAGGAGAAGAAGAAGAAGAAGAAGAACAACAGCAACAACAAGAGGGTAAGGGGGAGGGAAAGGGGAGAAGAGGAAGCAGAAAACAACAACTCAAATGTGGAAGAAAGCTGGCATGTTTTGAGGGAGGATATGGGGAGGGAGATAAAGGAGGAAAATGGTGATAATAGGATCCTGTTCCATTTATACATGTATGAATTTTTTTGATAATAAAAATCAAATAAACATTTATCACATAAAAATAAAATAAAGATATCGTACAACAATACCTTTTTGTAGGTCCATACAATGCTTCAAAGGAGACTAATGACTGTATTTGTATTTCTTTTTCTTCTGACCAATTTACTACTTGTGTATTTTCACCATAAAAGATTTGCACAGTATGTAAGGCTATAGCAGAGGATGAAACCAGAGTAGGAAGGAAGTCTAGGTTGGGTCAGAAGCTCTGGTTGAGCCTGGGAAGCCATAGAAGGCCTTCAGAGCTTTAACAACCTCAACAATCTCTGGTTGTAGGGATCAGAGTCAAGAGGACAGAGGGGGCTTAGTTACCCAGTAGGTCCATGTGGTGTTTTAAATGAGAATGCATACCCATCAGGTTCATATCCTGAAATACTCAGTCCCCAGTTGGAGAAACTCTTTGGGAAGGATTAGGAAGTACAGTCTGGTTGGAGGAGGTGTGTCACTGGAGGTGGGCTTTGAACTTTCTAAAGCCCACACTATTCCCACTCAAGTTGCTTTGCCTTATGCTTGTGGATAACATGTAAATTCTCAAATACTGCTCCAGTGCCCAGCTTGGCTGCCTGCTGCCATGCTCCTAACATTATGGTCATGGATTCCAACCTTGAGATAAGTGTTTTCTTTCATAAGTTGCCTTGGTCATAGCATTTTGTCATGGGAATAGTGAGATAGTGAAAAGGTAAAAGAGATGTCTTTGAAAATATAGCAAGCCCATAGGAGGAACAGCAATATCAGCCATCCAGAATCACCAGAGTTCCCAGGGACTTAGCCGCCACCCAAAGAGTACACATGGAGAGACCCATGGCTCCAGCCTCATATGTAGCAGAGGATGGCCTTGTCAGACATCAATGGGAGGAGAGGCCCTTGGCCCTGGGAAGGCTCAATGCCACAGTGTAGGGGAATGCCAGGGCAGGGAGACAGGAGTGAGTGGGTGGGTGGGAGAGCACCCTCATAGAAGCAGGGGGAGAGGGAAGGAGGATGGGATAGAGGGTTTTACAGGGGGAAATAGGGAATGGTGATAACATTTGAAATGTAAATAAAGAAAATTTCCAATAAAAAAAGAAAAGAAAATATAAGTAGGAGGGATCTGGAGCCAGCAAGTGTGAAGCTGAGGATGATTTAGGGATGCACAAGACAGGGTATTATTGTTATTACTTACTTACAAAAGTCAATGTGGTCAATCCAGTATGTACAGTAAAGAGAATATATCTAGCCTCATTGATGAAGTAAGGACTGTAAGCCTGAGGAAGCACGATGCACAAATTTTAAATGCAGTGGTGACTTGAGTTACTTGAATGAGGGAGCTGATTTTAAAGATTTATTTTATCTTCCATTGTGTCTATGTGTCGGTGTGCGCAAGTGAATGAAGATGCCATTAAAGGCAGGGAAAGGGTGAAAGAGCTCTAGGAGTTTTGAGTGGCTGTGAGCTGCCCAGTGCTGGTGCTCAGAAGCAAACCTAAGCTCTGTTCTCGAGCAGTTTGTACTGAGCAATCTCTTCAGGCTGGAGTATGTACGATTTATATGTGTCCACAATTAGGTACATAAATTAAGGAACATATAGGGGTAGATATATGTGTTATATACATGTGCATGTTATATATGTAATAAATTGAGTAGGATAGAGATAGAGAGGAGAAAAAAATAAAGCATATAAAAGAGAAAAAAAGAATGAATGGAGAAAAAAATGTCAACATGCTCATGAGCTTGTATTGATGCTATATAAAACTGATGATAAATTTGGAAACTTTGGTGTTGTTCCAAAATGAATATTTTAAAACTTAGAATTCCTTTGTTGGGAAGTGGAGGTGAGTGGCATTCTCTTTGACTGTTAAATGTCAGTGATATGTGTTGTAATTCCTGTTTTGCTGAGCACTTTAATAATCATTTTTTATGTTACCATTTTTTTAGCTAAAAATGTCAAATAGTAAGTATCTTACTAAGGCCTTATATAACTCTCGGGGATTCTGAAAGAATGACAATAACATTGAACAACTTGAACTTAATCACTCCCTTCCTGATTTATTTATTTCTCTTTCTATTTTTTTATAATGAACGAGGTGAAAAAAATGAGATTTAACAGTAATTGGTCAGTCCAGTCAGGAGCACATCCATCCTCAACAGTGACAGTGTCTCCAGAATAAAAACAAACAGAAAACAGGAATAGAGGTAATGCAGAAAATGCACAAGAAAGGAACAATATCAAAACCAACCAAACAAATCAACAACAACAACAACATAACAAAAAAAACAGGAAAATCTTTAGAGTATGGCTTGATTTGAAGCAGCTGTGGTATATGTCTTTATCAATCAAACAGTGAAGAAACAAAAACAAAGAACACTAACAAAAATACCATTTACTCCCACTGATGTCCAACAAGGCTATATCCTCTGCCGCATATGTGGCCATCGCCATGGGTGCTGCCATTGTCTATTCTTTGTTTGGTGGTCCTGAGTGTGTTCAATGCCCCAATGAAGGGGAATACCAGGGCAGGAAGACAGAAGGTGGGTGGGTGGGGGAGCACCCTCATAGAGGGAGGGGGAGGGAAATGGATAGAGATTTCCAAATGGGAGACATGAAAAGGGGAAAACATTTGAAATGTAAATAAAGAAAATATTCAATAAAAAAAGGAAAAAAATACTGCTTGAATTTTATGTTTTAGAACTTTAGCTGGAGTCTTTCTTTTGTCAAACACAACAGGAATATTATGACTTTTCTCATTTAACCCATACTATGGCAAGGAACTGGATTTCAGTCTTGTTGGCAGCTGAATAATATTCCATTATGTATATGTGCCACATTTCTTCAGCCCCCATCACTTGATGGACAATTAGGCTGTTTCCATTTTTTCACAGATGTGAACAGGGTTGCAAAAAGCTCGATATGATTGTAAATGTCTTTTTGGCATGCTGGCTTGATTTCCTTTGGATATATACCCAGTAGTAGAATTGATTAAATATATGGTCTCTCTAATTTTAATTTTTTGAGTATTTTCACACAGTGTCTGAAATTTTCAAAGACAGTTCTGAAAGATCTGAGCTGGTGCCAAGCACAGAGAGAGTTAAAAGCTAATGCCCTCACCCAAAGAGAGGGTAAGATCAATTTATTTCATCTATCTCTTGTCAGTGGCAGATATTTCTCAAAGTCCTTTTAAAGTTTTCTTGTCTGGCCAGACTTTTGTCAGATAGGAAAATCAACTTCCTCTTAAGCTGCCATTTGGTTTACCTAGTTTTTTGGCTATCTTATCCTACACAAATGAGGTTAAAATTCTTTTCTGACCAAACCCCAGACTGTGAATTGATTTTACTATGCAAAGAAACTTGATTTGTATCACTACCTTCCAGACGGTTATTTATTTCTCTTTCTTTTATTTTCTAACGAACTGGGAAAAAAATCAGTTTTAGGTCAGTCCACTCAGGAGCACAGCCATCCTCAGTCCACAGGGGAGAAACATTATATTCATTTTTTTGCTTTAGATGTTCCCAGAAGGACAGTCTACAACTTCCTTTCCGGAGAGGAATACTCATTGGTGCATCAGTTTCTATTGCAGCCTGTGATGTAGTTCACATCATCAGGATAGGCTTCAAAGTGAAAGATGGAGTTTGCCCTAACGTTGTCCGACACTCACTCAACACCAAATTGACACTAATAGATTATTACCAGGGTGTGCAACGTTCACTGCAAAGAATTATGAGTCCTTCTTGTCCTTGGCAGAGAAGTAGGCTGCCTACCTAGAATTCAGTGTTCACTAGATTTTATGCTACCATTAAAAAGTATCCTACTCTTGCCTTACTTGTGGTTCTTGTTAACTGTTCAAATTTTTAAAATGGGCAAAAATTTAAACGACTGAAATTCATTCAGACAATTGAAATATTCGCTAAAGAAAACAAAAACAAAAGCAAAAACCAACCAACCAACCAACAAACAAACAAACTACCTCTTTTTAAGGTAGGGTTACACAGAGAAAGCAAGTTTAAACTTGATCTTATTTGAGCATTTTAATACCAAATTTATTAATCTGCTTTTAGTTTTCATATATCTTATACAGAGTAAAGACAATATTTCCATAGATTTTATAGATGAAGAGCACACAAGTTAAGATTTGGATGTAAACCATGTACTATGCAATATTTAAAGTTCTCCATGTCTAGCTTTATCTAGTCAATGAATTTGAAGTGCTAAATTGTAAGTTGTGAAAAAGCTGGCCGGGCGGTGGTGGCGCACGCCTTTAATCCCAGCACTTGGGAGGCAGAGGCAGGCGGATTTCTGAGTTCGAGGCCAGCCTGGTCTACAAAGTGAGTTCCAGGACAGCCAGGGCTACACAGAGAAACCCTGTCTCGAAAAACAAACAAACAAACAAAAAACCAAACAAACGAAACCCTGGGGCTGGAGAAATGGCTCAGTGGTTAAGAGCACTGACTGCTCTTCTGAAGGTCCTGAGTTCAAATCCCAGCAACCACATGGTGGCTTGAAACCATCTATAACAAGATCTGACTCCCTCTTCTGGAGTGTCTGAAGACAGCTACAGTGTACTTACATATAATGAATAAGTAAATCTAAAAAAAAAAAAAAAGAAAGAAAAAGCTGATAAAACAAGATTTATTTAGACATGTTTGCATATTTGTAATACCTAAATTATAATGCACATAATATAATATGTATATTGTCATTTTTTCAGAATTATGAATGTGGATGCTAATTTACATAGTTGAATTAGAGCAAAATACATTATATTATGATACAATTAGTTTTACTGTCTTTAGTTCATATAAGTATAAGCCAGATAATATTAGAGAAAATTAAGAGCCCTAAAATATATAGCATATTCATTTCCATAAAACATAAATTAAGTGAACATTAATAAACAAAGGTTTGTTTTCATAATACTTCCAGAATTTCAACTCAGGTTTGATCATATTTCAATTTATAAAAACTGGTCAATTATTTTACAACTGATATATCATTCTCTCCATGTTAGACTCTCACAAATTTGTAGACACCAATTTTTAATTGTGTCTTTGGAAGATTAATTTATAATAACACACAAAACAATATGTGTAGTTGACCATTCCTAATATTTTTGAGAACACACTATTGATTCATCTCTAATACATTCTACATTATTATATACATAGACATATGTGAATGTCTATATGTTTCTGCATGTGTAGAATATGAAAATTTACTTCAAAATTGCTAAATAAGAATGAGGAAGTATAATTATTCTAAGAAATATTGGGTGAAATTTTTATCACTTTGATATTCTATGAATATCTAAAGAAAATCTATAACTATATTACCATATATATGATGCTAACTTTGAACATAATTACAATTTTAGCTTTATTGGAAGCTAGGGAACACATCTGCTCATAAAGATGTTGTACCGCCATAGACTGGGAAGAAGCAGACACCAAAACATGTAATGAATATTGAAGAAAAGAAACTATTTACATCATATGTCAACAGCATTTATTGTTTGGAAACAAGAATTGCACATTCTGAAATGTCAAGAAATGAAATATATCAAGGAGGGAAAACAGTAACAGAGGAGAGGGTCATCGGCCTGTGAGAGGTAGGTTAAATATGAAGAAAGAACAAAGCGCAACAAACCAGCCAAAGGAGCAAGGTCCAGGCATTTGAGAGGCTGTGTCAAAGTTGTGACCTTGACAGTTTCACAAAGAGAGCCTCTAAAGCAATATACCTAGATGTGCCTCAGGTGGCCTTCGAGGGCAATGCCCTCGAAAAGGTCAGCAATAGAGTTCCTATAATGAAGTCCCCAGAGATGCAGAAATTGAAACAGAATGGAGAACATACTACAAGAAACAAAAATTACTTTAGAAGTTGTATTTCCAATTCTCTGCTAAACAAACATAAAAAAATCTCCTAAAAAACACTTTCAGATGGAAGATCAGACCTGAAATTATATTTGATTTTTATGATTGAGTCCACTATTGATTAGTACAAATATAATTAAATAGAATAATTTCTATTTCCTCAAACAAGTAGTCGTTGCCTTTCTTTCAAATTTGATTTTTCCATATAAAGTAAATTATAACAGATTTTGACTTTTAAATGTTCTTTTTAGTGATATTTTAACATGTTACAAAATTGTCTCTTTATTGATTTAGAATGTGGAATAGGTGGATATTTTAATAATTTTCTCAGGGGAAAGATTGTACAGATATCAGGCTTTTGCAATGTCCTCTCTCTTATGCTATCTGCCCTGGGCCCATGATTTTGTAAACCCCTTTGCCTTTATTAAGTGAGATCACAGTTCACAGCTGACTGCCTCTATTTACCTTAGCCAAGAAATCATTTTAGACTTTGATTGAAAAATACTTCTCACATGTGATCTTTTGATAATTTCCCACACAATTTATTTTTTAAAACCTAAGAATCAAATTCTTTCACCTCAGTTCAATCATTTTCTTCATAATGTCCCTGACAAATACTTGCTCAAGTTTTCCATGCAAGTACTGGGAAGTAGTTACTTGCTGTATTTTGAAGTAATGGAATTACTAGTTGCTAGAATCATCTCCACTTTGTTTTAGTTTTGGGTCACTATCAGTTTTTAACATTTTGTTAGGGTTTCACTTTTTCCTGAAGAATGTAAAAGACACAAATGATACTTTTGTGTATTATGATCGAACTACCTGAAAGATCAACTCAAAGTAAGGAGAAAAGTCTGTTGTTAATGCTTCCTGAGTTACCAGGTGAATAATGTTAGTAAGGCATAGAAGAACAGACCAATATACACCTTGGAGCCCAAGAATCAACAAAAACAAACAAACAAATAGACAAATAGGAAGAGGCCAAGGCAACAGAGGCCCTGAAGCTATGCATCTGGTGATCTACTACTCTAGATGTCTGGTTAGTAATTCCATCATCTCTTGAATCCATCAAGAGATGGGTTCATTCATGAGGTCAGACCCATCATGCTCTAGTCTTCTTTGGAAAGGCCATAACCTTACAGAAATATTCAGAGGTGAGGTTTTACCAATTGATATTTTTAAACATTTAATTAATTAATTAATTAATTACATCCCAAATGCTGTCTGCCTCAGTCCCCCTGACAGAATCCCTCACCTCTCCCCCTCCCTTCTCTTCTGAGAGGGTTCAGTCCCCTGAATATACCTCCATCTTGGCTCATCAGGTTTCTACCAGATTAGGAGTATCCTCTCCCACTGAGGCCAGACAAGGCAGTCCTTTTGGGGAAAGAATATCAGAAGTCAGGCTACAGCTTTAGAGACAGCCTCTGCTCCAATTCTTGGGGGACCCACATGGAGACTAAGCTCCACGTCTGCTACATGTGTGTGTCATTCTGGATCACGTGTGTTTTTGTTTTTGTTGGTTATATCTCTGTGAGCTCCCAGAGATATGTGTTAGTTGACTCTGATGGTCCTCCTTTGGGGTCCCCATCCCCTTCAGGGCCTTCCTTCAATCCTTTTCCCAAATCTTCCATAAGAGTCCCAAATTTCTGTCCAATATTTTGGCTGTGGGCGACTGCATCTGCTTCAGTCAGCTGCTGGGTAGAGGTTTTCAGAGAACAGTTACACAAGGCTCCTCTCTGCAAACATAAGAGAGTATCATTTACATAGTCAGGGATCAGTGCCTACCCATGAGATGGGTATCAAGTTGCATTGGTTATTGGTTTACCATTGCTTCAGTCTCTGGTCCATTTTTTCCATGTATTTCTTTCAGAAGGGACAAATTTAGGATCAAAAGTTTTGTAGGTGCATTGCTATCTTTATCCCTCCACTGGGATCTTGCCTGACTGCCTGAGGTAGCCTCTTTAGGTTCCATGACCACTGTTAGGCTCCTAGGATAAGGTCCATTTTTCCATTGAGGGACATTTGGGTTATTTACAACTTCTGATTATTATAAATAAGGCTGCTATGGACATAGTGGAGCACATGTCCATGTTATATTTTTGGAGCATCTTTTGGATATATGCCCAGTAGTGGTATATAGCTGGGTCTTCTGGTAGAGCTATTTCCAATTTCCTAAGGAACTGCCAGATTGAATTCTTAAGTGGTTGTACCAGTCTGCAGTCCCACCAGCAATGGAGGAGGGTTCCTCTTTCTCCACATCCTGGCCAGCATCCTGTTACCTGAGTTTTGATCTTAGCCATTCTGATTGGTATAAAGTGGAATATCAGGGTCGTGTTTTTTTTTTTAATCTTAATTTTTTTAAACTATTAATCATTTTATTTCTTCAGATTTTAAATATTATCCCCCTTCCTGTTCTCCATTCCATGAACCTCTCACCCTTCCCCCCCCCTTTGCCCCTAAGAGGGTGCTGCTCCACCCATCGACCACTCCTGCCTTACCCTCTACCTTCCTTCCTTCTCTGGGCCATCATGCCTCCCTAAGATCAAGTGCCTCTCCTCCCACTGTTGCCAGATGAGGCTGCCCTCTGCTACGTGTGTAGCAGGACTCATGGACTGGCACATGTATACTCACTGACTGATGGTTTAGGCCTGCTTAGCTGATACTGTTGTTCTTCCTGTGGCTTTGTAATCCCCTTCAGCTCCTTCACTCCTTCCCTTAACTCTTCCATTAGGGTCCTTGGACTCAGTCCAATGGGTGGCTATAAATGTCTGCATCTGTCTTAGTCAGGTGCTGGCAAAGACTCTCAGAGGACAGTCATACCAGGCTGCTGTCTACAAGTACATCTTGGCATCAGTAATAGTGTTGGGTTTTGGTGTCTGTGGATGGTGTGGATCTATGGATGGGCCTGTGGAGGCCCGATGGCCCAGAGGAGGGGGGATGTGAGAGGGCTAAGGAAGGACTGGGTGGGTGGGTGGAGTAGCACCCTCTTATGGGCAAAGGGGAGGGGTAGAGAATGGGAGATTCATAGAGTGGAGTACAGAAAGGGGATAATATTTGAAATTTAAACAAATAAAATGATTAATAAAAAATTTAAAAGAAAAAAAAAAAAGAAAGAATACACACTGACCCTGAGATTCCACCTTACTCCAATCAGAATGATCCAAAACTCAAGTGACAGCAAGGGCAGTCAGGTGATGCTGGCAAGGATGTGGAGAAAGAGGAACACTCCTCTGTTGCTGGTAGGACTGACTGCAAGCTGGTACAACCATGCTGTAAATCAATCTGGTAGTTCCTTAGAAAATTGGAAATAACTCTAGCAGAAGACCCAGCTATAACACTACTGGGCATACACCCTAAAGAAGCTCCAACATATAACAAGGACATATGCTCCACTATGTTCATAGCAGTCTTATTTATAATAGTTAGAAGCTGGAAACAACTCATATGTCCCTCAACAGAACGATGGTTACAGAAAATGTGGTAAATTTACACAATGGAATACTACACAGCTATTAAAAATGATGACTTCACACATTTTGTACACAAATGGATGGAACTAGAAAATATCATTCCGAGTGAGGTAATCCAGACCTAAAAGTACATATATGGTATGTACTCACTGATAAGTGAATATTAGCCTCAAAGCTCCGAATACTCATGATATAACTCACATACCACATATGAAGCTTGACAGGAAGGAAGGTCAAAGTGTGACTGCTACAAAACCACTCAGTAAGGGGAACAAAATGATCATGGGAGGCAGATAGAGGAACCTGGGTGGGAGTTGGGAGGGGGAAGAAAAAAGGTAGAAGCAAGACCAGGTATTGGAAGAGACAGGAGAGAAGTCCAGAGGGCCAGGAGATCGAATAGAAATAAGTAGCAGGGAGTGGGTAGGGGAACTTGGGGAACCACTAGAAAATCCGAGATTCCAAGGACATGAGAGGCTTCAAGGACCCAATAGGGATGACATTAGCTATTTTATATTTCTTTCATGACTAAGGATGTTGAGAATTTCTTTAGTTGCTTTCCGGCCATTTGAGATACCTCTGTTGAGAATTCTCTGTTAAGCGCTATACCCCATTTTTAAATTGGATTATTTATTTTGTTGGATTCTAAATTCTTTAATTCTTTATTTATTTAAGGTATTATCTCTCTTGAATGTAGCATTAGTGAAGATCTTTTCCCAATCTGTAAGATGCCATTTTGTCCTACTGACACTGCCTTTCATCTTACGGAAGCTTTTCCATTTCAAAAATTAAGGAAACAGCACCCATTACAATAGCCACATATTATATAAAATATCTCAGTGTAACTCTAAACAAGCAAGTGAATGATCTACATGACAAGAACCTCAAGTCCTGAAATAAGAATTTGAAGACGAGATTAGAAGATGGACAGATCCCCCATGCTCATTGATAGGTAGGATTTACATAGTGAAAAATGGCCATTTTAGCAAAAGCAATCTATGGATTAAATGCAACATTCCAACACAGGTTTTATAAACCTTAAATGAGCAATCCTCAACTTTTTATGGAAAAACAAAAACCCCAGGATAGCCAAAACAGTCCTGAACTATAAAAACTTGACAGGAATCACCATCCATGACCTCAAATTGTAGTACACAAAGTAATAGTGATAAAAACCACATGATATTCATACAGCAACAGAGAGGTTGATCAATGCAATAGAATAGACTACCAAGAAATAAACCCACACACCTATGGACACTTGATTTTTACACTTGATCTTAGCCAAAAGGCCGAGAAGCGATTGGACACTTGATTTTTAACAAGGAAGATAAAACCATGCAATGGAGGATGGGGTGCAAAAACATCTTCAGCAAATAGTGCTGGTCTAACTGGATGTCTTCATGTAGAAGAATCCAAATAGATCCAAACAAAATTAAACAAACAGACAGGCAACAACAACAACAACAAAAATCCCATGTATTACACAAAAACCTTAAATAATGGAACAGACATTAGTTTCCAGTAAATGACTCAGAGATTTTTTTAAAACAAAGAAATTGTGTTTAACAGAGATTCTGAAACATGTCAAAAACTACCCTCCTCTTTCATAGCAGAGAGACGACTTGCCTCTAACTCACTTTCGTGGATTTTTCCTTTCCCTAAATCTCTTACCTTAATTTAGATCCCTCTATTTTTTTTTTTGTCTCCTTAACCATGGTTAAAATATAATTTAAAAGACATCTTTAAATTAATGATTAATTTATATTAATGCATTCTGTGGTAGGTCACATGCACTGTATGATTCAGAAATTTCTAATGAAATCATTTCTCCCTTTATCATCTTCAAATCACTGTGACTGCTTTCACTGCTCCTTCTCGACGAGTCTTCACAAAACAAGCCTCTGGCAACCAAAATTATTTTTGAAGCCCTTCTACGGCTCTCTGTCCTTTTTATTCATAAACTTCTATTTTTTCACTTATTATTAACTGTCAACTCACCACATCTTAGAACTATCTTTTAAAAAGAGTATAAATTAATATTTTTATCAAGATGTGCCTATAGGGTTTTTTTTGGGAGGGATTGTCTTGATTGCCAATTGATGTAGGGCAATCCAGGCGACTGTGGATGGTATTAATTCATAGGTATGTAGCGCCAGACTATGTAAGGATACTAGCTGAGCCTCACCTGGAGTGTGAGTGAGACAGCATGCAGCATTCCTCCATGGTGTTGGCTTCAAGCTTCCACATGATTTCCTTCCCTGACTTTGCTCAGTGATGGATTATGAACTCAACTGTAAAGTAAATAAGGTTCTGTTCAGTTCCTTGCTCGTGATGTTTACCACAGCAAGAGAATCATAGCTAGAATACCAGTGAAAAGAAATTCCACTTCTTGACTAAAAAATAACATTGTAAGAGGTATCTTTAAATATTTGTTCCAGCCACAACCTGAAGACACCCATTATCCAGGAGAAACTTGGGTCTATCCTCCCGTTACAAAAAAATAAAACAAAGTATTCTCACACCTAATACTAAAGAAATTTATGAAAATAATAAAATTATGCTTTAGATATTCATCCATATATTGCACACTTTTGATATTACCGTAAATTCAGTGAGGAAAAATCAATATGACAGTATACACTTATTAAAATCTGTGACTATTAAGTAGTATGTGCGAAGAACCAAAGCTTTCTTCTCCCACTCTCATATTCATAGGCTGAATTCTTCATCACAAAAGTAAAGGTTTGAGGATTTGAGACCTTGAGTAGATAACATCCTGATATGAACACACTTGTGAATAAGACCATGAGAGTTCCCAAAATTTAACAAAGCTCCACCCCACATACACTTTTTTCTTTTATTTTGCAAGGATACAATAAGAAATTAACACTCTGCAAAGCAGATCCCAAATAGTGCAGGACCTGAACTTTGAACCCTTACTCTGAAAACTGAAAACAAACTAAATTTGTTATAAGCCATCCAAGTCTAAGGGATTTTGCAATGCTAACCATAGTAGAAAAGGCGGTGTTCTTACATGGTTTCTGTGTGTGACACAACTATCGTTTGAATATGCATGATTGCCTTGGCCTGATTTATTTTATGAAATCCGTGCAGACCTCTTATGATCTCTCCTCAATTGCTAATTTTTTCTCAACCATTTTAAAATGAAACAGGCTCATCAGCATGGAGATTACAGAGTGCAATATTTCTGCATAAGTGACAACTTCACAATTATATAATATTCAGTAGTTTATGTCTAAAATATCCAATTCATGTTTCCTTTTTATTAAACATAGATTCTTTCTCACACAATATAATCTGAACACAATTTCTACTTCTTTTACTGCAGCCAGTTCCTCCCTATCTGTCTTTCTGTAGAAGTTTCTAAATATTAATAAAACAAAAAAATAAAATATAAAATACAACAAAGACATCTTGTCAAAGTTGGACAAAATAAGCCAACCGAAACATAAAAGAGAATGCACAAGAATCACAGACACACTCTTAGTTTCATTGACTCTATGTATTATTTTCTTTATTTCAACTTTATTGAGTTCAGCACTACTTTGAATATTTCCTGCCATCTCCTCCTCTTAGGCAAACTTACTTCTTTTTGTTTTAGAGGTTTCAAGTGTGTAGTTAAGTTGCTAGTTGGTCTTCTTCTTCTTCGATGAAGACACAGTGTTACCAACTTTTCTCTTTGGACTACTTTCATTGTGCCCCATAAGTATGGCTAATGCTGTGCATTCCCTTTTTTTAATTGAATTTTATAATTTAAAAATATCTTTATTTCCCTCTTGACAAATTTTTCATTCAGTTCCCATGAATTTATAAGATTTGTGTTGTTTCAGTTGCTGTTGATCTCCAGTTTTCTTATGTGGTAAACATGGATACAAAGAGTATTTCAATTTTCTTTTATTTGTTGAGACATGTTTTGTGTCTGAGTATGTGGTCAATTTTGAAGAAAGTTCCACAAGTTGCTGGAAAGATGGTATTTTTGTGTGTGTTTGTGTGAAATATTCTGTAAATATCTATTAGGTCCATTTTTTTGTTAGCTCCTGTATTTCTGTTTAGTTTTTATCTGGATAACCCATCCTTGGTGAAAGTAGGGTTTTGAAGATAACACTTAATATTTGAAGGTATAATGATTAACCTACAGTTGTGTTTCTTTTATAAGTGTAGATGCTCTTGTGTCTGGAGCATAAGTATTAAGAATCAAAATCTCATCTTGGTGGATTTTTCCTATGATTATTATGAAGTGTCTTTCCCCCCCCCCTTTTTTTTTAGTTTTGGTTTAAAGTCAACTTTGTTGGATATGAAAGTGGCTACACCAGCTTCCTTTGATAGCCCCTTTGCTTCGAATATCTTTTTCTACCTTTTACCCTGAGGTAATGCCTACTGATCCTTTATGTTAATGCATGTTTCTTGGATCTAGAAGAATGATAGATCCTGTTTTCATATCCATTCTGTTAGTCTAGTCCTTTATTTAGGGAATTGAAAACATTAATATTGAAAGATATAAATGATTAATGATTATTGATTCTTATTATTTTGTTGTTGATGATAGTGGTGGTGTTGGTAGTGATCATGTGTGTGTATGAATGGTGTATTTATGTATGTGTGCATGCACTTCACTTCTTTTGTTTATTCTTGTGTAATATTTATATTTTTATGGGTATACTTAAAGTGGTTAAATTGCAATTTTCCTTCTAGCATTTTCTATAAGCCTTGATTTATATGTAGATACTGTTTATATCGACCTTTATCAAGAAATATCTTATTTTCTTCATCTATGGTAAATGAAAGTTATTTCTGTCTATAGTACTATGGACTGGCATTCATGATCTCTTTGAATCTGTAACACATCGATCCAGGCCCTTCTGGCATTTAGGGTATTAGTTGAGAAATCAGCTGTAATTCTGATAGGTCTGCCTTTATAGCCATCTCCTTTTTTGGTTAGGAAACTTTTTCTGCGATGTTGACAATATATTCTGGCCTTTTGTCTTGAATTTTCCTCTTTCCTCTATTCCTATTATTCTTATGTTTGGGTGTGTGTGTGTGTGTGTGTGTGTGTGTCTGTGCGCACGTGCACGCATGTGTGCACACTTCAGTTATGTTGAAAGATTCAAGACCTGTTGTGTTGAGAGTGCTGGGCTTTAGTGAAGAAATAATTCTCTGGCTGCTATTGAATTGGTTACTATGCTGGCATATAGGAATCTTCGTTTGGCCAATATTTGTCTAGATGCTAATATCTGTGTTTGTCTTTGTTACTTTGTTAGGTGGGGGGAACAAAAGTTCCTTAGCTTTTTTTCCCTGTCTGAATTTGCAGAGAATGTGAAGCTGTGTGCTGCCTGTTTGACTGACATTCTTGGTATGTTCTCAGGGAATGCTTCCTGGTGTTAGAGGCTGGTATGCAGCATGGATTGTAATGGTGTACAGGAGGAGATGGACTATGGGGTTCTCTGGAGGCATGGGGAGGCTGAGACTGGTTTTATTCTAACTCTAGGGAGGACACTAAGAGAATTTATATGCTGGGGGGAATGGAGAGAAGGCTCTCTCTCTTTTAGTTTTACTTTCCATCTATTAAATTTCCCCATGTATTAATATAAACTGTCCTTTCTTAATGATGGGAACATTTAACATAGCAATAATAACTATTTTAAAATCATTCTCCTACAGTTATGACAGCTGAGTCATATCTGTCTCTGATAGTATTGACTGATTGCTTGTCAGGTCTGATGCCCAGAAATTTGGAAGCCAGGAATGATTTCTTTTAACTCAAGAGGATGAGTCACTTGAAAGTCGACTTGAATTTGAGTTTGAGTTTCTTTGTTTACAAGAACTGCTTTTTTCAAATACACTGAGACTACCTCTCTCTTAAGGTAGGGAATATTCTGGAGGGAGGGACTGGTTCAATGGGCAGGGACTGAATCTGTAGGCAATAGCTGTTTCTGTGGATAAGAAATGATTCTGTGAGCAGAGACAGGTTCTATGAGATGGAACTGGTTCTGTTGTTAGTGACTGGACCTATGTGCAGGGACAGATTTTGTGGATATAGACTGATTTTTTTGGTTAGCTTTCTACAGCTTCTCTCAGTTTCCTGGTTCTCCTTCCAATTTTGAGCGTTAAATGTGACAATATCCCTGTACTATTGCAGATACTACTTGCTATTTAGTGCCACATAGCTTGGAACTGGAGCACAAGCTATCTCTAGTGCACAAGCTGAACTTAAGAACTACATAGCAGTTAGGACTGACTGAAAATAGGATGAATTATTTGTCTCCTATTTTATGAAGCAATCCATTCATCTATTTATCTAATTGCCATTGACACATGTGCTTATATTTTTTCTTTTATTTTTATTTTAGTGTTTCTCTCTTTCTCTCTCTGTCTCTGTCTCTCTCTATCTCTCTCTGTCTCTCTCTGTCTGTCTGTCTCTGTCTCTGTCTCTCTTTCTGTCTCTCTCTCTCTCTCTGTCTTGCTCTGTGTCTCTGTCTCCCTCTGTCTCTCTGTCTCTCTGTCTCTCTGTCTCTCTGTCTCTCTGTCTCTCTCTCTCTCTCTCTCTCTCTCTCTTTCTGTCTGTCTCTCCTGTCTATTTATTTATAGAAAGGGTTTCTTTGTATAGCCCTGGCTGTCCTGTAACTAGTTCTATGGACTAGTATGGCCTTGAATTCACAGATATTCATTTGCCTCTGCTTTCCTAGTTCCAGGATCAAAGGCGTTCACAACCACAACCACATGGCCCTTTATTAATTTAGTTGAAGTGTTCGCCAACTTCTTCTAGATTTTCCTGGTCTGTACCCATGCAATTCCATATCTGTTCTCTTTTTTAAAATAAAATTAATATTTTGTGATTGGGTTGATGTCCCCCTCCTACTACCAGATATCCTGCCTGGCTACAGGGGATGGCCACTTCAGTCTGTATATTCCTGCTAGTTGGAATCTCAGTTAGGTTCACTTCCCTGGACTCTCCATAGCCTCCCCCATCCCAGGTCTCCTACTAGTCTCAGAGATGCCTCTCCCAATTCCATTCACTCCCAGCCCTCTCCAATGTCCCCTCCCCTGATACCTGATAGCCATCCCCCTATCTCTCCTCATGACCTCTCCTACCTGCTTCCCTCTCTCCATCCACCCCTGATGATTATTTTGTTTCCCCTTCTGAGTGAGATTCATAATCCTCCTTTAGGACTCTATCATTACCCAGTTTCTTTGTGTCTGTGGATTATACTATGTTTATCCTGCACTTTATGGCTAATGTCTAATTTTAAGTGAGTACACACCATGCATATCTTTCTGGGTTACCTCAGAATAATTTTTTCTTTTCTTTTTCTTATGTACATGACTTACACAGTAGTTATTTTTCCTTTTTTTTTCTTTCGTAAGTTTTTTTATTTACATTCCAAATAATATTTTCAAGTTCAATCCATTTATCTGGAAACTTTGTGAAGTCTTCATTCTTTTTTTTTTTTTTTAATTTAATTTAATTTTATTTTTTTAATTTACATTCCAAATCACTTCCCCTTTCCCGTTTCCTCCCTCCCCGAAAGTCCCATAAGCCCCCTTCCCTCCCTCTTTTCTCCGTTCAACCCCCTCTCATTACTCTGTCCTGGCGTTCCCCTACATCCAGTCTTTCCAGGACCAGGGGTCTCTCCTTCCATCTTTTTAGAAATCTATTGATATGCTGATTGTGTCTAGGGTATTCTGAGATTCTGGGTCAATATCCCCTTATCAGTGACTTCATACCATGTGTGATCTTTTGTGATTGGGTTACCTCACTAAGGATACTACTCTGCAATTAAAAACAATGAATTCACGAAATTCCTAGGCAAATGGTCAGAACTTGAAGTCTTCATTCTTAAGAGTGGAGTACTGTTCCTTTGTATAGATATACCACATTTTCTTTATCCATTTCTCAGTTGAGGAATATCTAGGTTGTTTTCAGTTTCTGAGTACTATGAATAAAGCTGCTATATGTACATAGTTAAGCAAGTGTCCCTGTGGTATAGTGGAGTGTCATTTGATGTATGCCTAGAAGTGGTATTGCTGGATCTTGAGGTAGAACTATTTCCAATTTTCTGACAACTCTCCAAATTGATTTTCAAAGTGGTTATACAAGTTTGCACTCTCACCAATAATGGATGGGTGTTTTTGGCTTTATCCTGCTGTGGATGGACACAGATTCAGAGACCCATAGCCAAACATCAGCTGGAGCTTGAGGAGTCTGGTGGAAACCTGGGGAATAGACTTGAATGACCTGGAGGGTAAAAGACATCTCAAGAAGACGATGGCTGATGTACATTCCTTATCTCTACCCATCTTGTGGACAGTCTATTTCTCCCTGATCCAAGATTAACAGACCATTCAGCCCCTCTCCTTGAGCTTCAGGGGTATCTCCTCTTATTGTTCCATGTGTCAGCAGGCCAGGAAATCTGCCAGTATATCCTGGCATGACTTGACTCTACCAGACCTTTCACAAAACAGGCAAAATGGCTCCTGACAATGGGAGCCAAGGAACAAGGGTCACAGAGCCTGCACCAAAAAAAGAGCATGCAGGGGCTGGACCTGGGCCACCTACACATATGTATCCCATGTGCAGCTAGATCTTCATGTGGGTCCCCTAACAATTGAAATGAGGGCTATCTCTGACTCTATTGCTGGTCATTAGATCCCCATTTCCCTATCAGACTGATTGTTAGTCTTCAGTGGGAGGGAAAGTTCTTAGTGCTGCTGAAACTAGATATCTCAGGGTAGGGAGTTACCCAAGGTGGGATTCTCCTACTCTGAGGATGAGGGGTTAATGGTGGGAGAGATTTGTAAGGATAGGACTGGGAAAAGAGGGGTACCTGAGACCGAGATGTAATATGAAACAAAACAAAGATCCGAAATACATTAGAAAACATTGAGTCCAAGATGTGTTGGCCAAATTCCCCTAAACATTGGACCCACCTTAAGGTAAGATGGATATTCTCAGAATTATTTTATTGAAGACAAAATGTTTTTATTTTCTTCTCCCAGCAGCTATCATTTGAAAATAGTTTCTTGGTTACAGGTGGGATTTTGTGCATTCTTGCCCACTTTTATACCGTGCTTTTGTTTGATTTGAGGTTGGGCAAGTCTTGTGTGTGTTGTTAGAGTTTCTGCAAATAGATACTTGTTTGCAATGATTAAAAGAAGTAAAAATTAATTCTGTGTTTATTTAAGGCTTAAATGAACAAAATCAGTTTATTCATGTTAGATGCTTGGCTCTGAAACAGCAAATAAAATAATGAACATTTTCTTAAGTGCCAGTATTACCAGGAATCCTTATTCTGCAACTCATTGATATTGATGACATCCAATTTCTGTCCAGTGTATGACAACTAACCATATCTACTATCTTGATGACTATACTGAAGAATGTAATTATATATGACGTTCCAACCCATTCAGGCTATCATGTCTAATTAAATTATTAGTGATATTAGCCTCCTGATTCACAATATACGTCATTCCCCAGTACTTCTCCATTCATCCCCAAAGGCATAAAAATTTAAATTACTTCAATTTCATTATTTATTTGCTAAAAATTTCTTGCGGTAAATTAAGTTTTAGAAAACTCCCATCAATCAAATAAATACAAAATGAAATTCCGAGTTCAAGTGGACAACTTAGAAATTAGCGTTTTCCACACATTAATGCTTACTCACCTGTGAGAGCTAAGACACTGAGGGGTCTGTCTGTGTCCTTTTCAGCACAAATAATAGAATAACAGAATGTGTGATTACTGAAATACTTTCAGCAAGAGACATACATGTTCCTGTGAGTAAGAAACATTCAGGTAGATATTTTCAGACTTTGCATCAATATTGTCTAAATAGAACATACTGCAAAATCATAGAACTCTTTTTTTATTTTTCAAGGTTCCTATATGGAACAATTTTAATTGAACTTTTACATAATAAATAGACACATTTCTTTCTATTAAAGCCCATATTCCAGTCTTAATGATTGACGGATGCTATTATGAATTAGTCTTCTGTACAGTTCCCCACTAGTATACTATGATAAATAACTATCCAAACAAACCAACATTTTTGCATGTGTGCTTGTGGTGTATATACATGTGTGTCTACCTATTCTAAGGCCTTTGAACTCATGTATGTGTACTATGCTGTTGCATGTGAATGCCAGAGCTTGATGTCACATCTTTCAGGATTGTTCTTTATCTTATGTTAACACATGGTGACCACATCTTTCATTTGAAACCAGAGAACCCTGATCTGACAGCCAGTGACCTTGCTCAGAAATCCCACACTGGTGTTCATCGGTGCTTGCAAATCATGCTTGCATAGAAAACGCTTTAGATCCATCCTTGCAGTGTCCAGTTTTGTTGTTGTTTGCAAGACTATCGTAGCTACTGTTCTATTGTTGTGATGAAACACATAAACAAGGTTATTTACAAAATGAAGCATTTCAATTGAGGGCGTTCTTACAGTTACAACCCAAGTAGATCATAAACATTACAGCAGTAAGCATGGCAAGTAGACAGGCAGGCATAGTGTGGGAGAAGAAGCTAAGAGTCTCAATCTGATCTGCGAGTTAGAGAAATTAGATCTGACTATTAAGGCTTAGATGAAATGTTAAGGCCTAGGTAGAATGTTAAGGATAAGGTAAAATACTAAGACCTAGATAGAATGTTAAGGACTAGGCAAAATGTTATGGATTAGGTAACTTACCTGGATAACCTGCCATTATAAGGAAACTTTCTCATATGTTTCTGCTGTTACTAAGAAAATTCCTAATGCCAAGATTGATTACATATTCTATTATGTTCTGTGCCTCTGGAAATCAATCGTGATAGAAGTGAGTAGAACTCTGTTGTATAGTTAACCCCACTAAGCTTGTACCTGAATCACCCACCTAACAGCAGTTCCTGCACCTGTGTATAAGCATTTCTAGCATAAGCTGCATCTGGGATAGACCCTGACATAAGAGAGATACCTGTACCAATACAAAAAAAAACTATTTGGAATAAGACTTTCATTTTGGCTAGAGGCCCAGTAAAGTTTAAGTTCCCAGGGACCTCCCTGGAAACTGACATCCTACTTGGTATAAAGAGATATGTATGTGGGTAACTGACATCCTGTTTGGCAAGTTAAGACATGAGTGTTAGACGAGTCTCATCCTGGTAGATGAGTTAGTATATGAATATTAGACAAGGCAACTCTGCAGCCACAGTTGAATACCCCAACCAATGAGAGCAGGATAAATGTACAACAATGACATGTTCCTAAGAAAATCCCCTGTTCCTAAATTTTGATTAGTGAAATAACTTGACACAGACGTTTGTAGACCTCGGGCTTATAAACTCCATAGGATCTTAACTCAGGGTCTTAGTTCAGGTCCTGAAAATGGACCATAGCCTTTGTCAACTAGTCCTGGGGCATGTGTTCAATAAATTACCCCAGTTGGAATGAGATCAATGTTTGTGTGGTTTGTGAGACAATTCTTGGACTCCAACACTAACATGACTTTTTGAAACCTCAAATCCCACCCCTAGTAGCACATTTTCTTCAGTAAGGCCACATTCATTTCTGTAAGGCCAAATCTCCTAATACTTACCAAACAGTTCAATTTATTATTAACCAAGCATTCAAATATATGAGACTATATGTGCCATCCTTATTAAATCACCACAGAGGTCAGTCAATATGAGTGGTAGCATAAGAAATATAGTATTAAATGATATTAGTTACAGGTAGGTAAGGCATACTGTTCTGGTTGCTTTCCGATGAAGCTATAATACATTTTATTTTACTGATATACTGATGTATATAGAATAGTCTTGTAAGTGGCATAAGAAACCCCCATCTCAAAATTATTAACCCAGAAATGTTCCTGTCTAAAGGAAGCTCAACAATTTTTAAAGTCAAGCATTCTAACTAAAGTTTAAGTAGTTTAATGCATGATAAAGAATGAGAGTAGTGCAAGATTAGAAGGTTTTGCTTTCTATAATTTAAAAAGAGAAAATAAAAGAAATATTTATAAAATGGGTTATAGCATGAAAGACAATTCCATCATAGGCTCTTCACTTTTTTCTAGACTCAGTTCCCTTATTTGCCTGAAATACAGGAACCCATTGGGTGAATCAGAGTTATCCCTCTGCTGTTGTACAAAAAATATTCCTAGCCAAAAGAGCACATATGTAAAGGACTGGGCAGGAGAAAGTTTTGACTTATTTGGCAAACTTTAGAAATGGGAGCCTGAGATAGGCATGAAAAACAGGAGGTTGAATAAATAGTGAGGAACAAAAAGGAAAGAATAGGAGATAAGATCAATAGTTTAGTTTTTATTCTGAGAGAACTGGAAAACCATTAAAGAGATTTAAGTCAATGAAAGCAAAGCTTGGTTGGCATTTTATAAAGAGCATTCTCAGTACAGTGTGGAGATTGAAATGGAGATGAAAACTCAAATACAGGGCTTAACCTTTCCTTTGTCCTTAACTATGCCTTGGATTAATAGGATTGTGAATATAGTCCACTTTTACAGAAATCAATAAGAGCTCTAATAAAATCTCTTACAGCAATAATGCAAAATACAAATTAAATATCAATAGCAATATTTATTCCATGCTCAATTTAAAACAAAATAGAACCATGGCGGAAAGAAGCAAAAACATACGGGAGAGGAAGTGTCTTTTCTAAATATTACATTGAAATTCCTCAGCCCTACTCACATAATCTGTTATTTAAAGAGCTATCAATAAAATAATAAGTATAAATCAAGGCTTTTTTTACCAAATGCGTTATTATTAATAAAATTCAACCACAAAGCTTTGCCAGTGCATGGACATGGAACAATAATTTACACAAAATACATATGTATTTTTCATGCTTCAGTTGTAAGGTTAATAAATCCTCACTCTTTCTGATGGAGAAAAATAATTAGCATAAGCATCTCATTACAATGTGGTATCTCATTACAGTACGGTAAATTTTGTTTGAGAAATGAACTAAGGAAACTAAATTATTTCACAAAATCCATGGAACAGCTGTCAAATGAATATGATTTTCTGGTAAAATCAGAGGGGTCTGATTAACTAATACAGGGATTGTATGTACATAATTGATTCTTTCGATTGTCCTGTTTTTACAGTGTTTCTGACAAGACAGGACCAATAACCCTTTCCCTGATTATTATTAAAACTATTGCAAACATTACTACATGGGTGAAGGATATAGTCCCAGAATGTAGGAGGCTGAGGCAGGAGGATATAAGATTTGAGATGGCTTGAGTTGCATAGCAAGCCCAAATGAGAACAATCCTCAATATGGAAAAGGGAGTTAGGAAGAACTTCTGTCCTTAGCTAGGGTGCTATCAGCACTTTTTACCTTCTGAGAGTCAGTTTTCTCTACAATGCCTGAAAAAATCTCCCATGCTCTCATAGAAGGCCATATATTCAAGAATGTCTGAAACAAATACAGGACATAATCTTTGGTAAGAAGGGAAAGAGGCTAGATCTGATGAGAGTTGTGTGCGAGAGGTGACTATTAGCAAAATATGCTATAGAAAAATTGCAGAGAACTATTATTTTATCTATATACCTCAGTTCTCTCCATCTCTCAGTAGTTAAGTTTGAAAATGATTTTTTTTCTAGGAGTGAAAGTTCAGTCTAACTATACCCCCAAGCATCAGATTTAATCTGATTTGTGCTTGAAGTGTGACTCAAGCATTTTGACATTCTCCTGCCTCACCCTTCCAAATTCTTAGGTAAATTCCATTATGGAAGGAGTGGAGTGGCAGAACTGTGTTAATGGCATCTACTAATCTGTATATACACGTTGAAGATAATGATTTTACTGACATATATGAATATATATATGTGTGTATGTGTATGTGTATCTGTAGTATTCCTAATATTAATGTCCATATTTTATATTCATCCTGAAAAACAAATGTAAATGTATAAGATTATTAATATGTAAGTCTAAAGTGAGCAAGATTCTGAAGGTAAAACAAGGTTTCCATTTTTTCTTTTATGCATCAACATTTATCTTGCAAAAGCAAGTGAAATACATACTTTCTTTCCTAACCATCTTCTGTTTGTTCTTCCCTTGGCTTCCTGGCCAGCTCTATACTGTTACTATTAATATTGTCACCCATTAGTAAAATAATTACAAAAATTTCATTATTTATCAAATATTATTATTTTTTGCCTGTCCATAAAGAAAACTATCAATAGTACATCTTTTATTTAGTTCTCATAATAAACATAGAACTAACATGGTTTAGCTGTACAAAATAATCTAAGATTTCTCCTAGATTATACACATCAAACATACACATACAGTGCTGGAGCTGAACTTCAAATTAGTTTCACGTTGTCTCTTTTCCTCCATTGCCATTGTAGAGGAAAAATCTCCAAAAGGTCAACATTGAACAAAAACAGAAAGAAAATGATGAGTTCATAATTAGGACACAAAAGAATTATATGCACCTACATTAATTTTCTTTGAGTTCCATACTGTATTTTATATATCTTCATTATTTCCATCCCTAAGTAAAATCAAACAATAGAACAACCATTTAATCATTGGCCATTAGCTTTGTTGTCGGCTTGGCTACATTGAGAATCGCTATACATGATGCCCGATCTAAGCAGCACACACACTTCAATAACAGTATAACGGCAGGGAAATGATATTCCTTTAAGAAGTGCGGTTATTTCTAGGTCTAACCTTGCTACAGTGGATGACTCCACATCCATACAGATTTTGGCAGCACTAATTGAACATCAGTGGGATTTTTTTTTAAAGTGTTTGAAGTTGGGAGCAGAATGTGTTGGGAGAATCCGGAAGGATGTGGACAGGAGTGGATGAGGATAAATATGAACATATTTTATTTTTTTCTACAGGTATTCAAATTTCAAGAATAAATTTAAAATGTCAATTTTTCACATAGCAAAGCATAATTGTCTTTCTCAGTTGCATCTCGTTTTTATTGGACTTGTAACCTACTACTGTTGTTAGTCCACACGCTCTCTGCTTCCTCATGAAGCCCCTTCCTTTACTCTAAGGTGTGTTTCTTAGTTAAAATTCTTATAGAAAATATCATAGCATAGGAAACAATTCCAGTCATAAACCAGTCATAGAATATCTTTAAAACAAGCTAATTTTCAGTAAACAGACAGTACAGTCATAAATTAGGTGCTTAGGATAAAGTTATGTCTTGTTAAAGGCACATTATTCCTGGGTAGAAAAAATCCTAAATTTTATGGCTATGCTTAGAATACAAAACATCAAGATCAAATTAGAAAAATAAAATTGCGAATGTTCCATTAATACTTAACTTGTAAAAACTATGAACGTAGGTAGTTGGGTAGTGCTGTTATAGTTTATTGATCTTGATAAATCTACACTCAATAAAAAATTACTCTTAATATAGTAGTATATAAAAAATATGTTGGATTCTCTCCAAGTATAATAAATTGTGGACTATAACTACCCACTCATCAAAATAATTATATGATCTCATTTAAAAAAGCAAATCAAATAGAAAAAACAAATTAATCAATGAAAATTAAAAACTTAACCATTTGACTCATCTACATAAATGGCAAACATCACTTTTATTTCAAACATTTAATTTGAGCCACAATATTCTTAACTATGTATATAATTATGCAAATGAACTGTTAGTCATCCTGGAATAATATCTCTACACCATCTGAATTTTTTCACCTCTTTATTGCTTCACATTCAGTAGGAAAAACACTGCACCAAATGACATAAAACCAATCAAGGTGATCATTTTTTTATGTATTCTTTTTAAAAATTAAAGACATCAAGAAATATAGATAACCCAACTGATAAAATTTTTTAAACAAAATTAAAATTTTTTTAATTCATAGGACATATAACCCTAAATATATTTTATTTGTAACATGTGTGTTCAAGTCAACAGATTTATATTTAGATTGGTTAAAAATAGATATGATATGAGTTAAATTACATATGGCTTTAATTCTCATTATAATAGTTACCAATGGAAATAAATTTAATGATCAGAAATAAAAGTACTTGGTAGCATTATGATTACTAGGTTGCTGTTAATTCAATACATATTAATATTTAGCTCAAAAAATAAATTTTATAAAGAAAATAATTCTATGATATAAAAAGAATTCATTTCAGGTCGACTTGACACTGTAGATTTCATCTATTATTTTGAAACCTTTTAATTTTTAATGAAGCTATGGTCAATGACTGATTAATATATAGACGAAAACTGAAAATCAAAACATGAATTTGAACCTTTATTGCATTGATAATGTACCTGTCTCTGTGAATTCTTTATACTTCCAGTCATCCTTAATTTTTTTTAAATTATTCTTTAATCTGTTTGAACAGTCCCAGACTTTATCCCTCTCCTGGTATACCCTCTCACTGTTCCACATCCCATAATTTCTACCCCTACCACATCTCCAAGAGGATGTCCACACCCCCACCCCCATCCCACCAGAAGCTCTTCATTCCCTGGGTCCTCAAGTCTTGTGAGGGTTAGGTACATCTCATCTGAATAAGTTCAGACCCAGCAGTCCTCTGCTGTATGTGTGTTGGGGGCCTCATATCAGCTGCTGTATGCTGCCCTGGTTGGTGGCTCAGTGTCTGAGAGTTCTTGGGGGGTCCAGTTTAATTGAGACTCCTCTTCCTCCTATAGGGTCACCTCCTTCTCAGCTTTTTGAGACTTTCCCTAATTTAACCACAGGGGTCACCAGCTTCTGTCCATTGGTTGTGCATGAATATCTGCATCTGACTCTTTCAGCTGCTCCGTAGGTCTCTTGGAGGGCAGTCATGGTAGGTCCCGTTTTGTGAACACACCGTAGCATCAGTAATATGGTCAGGCCTTGGGCCTCCTCTCGAGCTGAATCCCACTTTGGGTCTGTTGCTGGACCACCTTTTTCCTCAGGGCTCATCTACATTTTTGTCCCCTGCAGTTCTTTCAGACAGGAAAATTTCTGGGGCCAGAGTTTTGAATGACCCAGGGATGGCAACCACATTCCTCCACTTGACAGCCTGCCTTTCTGTTGGAGGTGGGCTCTATAAGCTCCAACTCCTCACTGTAAGGGCATTTCATCTAAGGTCCCTCCCTTTGAGTCCAAAAAGTCTCTCACCTCCCAGGTCTCTGGTACATTTGGGAGAGTCCCTCTACCTGCTACATCCTGAGGTTGCCTTGTTTCCATTCTTTCAGCTAACCCTTAGGCTTCAGTCTTTTACATCTTCCAATACCTGATCATGTTTCCCTCTTCCCTCTCTGTGCCCTCTCTCACCAAGACCCTTTCTTCTTCCCCAATCTGTGACTGTTTCCTTTTCCCTCCCAAGTGGGATTGAGGCTTCCTCACTTGGGCCCTTCAGCTTGTTGACCTTCTTGAGTTCTGTGGAATTTTATCCTAGGTGTTCTGTTCTTATTTGGTTGATATCCACTGATTAGTGAGTACATACCAAGCATGTCGCTTTTGGGTCTGAGTTACCTCACTAAGGATAATTATTTTCTAGTTCAATCTATTTGCCTGCCAAACGCAATGATGTCCTCCTTAATAGCTGAGTAGTATTCAATTGTGTAAATGAAGTACATTTTCTGTATCCATTCTTCTACTGTGGGACATCTGGGTTGTTTCCAGCTTCTGGCTATCACAAAGAAGGTCACTATGAACATAGTGGAATACATGCCCCTGTGGCATGATGGGTCTATCTTTTGGTTATATGCTCAAGAGTGGGTATAGCTGGGTCTTCAGGTAGATCTATTTCCAATTTTCTGAGGAACCTCCAGATAGATTTCCAGAGTTACTGTACCAGCTTGCAATTCCACCAGAAATGAAAGAGTGTTCTTCCTTCTCCACATCCTGGCCAACATGTGTTCTCACCTGAGGTTTGACATTAGCCATTCTAATTGGTGTAAGGGTGGAATCTTAGGGTCATTTTGATTTACATTTTCCTGTTCACCAAGGACTTTGAACATTTCTTTAGTAATTCTTAGCCATTCAAGATTCCTCTGCTGTGAATTTTCTCTCTCATTCTAGACCCCATTTTTTATTGGGTTGCTTTGGTTTCTTCGTAAGTAGCTTTTTGAGAGTTCTTTATATATTTTGAATGTTATCCCTCTATTTGATGTGGGGTTAGTGAAGATTTCTTCCCAATCTGTAGATTGTGGACTTGTCCTATTGGCTATGTCCTATGGAGTGTTCCAGTTTCAATGAGGTCTCATTTATCAATTTTTTTATCCTAGAGCCTGAGCCATTGGAGTTCTGAAACGTGAATCTCAAGAAACAGAAAGTATTTGGTCTGATATCTCCATTACAAGAATAGATAGTGGAGTCTCTGTTCAAATTAATACACAGCAATCTTCACCCCCACCACCAGGGAAGAACTCCCTGATAGATTATACAATCTGGAGTAGTCAGCCCTAAACATGTGGACATGAAAGCAACCCTAAATGTGATCAGTAGGTTGTGTGTGTACCAGTAACATGACTGATGATGAGTGGCTAAAAATACAGGAGCTCTTGGTGAGGAGAAGGGGAAATGATAAAAATACTATATGTATGAAATTCTTAAAAAAATCAGAAAGAAGATATAAAGTTAATATACATCTAGGGAGAGTTTAGAGATAAGAAACTAGTGAGATACTACATTTATAATATTTTTCTTATATTTAATGAATAATAGATATTACAAAACTTGTCTATGATAATTGAAGAATATAAGTTTTACGATGTGTGTAGAAGCTTCCTAAACTTGTAGGAATGTAGCTCATATTTACTGAACTTTACAGTGTAAAATCTAAAGAAAACAGACCTTGTAATATTCTTTTTAGTTCTACACTAAGGTGGTGCCTACTCTACATGTTTCTGTTTCACTAGAAAAATATGTGAATACAAGTGCTCTACCTTTCATAAAAACATTGAGGGAAATTTGTGAACTAGGTATCAGATTTGAACATTTTGACTTTAGATTTCATAATGAGACATAAACATTGACAGAGTCACCAGTGTGTCTGTGAGTCTTCAAGATGTCGTGGGTTTGCAATAGGCACACATATTTGGAAATGAAATTTGACTATGGGATAGGGGCAGCCACCATGGTTTTCCTCATTTCTAGCAGTCCTAACATCAAGGAAATATCACCTGATAATCAAAGGTTAAGATGCCCAAACAATTATTATAAATATAAGTCACTATATAATACAAATATATTTGGACAACACAGATTTCATATATAGAGTTATCTAAGTACATAATATAAAAAATTAAACTTAAAATTTAAAAATTATATGTGATAACATCAAAACAAAATAATCATGTAACTGATTTTCCAAAGAATTTTTAATAAAATATAGCATTTTAGTTTGAACAATTTCATACAGATTATTCTCAGTAGAAAAATGGAAGACTAATGATGTTATTGGTAGATTTGGATGTTAATTTTGATGACAGTGCTCATGAGAAAATGTGCACAAAGGACATGTAAAAATGGAAGATCTAAGGAAGATAGAAAGTATGAAACATATTCCTGATTTAAATTCAAGAAAGATGAATGAAAGATTATGTTGATGAGACAGTATATGCAAGGATAATAGCTTTGAACTTGAGAACTGATGAAGAACACTACCCACAGATATAGCCAGTTGAATGTGAGCTTGTCAGTGCTAGAGAAAGTCACCCAAATTTATTGTGTATGAGAGTAAAATGCTAAATCACTTGGGATCAGGAAAAACTTTCAAAGACAGTAACAAGAAATGACATTTGTAAAATGAATGATTGACAAGGTATATCACAGAAGTAACAAAAATAAAATAAATATATAAAAATTATAAAAAATATCTTAAGAGGGTAAAAAGGAACAGAAGCCAGCTGGGGATGCAGAATCCAGTAAATATAAACTTAAAATAACTAGGGTAACATATAAGCATAGCCAATTAAAAATTAAAAATGAAACATTGGCTACCAACTTATTTTCACTAAACCAACTTTCAAGCATATTGACTAAGAAATTGTTATCAGTAAGTATATGTACCTTACATTATTCATTAATTAAAAATGATGAAAGCAATGAAATGGTTTGATTTATAATATCCAAGATGGATAAAATATGAGACCTGGAGATTAAAAGCACTATAAAAGATTGACCATTTCAACTAGATGTTAGGGTTTCTTCAGCTATCTCTCACAGTGGTGAATGTATTAAGAAACAATGAGGAAACTTGATAATGCAAAAAGATTTATTCAACATAATCAATTTGCTTTAATGAACAGATATCAAATGTGCTGGTAAAATCAGGAAAAACCATTCAAATGTCTTTTGTTAAAGCAGCCTTGAACAAGATTCTTTGTAGTTTAATATTTGATCACAACTTCATTAGCTTAGAATAATTAAATTAAAATTATCTCTGAATGCTTATGCTTCCTAGTAAAATATTTCATCATTGAATATTCAAAATTTTAGGGCTCAATGTTTGTTAAACTATTTGTACCTTGAAATCTATAGAATGTCTCAATATTGTGTTCACTGACAATATTTGACTAGAATTTGTAAAAAGGAAAAAGACCAATAGAGAAGTCCATATGTAATTCTCTTATGAATTAGTAAATAAAGAGATTAAATCCAAAATATAATAAAGATCTAATAAAGAGCAGAGCAGATTTTCATACAATAGGTGCAGAAATAAGAACAAAATAGGAAACAAGGTTTGTACTAAACCTTAAGTTTCTGGGATAGGACAGATCAAGAAAAATATAAAAAGTGCTATGAAAATTTTACAATAGGAATTTTGTGGGGGTCTGTAAATCTTGTCATTGCTGCAGCTCAGGTATAATACGGTCCTAATAGTGTGAGGCTGGGATCTGATGCAGGAAGATGGTAAAAAACACCCATGCACTAGCAGCTTGAATATATAAAGTAAATCAAGGAGTGTTCCACAGCAGATATCCCATGTCTCAAGTGAGAGCAAAGAGAAGGTGATTCAGCAGCAAACATAGAAAGAAAGCTTAGAATAAGAACGAAAGAGTTCAGAATTCTTTCTGGAGGGTTCAGGCTGAGTCTCTCTTCCTAGAGAACTGTGTGGTGCCTGTAGAAGGTGGGACTACAGTAAACACCATAATTCTTCAAGGAACTATCATTACAGGAGTGTATAAAATGTACCTATTGCTAATAAAATGAAACATTCCCAACATAGTCTTATGTATTTAAGTAGAAACTGGTAACTAACTTCTCTTATGGAATATCTTGAAAAAGAAGCCACACTTAGGCAATATCACAGCAGATAACAACTGATGTAAAACTTGGACCAATTTTAATATTGGTTCTCATAACCCAGTTAGATGATATCTGTTTAATATAAAACCTGCTTTACTAAATAAAAAATATATAACTATTAGAAGGACCCCAAGTCCAAGGTTGGTGAAAATAATCACTCTTAATTCTTAATATATTTTAACTCATTACTCTTATTTCCTTTATTTAAATCTTCATTCTTCCGACAGAAAATTTGACAAAGCAAGTCATCAGGCTTTTATTTCTAGATCTGATTAATTTATTGAAATTCATTATGGCTTAAATGATTCTCAGAGAAATAAAACTGTTAACAAACATGAACAGAAAGTCTTTTTGTGGCTCTTACTGACATTGTTGATGTTTGGTTTCTGTAGCTAAAAATAGAGGCTTATGACTCCTGCTGTTCACAGAGTCACAGAACCAGAGGCCAAAAGCAGCAGGGTAACAGTTTGTGGGAAAGACACATAGGAAGATAACAAATACATCTGAAAATTCATTCTGAGTAACAGAAGTCATTTTGATTAGAGGAAAATAAAGGGAAGGAAACATATAACAATTAGGAGATGGACTTAATATTTAGATAGTTCCATAAGGTTTTGGATATTATAAAAAAGACAAACACAAAAACAACAAACATCAAAACTTATAAATCCTGACCAGTTTTAGCATATATGGCAACAGGGGCCTACTACCAAGCTTGCAGTCTTAGTTCCAGGTATAGAAACCACACTGAGGAAGAAATAAACCTACCCTTGAAAGTTTTTCCTCTGACTTCCAGAGGTAAAATGTGCCCCACCTCTATTTACACACCGAAGTAAATATAAAATGATTGAAAATTAAAACACAATATCAGAATAATATACGCATTTTATATTCCTAACCAGCTGCTTCTAACTTACATATGTGCTTTTCTATTAGGGCATACAAAACCTTTTTGCTAATATACAAATAAACAAATAACATCAAGTCTAATGACAAAATCTATTCAAACATAGAATCAAATGTAAGCCACGAAAAAGAAAAAAGCCTTTTTGAAGTTTGTAACAGCAGCAATGAGAATTGATTCTTGGTTGTCATTCAACCCTAGACTATGACACAGAGGGAAATGAGATGCTGCTGGTTAAAAAAAAAAGCCTTTGGAGAGACACTGGGGGTCATGCTATTTAAGAAAAATATCACAATATTAATGTCCCTTTTCCCCCAATTATATTACTGAACTTAAAATTTCCAATACTCTTTCGTAAGAGAGACCAATAAGTATTCGTTTACACCAAACTTGTTCTTAAATTACTCCCCTCTTGTGAAATTAGCTCATTCAGCTATACCATTCCTAGGCCAAAAGATGTTCCACCATCTCACAAAGATACCTGCTCACCTATGTTCATAGAAGCATTATTCATAATAGCCAGAAACTGGAAACAACCTAGATGTCCCTCAAGAGAAGAATGGTTAAAGAAAATGTGGTACATCTACACAATGAAATAGCATTCAGCTATGAAAAACAGAAAGGGAATTGTGCAGGCAAATGGATAGATCTTGAGAATATAATCCTGAGTGAGATACCTAATCTTAAATGGACATGCTTGATTATGGTATTCACTTACAAGTGGATATTAGCCATAAAATACAGAATACCCATGACTACACTCAACAGACCCACAGAGGCTTGACTTGAAGGGAGGGCATAAGCAAGGCTGCTTAAATTTTCACTTGGAATGGAATGGTTGTGGAAAGGCAAATGGAGGGAGGGAACTGAGTGGGAGAGAGAGATCTGGGAGGGGAGTAGGATTCAGGGTCATGTTTGGGGAGGACAGAGGAGATGGTCCAGATGGCCAAGAGAATAAAATGGAAAATCTGCAACTGACTAGGGTGTGGGAGTTGGGAGCATCTCCCCGGAAGAAACTGAGACCTGGGATAGGGGAGGTGCCCCAGAATCAACGTGGGTGTCCGTAGCTGAGACTCACAGCAGTAGGGATACTGACCTGGAAAGAAGACTTTCCTGTGGCCAGGCAGGAACTTTGGTGGAGCGATAGGGACACCAACCTCCCCACAAAATTTTTGAACCAAAGCTTCTCCTGTCTATAAGAAATGCGAGGGACGGTGGATGGAGCAGAGACTGAGGGAATGGCCAACCAGCAACCAACCCAACTTGAGCCCCTTTCCATAGACAAGCACCAATTCCTGGCACTATTACTGATAATCTGCTGTTTGCCAACAGAATTCTAGCATGGCTGTTCCTCTGAGAGGCCTCTCCCCAGCAACTGCCTCAGGCATATGTAGATATATCCACAGCCAAATGAGATAGAGCTTTGGGGACTCTTATGAAGTCCCAAAAGAATAGGAGGAAGGATTGTAGCCTGTAAGGGGACAGGACTCCACAGGAAGACCAAAAGGATCACTAACCTGGACACTTGAGCTCTCCGAGACTGAACCACCACTCCAAGAACATACAACTGCTGGACCCATTTCTCCCCACTTGGCCCATTATGTAGGCAGATGTGCAGCTTGGTCTTTAAGTTGATCCTGGAAAAACGGTGCTGCTTTGTCTGGGCCTCAGTGGGGGGAGGAAGCACCTAGCTTTGCAGAGACTTGAAGTGCCTGGTTAGGGAATACCCAGGGGTCCTCCACCCACTCAGAAGGGAAGGTCAAGGGATTGGGGGGAAGGATTGTGGGATGGGGAACCCGTAACGGGGCAGAGAGTGCTATGTAAAGTGAATAAGTAAAAAAGTATAAATAATATAAAGATGGTCTCTACCATATACATATATATATTTCTAAATTCATTTCTTTACATGCCAATATTCCAGAATTGTTCTACATAATGGCATATTAGAATAAAAATTTCTCATTGGTACATAATTTAAGAGGTATAATATCTGTTCTTGTCTAAATCATTACGTATACTAGCTAAAATGATCATGTTTCTACAAAAATGATCATGAGTCCTTAACTATGATAACACTATAATTTCTAATATTTGATGGCTTATTTTAAGACCATTTACTTGATTCTCATTTTTTTTGAAAAATGATGAGTTATTAAAATTCTATTAGAACATTAAAAATGGAAGCTTGATAAAGATACACGCAATTTCTTAAGAATACAACTATATATGACAATTGAAGAAGTGAAATCTGCACCTATCAATGTCTATTTCTAGCAGTTATCTTACTCCTTGTCTGCAGGTTTTAGATACGCATTTCCTATCTCCTCTTATGCTTTAGTTAAATTTTAAACAAAGCCAACCAGGAGGTCTGGGAAGTTGGCTTGAAAGTGCTTCCAATGTGAACTAAAACCCTGAGTTCTTGCTCCAAACTTACAGAAAGGTCCATCCTCTATAATGGTGTGTGTGTGCATATGTGCATGCACATGTGAGTGTGGTTGTGTGTGGTGCGTGTGTTGGTGTGTGAGTGTGTGTTCACGTACGTTTATCAGTGCAGAGGAATTTTTATCCGGCGGCATGGCTGCCCTGGCAAGGAATCAACATCTAAAGAACCTTTATGTCTGGGGTGATGAGCTGTAAATACAGACATGCCACACACCTTTAATCCTTTGACTGGAAAACACATACAACTTTAGTACACACATTTAATTCTAAACAATGAAGTCTAATTGAGGGGCAGGTAAAGTGGCAAATCAGAGGAGAGAATGAGTCAGATAGAGGACATGCCTATCTCTAAGAGAACAGACAGGAAAGAGAGGCTACTTAAGGGAGTACTGAGTGAAGTCAGAAGGAAATGGCAGTTCAGTTAGTGAATTTCTGTAGAGTTCACGCATTTCCATTCAGTTCAGTCACTGCAGTGCACACTGGGAGAATTCAGTGGGTGTTTTTCTAAGCAGCACAATTCAGTGAGAAACTGAGAGTAGTCAATTTGAATCAGGAGAGAAGTTTTGAACCTGAACAGCTGAATTGAAACCACCCAGACAGAGTTCAGAAAGAACTAGAAAGGGTGAGTTTATTTAGCAGTATGCCTCTGAGATGACTATTTCATCTGGCAAATAAAAGTTACATTTATAAGCCATGAAATGAAAAGAGCAAAAACAGATATACGACAGGGTGAGAGTATGAGATTATGTAATTATGTTATAATTTCAAAAGCTAACTTAAAAATCCCATGCTGTAAAACATATCTAATCCCAAGGCTAAGGAAATGGAAAGTAAGGTATTGTTGTTGGTAGGTTAGCCAGTCATGAACAACTAGAAAGTCTTTCCCCCTCTAACTTTGTGTCACTCTTTTCTTAACTAACAGGGATCATTTTTCTTTTGAGTGGTGATTTAGTAACTTTCTTGTGGCTTTATACTATTATTTTGTTTCACAGTTGTTTCTTAACTTTTATTTTATTATGTTGTGCCTATGAGTATTTTGCTTGTAGATTTCTATATCTTTGCATTGCATGCACACAGTTTATATTGCATGTCCCCAAAACCTAGAAGAGGGAACCAGATCCTTTGGAACTAGAGTTACAGTCATTTTGAATTGATATGTGGGTGCTGAGGTTAGATTCCATGTCCTCCCAATCAGAAATTCTTAAGGTCTAGGTTAGATGAAACATCCTTTCTATAAAAAAACAACCAGCCAGCCTAACAACCAACCAATAAAAATAAAAAATCAGCAAACACAAAGACATGAAACAAAATAAAAAAAAATTGAAACTGCATAATGGGAACATTGGATGTCAGGTTCTGTCCCCATGAGGATACACACCCACATACACACATACACATGCACATACACATGCAAATATACATACTCTGTTGAGTCATAAATTTAACCTGGCAAAATTCTTTATACATAACAACAAAATACCTCTACCTAATGATAACTTAAAATGAGAAAAAATGGTTAATAAAGTCACAATAAATGTTTGATATAACACAAATACTCAAAAGCACTTGAGTGCTTCTCAAACAATCCCTCCAGTAGCCATAGTTATTCTTTAACATTTATACATTGATGTGGGTGGGAAAGCAGATAAGGCATTTATATAAAAAGTAACATCTTTTCAAATGTTCTGACTTTAAAATTATGTGTTTATTATAAAATATTGAATATGCATTAATTTTATTGATTTTTGAGAATTTATACATGGTTACTTGAATCATGTCTTCCTGCTTCTTGCTCTCCTTGTGTCCTTCTCATTCCCTCTTCATTTAATGACTTCTGTGTGTGTGTGTGTGTGTGTGTGTGTGTGTGTGTGATCTGCTGAGTGAGTCCTTTAGTTGTATTCCCTATGTATATGCATTTAGGGCTGTCCATTAAGGATGGCATAAGCTATTAAGGGTTTTTCTGTAGGGAAGGCCAGTTCTCTAGCCTGTCACAGCCATTAATTGCCTATAACTCTTTGTGGTGGTTTGAATAGGTTTGAATAGGTCCTGGAACACAGGAAGCCCAGAGATTCCTGTGTTTGAATGCTTGGTCCATGGGGAGTGTCACTATTAGGAGGTTTGACCTTGTTGGTTAAATTGTGTCCCTGTAGGGTTGGCTTTGAATTCTGCTGTGCTCAAGCTCTGCCAGTGTGAAATCCATTTTCCTCCTGGTTGCCTTAGAATCAAGATGGAGAACGCTCACCTCCTCTAGGACCATGGCTGCCTGCATGCTGCCATTCTTCCCTCCATAATGATAATACCTTTAAAATGGCAAACCAGAAACAATTAAGTGGTTTCTTTTATAAGAGATGCCTTGGTCATGGTATCTCTTCACAGTATTAAAACACTAAGTACGATACTCCTCATTTAGAAGTGAGGTCTTGTGAGCTTCCACATCTACCTTGGGATGTTAGTTGATGTTGTCATTGTACAGGTTGTCATTGGTTTTAGTTTCAAATTAAGAACCTCATGAGGGAAGTAGTAGAAAGGCTACTCCTGAATGTTGTAGCTGTACCTTCTATGTTAGAGTATGACTCATAGTGAGGCATCTGCAGAAAAATATGTCTATACGTTGAGAGGAGAAAGCAGTGTTGAAGTTACCTATTTCGAAACTCATCTGAACTCTGTGAACTTTAAATTCCATTTTAGAAAACAGAAACTTTAGTTTTCTGCTTTGTTTTTATGTTATTTCATCTTAGATGATGACACATTTTTTTCTTGTTCTCTCTTGTGGCTTGAGAGTGAGTTGTTTTATGGGAAAAAAATGATGTGAGATTACTGTTTCAGAGCCAGACAATAAATATTGAAACAGAATCAGTGTCTCTGTAACTTGCACATGTTTTTTGCCATTTTGCTACTCATTTTTTATGTGTGAACCAAGTCTACACTGATGCAAATTCTCCCACCTGCCTGTCTTAGTTCGTTCTATATACTTGCACAGTATTAATGTTGGTCCTTGGTGAACCTCACCCGGTTTTTCCTGTGAGCCACAAAAATTTGTAGGCAGGCAAATTGTACAATCAAAGGTACAGTCATTCTGTGACTGTTTCTCTTAATAAATGCCAATTGCCAAGTCCAGCTTTTCATTTTGACTTCTGGTCCTGGTCACCTACACTGAATTCAGACAATTTATAAACATTCACAGAATGATCTTTTGCGGATTTTCTCATCAAGTTGTGTGATTTTATGTTATCTAATTTTCTTTTTTTTTTTTTTTTTGGTTTTTGGAGACAGGGTTTCTCTGTGTAGCCTTGGCTGTCCTGGAACTCACTTTGTAGATCAGGCTAGCCTCGAACTCAGAAATCCTCCTGTCTCTGCCTCCCAAGTGCTGGGATTAAAGGCGTGCGCCACCACCGCCCGGCGTTATCTAATTTTCTAATGAATGTTTCATTCCACATAATTTATTATAGTCTACATTTTCACTTTACTCCAAATATAAAATAGGTCTCATATCTAATGTCACAAAAGCATACATAAGGTCACTAAATATGTAGATTCAGGATTTTTTATGTGAAATAGTTACACATACATACTATTGTAAATAGGACTAAACTATAAACATTAAATTTATTTTGTTCCATATACACATACCTAATACATTACTACATTAGGTTTTGGTTTGTTATAAGACTGCTTTAGTTCACAAATATTTTAGTAGTGATCCCATATCACTTGAAGTCAAATGCAACATGTAGTTCTATGTTGGAACTCAAAGTATCTTTGATTTTGGAGAAGTTAAAATTTTAGAATTATAGATTATGACAACATAACTCTACTTGTTTTTTTTTAAAAATTTTATTTTCTAAGTTTTTTTTTAATTAACATTCCAAATCATTTCCCCTTTCCTCCCGTTTCCTCCCTCCCCGAAAGTCCCATAAGCCCCCTTCCCTCCCTCTTTTCCCCATTCAAACCCCCCTCTCGTTTTCTATGTCCTGGCGTTCCCCCTACATCCAGTCTTTCCAGGACCAGGGGTCTCTCCTTCCATCTTCTTAGAAATCTATTGATATGATGATTGTGTCTAGGGTATTCTGAGATTCTGGGTCAATATGCCCTTATCAGTGACTGCATACCATGTGTGTTCTTTTGTGATTGGGTTACCCTCACTAAGGTGATTTTTCAAGATCTGACCATTTGCCTAGGAATTTCGTGAATTCATTGTTTTTTAATTGCAGAGTAGTATTCCATTGTGTAAATATACCACATCTTCTGAATCCATTCCTCCGTTGAGGGGACATCTGAGTTCTTTCCAACTTCTGGCTATTATAAATAAGGCTGCTATGAACATAGTGGAGCATGTGTCCTTATTGCATGCTGGTAAAGTCCTCTGGGTATATGCCCAGGAGTGGTATAGCCTGGATCCTCCTGGAGTGTCATGCCCAGTTTTCTGAGGAGCCGCCAGACTTGCTTTCCAGAGTGTTGTACCAGCCTGCAATTCCACCAGCTGTGGAGGAGTGTTCCTCTTTCTCCACATCCTCGCCAACAACTGCTGTCTCCTGTGTTTTTGATCTTATCCATCCTGACTGGTGTGAGATGGAATCTCAGGGTTGTTTTGATTTGCGTTTCCCTAATGACTAAGGATGATGAAACATCTCTTTAGGTGCTTCTCAGCCACTAGATATTCTTCAGGTTGAGAACTCTTGTGTTAACTCTGTACCCCATTTTTTTAATAGGGTTACTTGCCTCTCTGGAGTTTAACTTCTTGAGTTCTTTGTATATATTGGATATTAGCCTCTGTCGGATGTAAGGTTCGTAAAGATCGTTTCCCAGTTAGTTGGTTGCCGCTTTGTTTTTTTGACTAGTGTCTTTTGCCTTGCAAAAACTTGTAATTTAATGAGGTCCCATTTGTCAATTCTTGATCTTTAGAGCATAAGCTATTGGAAGTTCTGTTCAGGAAATTCTCCCCTGTGCCCATATGTTCAAGGTTCTTCCCTAGTTTCCCTTCTATTAGTTTCAGTGTGTCTGGTTTTATTGTGGAGATTTTTGATCCACTTAGAATTGAGCTTAGTGCAAGGAGATAAGAATGGGTCAATTTGCATTCTTCTGCATGTTGACCTCCAGCTGAGCCAGCACCATTTGTTGAAAAGGCTATCTTTTTTCCACTGGATGGTTTTAGCTTCCTTTGTCAAAGATCAAGTGACCATAGGAGTGTAGATTCATTTCTGGGTCTTTCAATTCTGTTCCATTGATCTACATGTCTGTCACTGTACCAATACCATGCGGTTTTTAACACTATTGCTCTGTAGTACAGCTTGAGGTCTGGGATACTGATATTCCCCAGAGATTCTTTTACTCTTGAGAATAGTTTTAGCTATTCTGGGTTTTCTGTTATTCCAGATGAATTTTTGAATTGCTCTTTCTAACTCTATGAAGAATTGAGTTGGGATTTTGATGGGAATTGCATTGAATCTGAGTATTACTTTTGGTAGATGCTCATTTTGACTATATTAATCCTGCCAATCCATGAGCATGGCGGATTTTATCCATCTTCTGAGGTCTTCTTCAATTTCTTTCTTCAGAGACTTGAAGTTCTTGTCATACAGATCTTTTCACTTGTTTGGTTAGAGTCACGCCAAGATACTTTAATATGGTTTGTGGCTATGTGAAGGGTATTATTTCTCTTACTTCTTTCTCAGCCTGCTTATCCTTTGAGTATAGGAAGGCTTCTGACTTGCTTGAGTTGATTTTATATCCGGCCACTTTTGCTGAAGTCGTTTATCAGCTGTAGGAGTTCTCTGGTGGAGTTCTTTGGGTAGCTTATATATACTATCACATCACCTGCAAATAGTGATAGTTTGACTTCTTCCTTTCCAATTTGTATCCCTTTGACCTCTTTTTCTTGTCTAATTGCTCTAGCTAGAACTTCAAGTACTATATTTGAAAAGATATGGAGAGAGAGGGCAGCCTTGTCTAGTCCCTGATTTTAGTGGGGATTGCTTCAAGTTTCTCTCCGTTTAGATTGATGCTGGCCTACCGGTTTGCTGTAAATTGCTTTTACTATGTTTAGATATGGCCTTGAATTCCTGATCTTTCCAAGACCTTTAGCATGAAAGGATGCTGAATTTTTGTCAAATGCTTTCTCAGCATCTAATGAGATGACCATGTGGTTTTTTTCTTTGGAGATTGTTTATGTAGTGGATTACATTGATGGAGTTTCCTTATATTGAACCATCCCTGCATCCCTGGGATGAGAGCCTACTTGATCGTGGTGAATGATCGTTTTGATGTGTTCTTGGATTCGGTTGGCAAGAATTTTATTGAGTATTTTTTGCATCGATATTCATAAGAGAGATTGGCCTGAGATTCTCTTTCTTTTTCGGGATCTTTGTGTGCTTTTGGTATTAGTGTAATTGTGGCTTCATAGAACGAGTTGGGTAGTGGTTTCTTCTGTTTTTCTTTTTGTGGAACAGTTTGAAGAGTATTGGTGTTAGGTCTTCTTTGAAGGTCTGATAGAATTCTGCACTAAAACCATCTGGACCTGTGCTTTTTTTTGTTGGAAGACTTCCAATGACAACTTCTATTTCTTCAGGGCTTATAGGACAGTTTAGATGGTCTATTTGATCCTGATTTAATTTTGGTACTTGGTATCTGTCAAGGAAATTGTCCATTTCCTCAAGATTTTCTAGTTGTGTTGAATACAGGTTTTTGTAGTAGGATCTGATGATTTTTTGAATTTCCTCAGTTTCTGTTGTTATCTCTCCCTTTTTGTTTCTGATTTTATTAATTTGGATACTATCTCTGTGCTCTCTGGTTAGTCTGGCTAAGGGCTTATCTATCTTGTTGATTTTCTCAAAGAACCAACTCCTCGTTTTGTTGATTCTTTGTATGGTTTTATTTGTTTCTACTTGATTGATTTCAGCCCTGAGTTTGATGATTTCCTGCCTTCTACTCCTCTTTGGTGTATTTGCTTCTTTTTGTTCCAGGGCTTTCAGGTGTGCCATTAAGCTGTTAGTGTATGCTGTCTCCCGTTTCTTTTTGGCGGCACTCAGGGCTATGAATTTTCCTCTTAGCACTGCTTTCATTGTGTCCCATAAATTAGGGTATGTTGTGCCTTCATTTTCATTAACTTTCAAAAAGTCTTTGATTTCTTTCTTTATTTCCACCTTGACCAAGTTATCATTGAGTAGAGCATTGTTCAGCCTCCATGTGTACGTGGGTTTTCTTTTGTTTTTGTTGCCATTGAAGACCACCCTTATTCCATAGTGATCTGATAGGAGGCATGGGATTAGTTCTATTTTCTTATATCTGTTGAGGTCTGATTTGTGACCAATTATATGGTCCATTTTGGAGAAGGTACCATGAGGAGCTGAGAAGAAGGTGTATTCTTAAGCTCTAGGATGAAATGTTCTATATATATATCTGTTAGTTCCATTTGGTCCAAGGCTTCAATTAGATTCACTGTGGAACTGTTTAGATTCTGCTTTCCTTAACGATCCATTTCAGAGAGCGTGGTGTTGAAGTCTCCCACTATTATTGTGTGAGGTGCGATGTGTTCTTTGAGCTTTAGTAAAGTTTCGTTTATGAATGAGGGTGACCTTGCATTTTGAGCATAGATATTCAGAATTGAGAGTTCTTGATGGTGGATTTTTTCCTTGATCAGTATGTAGTGTCCTTCTGTGTCTTTTTTGATGACTTTAGGTTGAAAATCAATTTTATCTGATATTAGGATAGCTACTCCACCTCGTTTCTTGGGGCCATTTGCTTGTAAAATTGTTTTCCAGCCTTTTACTCTGAGGTAGTGTTTGTCTTTTACACTGAGGTGTGTTTCCTGCATGCAGCAAAATGCTGGGTCCTGTTTACGTATCCAGTCTGGTAGTCTATGTCTTTTTATTGGGGAATTGAGACCATTGATATTAAGAGACATTAAGGCATTGTGATTATTGCCACCTGCCATTCTTGATGCTATCTTTATGTTTGAGTGGTTATATACTTTTGGGTTTGAAGCAAGAAGGTTACTATCTCATTTTTTTCAGGGTGTTGTTTCTCTCCCTGTATTGGCGGTTTCCACCTGTTATCCTTTGCAGGGCTGGATTTATGGAAAGATTTTGTGAAAATTTAGTTTTATCATGGAATATCTTGGTCTCTCCATCTATGGTGATTGAGAGTTTTGCTGAATAGAGTAGTCTAGGCTGGCATTTGTGCTCTCTTATTGTCTGCATGAGATCTGCCCAGGATCTTCTGGCTTTCATAATCTCTGGTGAGAAGTCTGATGTGATTCAGATAGGTCTTCCTTTGTATGTTACTTGGCCCTTTTCTCTTACTGCTTTTAATATTCTTTGTTTAGTACATTTGGTGTTTTGATTATTATGTGACAGGAGGTATTTCTGTTCTGGACTAGTCTGTTTGGAGTTCTGTAGGCTTCTTGTACGTTTATCGGCATCTCTCTCTTTAGGTTAGGGAAATTTTCCTCCATAATTTTGTTGAAGATGTTTACTGGCCCTAGAAGTTGCAAATCTTCACTCTCATCTATACCTATAATCCTTAGGTTTGGTCTTCTCATTTTGTCCTGGATTTCCTGGATGTTCTGGGTTACACGTTTTTTGCATTTTGCATTTTCTTTGACTGTTGAGTCGATGCTTTTTATGGTATCTTCACCACCTGAGATTCTTTCTTCCATCTCTTGTATTCTATTGTTGATGTTTGCATCTATGACTCCTGATTTCTTCCCAAGGTTTTCTATCTCCAAAGTTGCCTCCCTTTGTGATTTCTTAGTTGTTTCTACTTCCTTTTTTAGATCCTGGGTGGATTTGCTGAGATTCTTCACTTGTTTGTTTGTATTTTACTGTATTTCTTTAAGGTATTTTTGTATTACCTCTTTCAGGATTTCTGCTCGTTGACCCAAGTTCTCCTGCATTTCTCTGAGCGATTTTTGTGTTTCCTTCTCATGGGATTCCATCTGTTGATCCATCCTCTCCTGTATTTCTTTAAGCAATTCTCGTGTTTCCTTTGTAAGGGCATCTATCCATTGATTCATTTCTTTAAGCCCTTTTTGTGTTGCCTCCTTATGGGCATCCGTCTGTTGACCCATATTCTTCTGCATTTCTTTATGCAATTTTTGCGATTCCTCTGAAAGTGCATCTACACGTTGATTCATTTCTTTAAGTGATTTTTGTGTTGTCTCCTTGTGGGCCTCCATCTTTTGATCCATGTTCTCCTGCATTTCTCTAAGCGATTTTTGTGTTTCCTTTGTAAGGGCTTCTAACCATTGATTCATGGTCTCCTGAAATTCTTTATTAGATTTATTTGTGTCCTTCTTGTGATCCTCTAATAGTATCATGAGAAGTGATTTTAAATCCAGATCTTGTCTTTCAGGTGTGGTGGGGTATCCAGGACTTGCTGCTGTTGGAGAGTTGGGTTCAGATGGTGCCATATTACTTTGATTTCTGTTAGTAACGTTCCTATGTTTGCCTTTTGCCATATGGTTAACTCTGATGTTAGTTGGTCCTGCTGTCACTGGCTGTTGGTTGGACCTCCTGTGTGCCTGCAAAGCTATTTCTGCCCCCCCCCGGTTTACCAGGATTCCCCTGGCACAGATTTCTGGGGCCTGCCCTGCTCCTGAGTGACTTTGCAGCCCTGATGTGCCTTGCCCCAAGTGATGTTGTATTGGGGAGTCCCTGCACATCCAAAGGCTCAGCGCAATGGATTCCCGGAGCAGAGGTCGCCAAAGGGAGGCTGGTAGGCTCCTGCCCTGTGCAGGGGTGTGTGATCTCTCCCAGAGTGGGGGGTAGGGGGCGTCCCTCTGCAAGGCAGAAGTCCCACAGCAGAGCTGGCGTGCTGGTTACTGCAGATCTGCCCAGCTCTTGGGCACACAAGCTGCCCGAGACCTAAGCGATATTATGCCTGTCTGTCTCCGAGCCTGGCAGTCTCAACTACCTGGGCCACTGGTGCAAAGATGGCAGAGTGCACTCTGCACTCTCTCAGTGGCGCTGGTCGCCCTGCAGAGGGGATGAGCTACAGCAGAACTGGTGCCCAGATGACCACAGAGCTGTCCCGTTCTTGGGAGCAGACGGAAGCTCCAACAGGCAGTGTCCCAAGCGATGTTATATTGGGGAGAACCTGGGTACCTGTCTCTTCAGTGCAGTCTACTGGAACAGAGGTCGCCGAAGGGAAGCTGGTAGGCTCCCTCCCTGTGCAGGGGTCCCTCTGCCAGGCAGAAGTCCCACAGCAGAGCTGGCGCGCTGGTTACTGCAGATCTGTCCAGCTCTTGGGAGCAGCGTACACACAAGCCGCCCGAGACCCAAGCGATATTATGCCTGTCTGTCTCAGAGACTGGCAGTCCCAACTACCTGGGCCACTGGAGCAAAGATGGCGGAGTGCCATAACTTTACTTGTTAATAAATATATTTTCAACTGAAACATAGTGAGAGCCAATCAGGCTACATTATTTGTGTATTAACCATTGTGAGAAAGTATAAAATCTTATCCCCTTTACATTAAAAAAAATTTAAGGAGATTACTTTCAAAGTAAACCTTCCTTTAATTTTCTGTGTGTGAAAGATTCAATTGAAATATAAGAATGGCTATAGTCTGCTCGACCACTAAACACTCAGCATTATAAACATCCCTATAAGCCTTTATATAATATATAGAGATAGAGACAGATAGATTTTATATATTATATTTCAACCTGTAATAAGACTTTTTTCTTTATCATTCATTTTAATATTGCTTTTTCATATTAAATTATACTGTATCTTAAAAAATTCATCTTGCCTAAATGCACTTTTGCAGCCATAATCTATCTGCTTTTCAGTGACTCTGGTCTTTTGAATGATTGAGAAACTTGTTCACTGCACTGTTAATCCCATTTATGATCTGAGTGATCAATTTGTGTGTTACATTACCTGCATAATATTCCCATTGTACATAATGTATTTTTGATTTAACAGCTATAATCTTACCCAAATGCTCTTTCTCAGTCAAGTGTTTTCGTGGACTTCAATATTTAGAGAGAATCTTCTGGGCACTCCAGCCAATAATCATCCAAAGGCACTATATTTGCTGGAAAGTATCTTTACCTCCTGTCAATAGTGGGCTCACTTTATCAATTTACTCATTTTTATGTGAATTTTCCAGTTGAGTGATGTGGAACGTTAACAAGTAAATTTGCTGGTTATGTAATTTCAACTTTGAACCACAAATAGATTTTTTTGCTTATATAATTTAACAATTAACACTTTCTTTAAAATCAATTTCATGTGTATTTTCAACATTCTAGATATAAAAATCATGCTATAGACTGAATGTATTACCGCTCTTTAGTCGTTAAAGTATACTATGATAAATTGTTCCCTTTGACTCAGTTAACAAACTAAGCTGACTGAAATATTATATTTCTTCACTGAAAAGTATTGTGAATACCAAAGACTTTCTGTTTGTATTTCTGAGAATAGTTCTTGATGAACTCTCAAGTATTCAATATTATTTACTTTTTCATAACTTAGGTACAATCAAATCAAGACTGTAAATGCAAATGTTCATATATGAGATCCTACATTTTCCCCAAACTTGCAAATATACTCCTATAGTTTTTGATTTTTGCTTTACAGAAAATAATGAGTACATAAGAGATAACCAGGAGAAAAAGAGTAACATTGCCTTTAATGTTTTCCCAAAACCAATTTCATTATTCAAATTAAAAGTCATGTGTAAAACTCTGAAACATATATGTGACATGTACAACTCTTGGGTGTTTTAAGTTTTAAGTCAATGTTTTGAAATTATGATGTCATAAGTCTATTATAGACATGTGGTTCCCCCTACAGATGATAATCTCATGAAGTACCAAGGCAAGTCACACAGCCAGTCATTATGTCCTCATGGTCCTGTTGTTCCTCATTAATATTTTTTAATTGAAAATAGATGCTTCATTCATAAAATATATCCTCATCATAGTTTCATTCCCTTACTCTTCCCAACTCCTTGCTACAGCTTCTCTCCCTGAAATCTAAGCCCTTCCTTTTCCTCCTTTCTTATTTTTCTTTATGGGGGTATATCACGTTTTTAAATTAGATATATTCTTTATTTACATTTCAAATGATTACCCCTTTCCTGGTTCCCTCATCCCCGAAGTTCCATATGCCCTCTCCCATCCCCCTTTTCCCTAATCAACCCCCTTTTCAACAAATGGTGCTGGTTCAACTGGCAGCTAGCATACAGAAGAATGCAAATCAATCCATTCTTATCTCCTCCTTTCTTATTTAAGTGCAGGCCTCCAAGAGACTAACAGCCATATGGGCAAAATGAGATACAATAAGAAAATGCCTTCATTTTCATTAACTTTCAAAAAGTCTTTGATTTCTTTCTTTATTTCCACCTTGACCAAGTTATCATTGAGTAGAGCATTGTTCAGCCTCCATGTGTACGTGGGTTTTCTTTTGTTTTTGTTGCCATTGAAGACCACCCTTATTCCATAGTGATCTGATAGGAGGCATGGGATTATTTCTATCTTCTTGTATCTGTTGAGGTCTGATTTGTGACCAATTATATGGTCAATTTTGGAGAAGGTACCATGAGGAGCTGAGAAGAAGGTGTATTCTTTAGCTCTAGGATGAAATGTTCTATATATATCAGTTAGTTCCATTTGGTCCAAGGCTTCAATTAGATTCACTGTGTCCCTGTTTAGTTTCTGCTTTCCTGAACGATCCATTTCAGAGAGCGGGGTGTTGAAGTCACCCACTATTATTGTGTGCGGTGCGATGTGTGCTTTGAGTTTTAGTAAAGTTTCTTTTACGAATGAGGGTGCCCTTGCATTTGGAGCATAGATATTCAGGATTGAGAGTTCTTGATGGTGGATTTTTCCCTTGATCAGTATGTAGTGTCCTTCTGTGTCTTTTTTGATGACTTTAGGTTGAAAATCAATTTTATCCGATATTAGGATGGCTACTCCACCTCGTTTCTTGGGGCCATTTGCTTGTAAAATTGTTTTCCAGCCTTTTACTCTGAGGTAGTGTTTGTCTTTGACACTGAGGTGCGTTTCCTGCATGCAGCAAAATGCTGGGTCCTGTTTACGTATCCAGTCTGCTAGTCTATGTCTTTTAATTGGGGAATTGAGACCATTGATATTAAGAGAGATTAAGGCATAGTGATTATTGCCATCTGCCATTCTTGACGCTATCTTTATGTTTGAGTGGTTATCTACTTTTGGGTTTGATTCAAGAAGGTTATTATCTCATTTTTTCCAGGTTGTTGTTTCTCTCCCTGTATTGGAGGTTTCCACCTATTATCCGTTGCAGGGCTGGATTTGTGGAAAGATATTGTGAAAATTTGGAACTGGGAAATGATCTTTACCAACCTTACATCCGACAGAGGGCTAATATCCAAGATATACAAAGAACTCAAGAAGTTAAACTCCAGAGAGGCAAGTAACCCTATTAAAAAATGGGGTACAGAGCTACACAAAGAGTTCTCACCTAAAGAATATCTAATGGCTGAGAAGCACCTAAAGAGATGTTCATCATCCTTAGTCATTAGGGAAATGCAAATCAAAACAACCCTGAGATTCCATCTCACACCAGTCAGGATGGCTAAGATCAAAAACACAGGAGACAGCAGTTGTTGGAGAGGATGTGGAGAAAGAGGAACAGTCCTCCACTGCTGGTGGAATTGCAGGCTGGTACAACCACTCTGGAAAGCAGTCTGGCGGTTCCTCAGAAAACTGGGCATGACACTTCCGGAGGATCCGGCTATACCACTCCTGGGCATATACCCAGAGACTTTACCTGCATGCAATAAGGACACATGCTCCACTATGTTCATAGCAGCCTTATTTATAATAGCCAGAAGCTGGAAAGAACCCAGATGTCCCTCAACGGAGGAATGGATTCAGAAGATGTGGTATATTTACACAATGGAATACTACTCTGCAATTAAAAACAATGAATTCACGAAATTCCTAGGCAAATGGTCAGAACTTGAAAATATCATCCTTAGTGAGGTAACCCAATCACAAAAGATCACACATGGTATGCAGTCACTGATAAGGGGATATTGACCCAGAATCTCAGAATACCCTAGACACAATCAGCATATCAATAGATTTCTAAAAAGATGGAAGGAGAGACCCCTGGTCCTGGGGAAGACTTGATGTAGGGGAACGCCAGACAGAGTAATGAGAGGGGGTTGAATGGAGAAAAGAGGGAGGGAAAGGGGCTTATGGGACTTTCGGCGGAGGGAGGAAAACGGGAAAGGGAGGGGAAGTGATTTGGAATGTAAATTAAAAAAAGAAAAAAAAGAAAAAAAATTAAAAAAAAAAAAAATAAAAAACCACAAAAAAAAAAAACATTTTAAAAAAAAAAAAAAAAAGAAAATGCAAAAGAGCGTTCACACTGACACTCGATCAAGGCAAGCCAATAGGAAGGATAAAGATTCCTGTGAGCAGCTGAAAGAGTCAGAGATACACCTAATCCTTCCTTTAGGAGACTCGCAAAACAACCAAGCCAAGAGCTATAACATATAAGATTTGTTATGGCACACACCCGACCCACTCAGGGCCCCCATTGCTTGTTGCTCTCAATCTCTGGGAGCCCATGTGAGACCTGTTTGTGTGATTCTGTGGGACTTGTTTCTCCTGGTATCTTCACCTCCATTTTGACTCCTATAGTCTTGCTCCCCTCTCAACTTAACAAAAAAATTACATTTTGATGAGTTTACTGTTTCTTTGTACCTTAATCTTCATCAGTAATGTGCAGTGCAGCTTTCCCCTTTTGCCTCATAAAGGTGCGTTTAGTACAAGTTTTCATCTTCTTCCTGTTCTTTTCTTCTGCCAGCTGGAGTTGTGAATGGATGTCATCCTGGGGGCAATCCTGATGAGAAGAGCCAATAAAGGTCCTTCATGATCCCCATCTCTGTGTCTCTCAGGAAGGAAGAATAGGACCTATACAGTATCATTATTTTATATCAGGATTCATAGAATACTGTTTCTACCTACTACTCATGTATGAACAACCGTGAACTTAATAAGAAATACAAATTATTGCAGAGAAGGAAATATGGGCATCACATGTGTGCAGGGGATCTACATGCCATTTTTCTTTCATAGCATAGCCTTGATGGATACCTCATGTTCTAGTACATAGCCTTGTATTTAATGCTCATAAAAGAAAACACACGTAAACTCTGGAGGTCAAAAAGTCTACAAAAACATCAAAGTAGTCATGAATTTGTTGGGAAAAGAAAATTTTCAGTGAGAGGAAGGAAAGCTAGAAGATAATGAGTATGTAAAATTATAAAACTTCAGCATAATTGATATTAATATGTCCAGATATGTAATTACTAATAAGTAAACAGCTATTTAACATATATACTAAGGCCATAAACTCAAGATATCTAGGTTTCATGGACTTTCAGAAGGGAAATATACTGCATTTAAGCTATATATAAACCAGAAGATTATTATTATTATTAAAAAATTAAACAGGTTTAGGATAGATTCAATTTAGATTTAGTATTCCCAAGCAGGACTTTAGTGATAATACTTCGAAGGATCCCTTATATCAACTAAATATTAATTCTGAATATAGGTAATGTGTAGCCATATGTTATGAGATAGGATAGTTTTAAGGGTTTAACTTAATCAATACATTTAATACTATATATTATGAGAAAATGAACATGGTAGTCCCATCTTGAGGCTGCTGCTGATTCTTTCATCAAATGTGATGATTTGACAAAGACTTGTGAAGAAGTTTCCTCTCCAAACTAAGTATTTAAAGAAGGGTAAAGTATCCTACTCAAATTTTAATACTTTTCCTAAATCATTTTTAGTACTTGACCCTAAAGCAGAGAAGAGCAAACAAAATCTCTTGATTGGCTTATTGATATTTCTCATCAATCTTTCTATTATCCTCACCTTTAATTATCCATTCTCAACTTAGATTTCTATCATACTGAGTTTTTTCTGACTCCTTACTCTTTATAACTGCGTGCATATAGTCTATCAAAAATTATCATTCTCTACTAAACAAGTATAAAGTCTCTTAGGAATACTGGGTAAGGAAGACACATTGCAGTTTCTGACACAGAAAGCTAATGTTATTTTATCCAGTTTTTAAAGATCCAGATCACAGCTTAGATGTCAAGATTGTTGCCAAAAAGAGAGGCTTCTTCAAATGCTAGCAGTTCTAGACTGAAAAACTTAACAAATCTACAGCCTTATGTTACATGTTACATGACTTTAACATTCTCCTTTCAGCAGCAAATTGAAATGCTAAAGAGAAAATCAGCCAACACAATCAAATAAAGGAATCTAATTGACACATGTAGAGTACTTCATCAAAAAGAATCATTACAATAGGAAAAAAAGTCAAGCAAGATTGAAAAGATATGCAAGAGAAGACACATAAATCAATGATTTCAATGCCAGAGGGGATGCCTTTGTAGATTCTTCATCCAATTAAAAGCAAAAATAGCTTGGAGAAATCTCACAAGGTCTTACCCTTAGGTGAAAAGCAATTAATTGCTGCTGTAATAGCTACTCAGATCTTTCTCCCCTCTCCCTCTTCTCTTCCACCCAGGTTCTTCTCTCCCTCTGCCTCCCATGATCATTTTCTTCCCTCTTCTAAGTAGGATTGAAATATCATCCCTTGGGTATTTTTGCTTGTTAAATTTTCTTAAGGTTCTGTGTTACTTTACCCAGGATAAAATTTCTAGTTCTTTTCATTTGCCTGCAAGAACTCATGATGTACACAATAGCTGAATAGCATTCCATTATGTAAATGAATCACATTTTCTGTATACATTCTTTGGATTTGATGGGACATCTGGGTTGTTTCCAGCTTCTGGGCTAGTTAAAAACAAGGGCTGTTATGAACATAACAGAGGGGTACACTCTCAACCCTTCATTGAACTGAGCACAGGGTCCCCAGGGTGGAGGAGCTAGAGAAAGGACCCAAGGAGCTCAAGAACTGGTCTGTGATGGTAGGCAATTCCTTCAGTCTCTGATTCCATCTTTTCTCGTGCATTTCTTAAAATCAATATACAGCAAGCCAGGTAGTTCAACATCAAATTGGAGAGAAACTTTACGCATTTTCATTAAAAATCAGGCGAAAAGGACAGGGCTGTTATTCTCACCATATCCCTTCAATATAGGTACTTGAAGTTCTGGGATAGAGCAAGTAGGGGCAACTAATGAAGATTCAGGGATACAAATTGGAAAGCTAGATGTCAAAAGTATTACTATTTACAGATGGTATAATAGTTTAATATAAGATGACCCCAAAATTCTACAAGAGACTTCCTACAGTTGATAAACACTTTTGAGTAGTGTGACTAGATGCCAAAAGTATCACAAAGAAATAAGTAAGCGCCTCCTCTACACAAGTGATAAAACAGGCTTAAAAAAGAATTAGTAAAACTATACCCTTCACAATAGCCACAAATAATCACAATATCCTCTGGTGTAACTCTAACCAACGCAAGTGTATGTTCTGATATAACAAGAACTTCAAGTCTTGAAGAAAGTCATTTGGGGAAGATATCAGAAGATGGAATAAACTCTCATGCTCATGGATTGGTGGGATTAACATAGTGAAAATGGCCATTTCCCAAAAGGATATAAAGATTCAATGCAACCCCCATCAACATTCTAATACAATTCTTCACATATCTTGAAAGAACAGTTCTCAACTTGAAAACACAAAAAGACTCAGGATAGCCAAAGTGATCCTGAACATCTGGAAAAATCAGGATCCCTGACCTAAAGCTGTACTACAGAGCAGTAGCAATAAAAACTTCATGGTATTGGTATAGACACAGGAACACTATCATTGACATTGTAAACATGTTTAATTTTCATATGAGATCGATAACTTTACCTTATTTATGTTATTTCTATAGTACTTTTTAATTCATTCATTTATGTCATTTTCATACAATGTATATTGATCATATTCTTTCCCCTCTGTAGTGGTTTGGATGAGAATGGCCTCCAATAATCTCTTATATTTAAATGTTTGGTCCTTAGTTGGTAGACATGCCCAGATTGGAAAGTTTACAAAATTCTGTTTGTCCAACATGCATGTCTCTGCATCTACATGTTTCTTCTACTTTTTCTTTGACTCCTTGCTGTTCGTGTGTTTGTTACGTTCCTATGCAGCGTTGATTGTTTTTATTTCATATTATTTTCGTATTCCTTAATTTTTTTTAGATGCCTGTTTGTTTCCTAATGAGAGACAATAAGAGAAGATCTGGATTTGCTTGAGTGGTGAGTAGGAGAGGATCCGGAGGATGGATAAGGGAATCATAATCACAACATATAATCTAAAAAGTAATCTGTCCAACAAAATAAATGAAAATTCAAATTCTAAAATTAGATTAAAATATCTTTGAAGGATAAAGACTAGCTAAGTAGAAAGCTACAGTTATCCAAAGTGTAATGTTGGATATAATAAAAAGATTATCTATGAAATAAAATAAATTTTCCACAACAGACTCAAATAAGCTCAAATTTTCACAGTTTATATCACTCAGGATACAAGAATGTGTAACAGTGAACTGTGTCAGGGCACTTGAGAAGGTGGAGTAGGTTCAGAAAACTCCAGCACCTCATATCTGAGGATGGTAGGTGTTCCTCAGTTCCTGACCAGATTCTTGGCCTGAAACATGTGATTACTGTTCCCCACGTCAAAACGGTGACCAGCGGTCACATAGCACAGAAACACAGAGTTCTCCATGCAAATCAGGTATCTAGATGGGCCCTGAGTATTTAGCCAATAAGCTTTACTTCCAGGACACTCTTTTCTGCAAAAAGTATTTAATCGCTGTTCTACCTTGAGGAAGTGGTGTGTACCCATTTTCCACGATGAAGAATCAATAAACTCTATGGACAAGCATGGATTGTCTCCCTCATCAAGAACTGTCATAAGGAGCATGGAGGGAATCTTCATCTACAGACCTGGGCTGCCTAAGTCTTCTGCAGAATGCTCCTCCACACTCCTGGACAATACTCCCTAAGATAAGCCAGAGTTTCTCCTCTCCTGCCCTGGAGCTTCCTTAGCCGGCAGCGTCCCTCCATTCCCAAACTCCCCTCTACTTCCAGTAGCTTCTGGATGTCCATGAGCTTGGGAACCCCGACTCTTTGGCCTCATCCAGCCTAGCCTCTGCTCCAAGCTGAGGACTACCGGATGCATTCTCCCACCCTGAGCAGCACATCCATGCATCAGTGCCCCCCACTAGAATGGCACCAGATGTCTGTTGCAGGGTAAATGACTCTAGAATTCTGCATTTTGTCTGTCCAGTGGAGTGCCCACATCCCTGAGGTGAGAAGGAATAGGGAATCATACAAGAATTGGACACATTTGAGGTTTCCATGTGTTTGTTTCAGTAAACAATATCATGAAGTCAGAGTACATTTCTTCTATAAACTACTTAATTTATGATGAAAATATTAAAAAGCCTTCATTATAGTGTTTCTGAAAAATATCATGAATTATTGTTCGAAATTTCCTAAAATGACATTTGTCATAAAGTGAGTATTTGGTTTGTAAGAAGTAAAATTGGGTATGCAAAATCTGTTCTAGAGATCATGGCAATAGTTCCTAATAATGATAATAATCACTTGTCTGGAGATAATTCTAGTAGAGTTAGGACACACTGAGCAACAAAGTCAGCCCTAAAATATCTTAAACGTCAGATTATTGAGTATGAGCCCTCTGCATTTCAATGTGCCTTCTATTCAAACTATTCCTTGAAACTATGATAAAAATATGAATTTGAGGAAGAATAAGAAAGAATTAAAATTGAGCAGATATATTCATGTGTGTGTGTGTGTGTGTGTGTGTATGTGTGTGTATGTGTGTGTGTGTGTTAAAAGACAGTCATATTTATCAGTCTGGGATTATAACAATAGAAATTAATATATTAAACAATAGAAATTAAAGTAAGTAAAGTAAGTCTTTAGATACTTAAATCTGAATGTTTAGATAACAGTTTCGTTTGTTGTCACAACAAAAGTGACCATTAAAATGCAAGTAAGTTTTAAACTGCCAACATAGAGAATTTGAGTTTATCAAAGATTGCAGTAGTTAATGACCCGAGACCTATCACTTATAGGCTAAACCTAGTGGATAGGCCTAAACATGATAATAATTATGGATAGCAAAGCCACTATAGAAAGCCAACACATTTATCGTGCTTTTAAAGTTCTACTTTTTCTTTATTGTAGCCTACAGATTTTTGTACTACATAAAAATAAAACAAAAAGTCCATATATTTGGCAGCATAAAATTATATAATTTTATTTCCATGATTCTTTGAAAGTATTGATGGCTTTTTGTTTGTATGCCAAATAATAGCTGTGTTTATAGACAGGCAAAATTTTGATTGTTAATGATCGATACTCACTTATCTGTAGAATTTGGTTGTTGCTTGTAGATTTATTGGAGCAAACAACCACTGAGTATATACTCTCCATGTGAACAAACTCCCCAAGTATGAGACTTCCTTAGTGTTGAATAGAAACTTCTCATCATTTATATTTTGAGTCTTACATAGTATTAATTCACCCATAATCTCCAGCTCCCAGCTGATACAAGTTGGTCCAACTCAAGAGATTAGTAATAACATCTATGCCTAAATATCATAGTGACAGAAAAATTGGTTTCCATCATTAATCTAAACACCCTAAAGATAATCAGCATTTCAAAGACAATGACTTGTGTAGATGGAAATGAGAAGTGTAGAAAAGAAAAACTAAAATCAGATAGTTATCAATTCACATTCTTCAGTTTATGTCATACTTTTTAAAAAGAAAACTTGTTAATTTTGATATTAATTTTTATTTTAGAGGTATAAGTGTTTTGTTTACATGTATGTCTGTGTGCCATGTGCGTGCCTGGTTCTCGCAGCGTCCAGAAGAGGGCATAGGATCCCTTGGGAATGGAGTTACAGATGGTTTATAGCCATAGTAGAAGTTAATGGATATGGGGAATCAAGCCCAACAACTATAAAAGAGTATCCAGAGCTCTTAATGGCTTAGCCATCTTTCCAGTCCCTTATGTCTTATGTCTTAATGTACCAAATTTTTGATTACTCAACTTCAGCATAATGAAAGAAAAACTAGGTAGTTTTTTCATGGTGCTTTGGATTGCATTTCTTATAATATCTCACTAAGTTCAAACTGCACATGTCTCTAATGAGCAACAGTAGTGATGTTCAAATTAGCTTTTCTTTCTTTTGATATAAAAACCAAACTAATATTTGTGCTTAAATGTGTAATTGCAAAACAAAGTTAAAATTTTCCATGGTAGATGGATTTTCAGGGGTGAATTCACAGTCTGGGTTAAATTATGTCAAAAAAAGCACATCTTCATTGTGTTTTTATCAAAAATCAAAATATCAGGAAGCAATGAAGACATCTAATCTGAGTTTTGCTCTTTGATCGAAGCTTGCATTCATAGGGAGAACAGGCTATAGAATGTGTGTGTAGCATTTATTCGTAGACATGATTTATCTTCAGGCAGTAGTAATGTTAAACAGTGAAATTAAAGACAATTTTCTAAGGAATATAAATGATCCATTAGGGACTATGCACTTGATTTGATGGAGTTCATCCCATCATAAGAACTTGTATTTCCCCCTTCAAATGCCAAAGAGTATAAAACATTTAAAATTGTTAAAAAAAATATGCACAATAACATTAGCAAAATTGAAAAGTTAAAAGCTCAAACTGTGAAGATAACGTCTTTGTTGTACCCGAAGTAGAAAGATCGAGATGGGATAACATGTGGTGGAGGAGAGGCTACACTTCAATTACTCACCTGTTCAAGTATGAAAACCGAGGACAATGGATGTTTTGCTACTCAAATTTTCAGACCACGTCAATAAATAATTCATTCTTGAATCTTTGAAACACATAGGAGGAAAGCAATAAACAAGAATTGCTTAAGCTCTGTGTATGGAAAACAAAGCCTTTATTTTATTTGGAATGACTACATACTTTCTCATACACCAAAGCATTTATCTCTGTCACACATGTGTGTGGGTCACATTCATCAAGTTTAGGCACAGATGTGAGGCACAGGCATGATGCAGACACCAGGTGGTGATTGACTTAAGCTCAGCGCTTCACACTGCACTTGACTGACACTTTTAAAAATCTTTACGGGGTTATGTCCGTTTCTTTTCTCGTGATCACGAGTATGCATGGGAGATTTATATAGAGAGTACTAAAGAATATAAGAACTATTCTAGATAAGCAAAATGTGTGAGAAAGATACAAGCACCAGTAGCCTATAAACTGGAAAGCTTTTTATCTTTTGTGTTTTATTTATATACCAGTGTGTCAATATAAAGAAAACTTATTCATTGTCCTATGACATTCAAACTTTATATTAATTATACTATGCATGATATCTCCAATGTAAAAGCATGTTTTTAGACCTGAAAAAAGTGGCATATACTAAGCATGTAAAAATTGTGGGTTTGATCTATAGCACAAAAAAATTATTTACAGAAAATAATAAATACATATTATAGAAAACATATTTAATAAAACCAGGGATTTTTTTTAGATTTTTTTCAACATTCTTTCTCTTTTTAATTTTTTTTATTAAATTATTTTATTTATTTGCATTCCAAATGTTGTTCCCTTCCAGGTCTGCTCTCCCCGAGTTCTTCTCTCCTTCTCTTTTTCCTCTCTAAGAGGGTGCTCCCCCATCCGGACACATAGCCCCACCTCACCCCCACCAGGATCCATCTCCTCTAGGGTATCATGTATCCACAGAATTAAGCACATCCTTTTCCACTGAAGCCATACAAGGAAGTCCTTTGCTACATGTTTGCCCAGGGCTATGGACCAGACCATGTATGTTCATTTGTTTATGGCTTAGTCTCTGGGAGCTCTTAGTGACCCCGGTTCCCCTCACCCTTCCTGGGGGATGTTTTAAACTAGATTAAGCATGAAGGTTATTATATGTGAGTTTTTGGGATCAAATTTAATATATACAAGAAAACTTTGTCTCAATGTCTGTTTTAACATTGCTGGCCTTCCTATGGGATTGCAATCCCCTTCACCTACTTCAGTCCAACCTTCCATATTGGTCCCTGACCTCAATCTAATGGTTAGCTATATGTATCTGCATTTGTCTCAGTTAGTTGTTGGTATAGCCTCTCAGAGGATGCCCATGCCAAGCTCCTGTGTACATGCACAATATGGCCTCATTCAGGTGTCAGGATTTGGTGTGTGCACATGGGATGGATCCTAAGTTAGGCCATTCACTGGGTAGCCTTTCCTTCAGTCTCTTCTGCATTTTTTTGTGGGTACATTTGCTTCAGACAGGAACAATTCTGAAAATTTGAAGAGAGGTGAGTAGTTCCCTGCCTCAACTGGGGGCCATGTCTATACTGCAGGTGGTCTGTTCAGTGCCATCTCCCCACAGCTAGGTGTTTCTAATGTCATCCCTATTGAGTCCTGGTAGCCTCTCACATCCTAGGTCTCTGGGACTTTCTAGAAGTCACCCCTCTCTCCAATCCACACTGCTGCATATTTTGACTCATTCTTCTGGTTCTTTGGATGTCCCTTCTTTCTCTCCCCATACCTGTTCATGCTCCTCCTTTTACCATCCCCCTTCCTGGGGATACTTTAAACTAGATTAAGCATGAAGGTTATTATATGTGAGTTCTGGAGATGAAAGGTAGTATAGACAAGAAAACTTTGTCTAAACTTTGTGAAGGAAATATAAATATTTTCTAAATTAAATTACTGTAGTAAAGTTAAATAATTTTGTACTCATAGGGTTTTTTATATTTATATTTTATTACGCACTTTGTTTTTTAATTACTTTTACTTTTTCAGTTAAGTTGTTGGCCCCTTCCCAGTCTGACATCCCACAGTTTATAATTCAATTCATCCTCCCCCTTGTCTCCAATAGGATGTCTCCTTGACAGGCCTCCCCACGCCCTGGGGGCCTCAAGTCTCTAGAGGGTTAGGCACATCAGTTTACATTGAGCCCAGACGAGGCAGTCTTGTGCTGTACATGTGTCAGAAGCCTCAACCCAGCTCATGTATGATGCCTGGTGGGTGGTTCAGTGTCTGAGAGATCTCAGGGTCTGGGTTAGTTGATACTGCTGGTTTTCCTATGAGGTCGCCCTCCTCCTCAACTTCTTCCAGCCTTCTCTCATTCAACAACAGGGGTCCCTGACTTCAGTCCAATGATTGGGTGTAAGTATCTGCCTCTGTTTCAGTCAGCTACTTGTTGGGCCTCTCAGAGGACAGCCAGTCTAGGGTCCTGTCTATAAGCACACCATAGCATAAGTAATAGAGCCAAGCCTAGGAGCATCCCGTTGTCATGGATTCCAATTTGGGTCTGTCACTGGACCTGCTTTTTCTCAGTCTCTTCTTCTCTTTTGTCCCTGCAATTCTTTTAGACAGGAACAATCCTGGGTCAGAATTTTTTGATTGTGGGATGAAAACTTTCTTCTGGAGGTGAACTCTATGAGTTCCCTCGGTCTACTATTGGACATTTTGTCAAGTCCTTCAATTGAGTCAAGAGAGTCTCTTACCACCCAGGTCTCTGATGCTTTCTAGAGAGTCTCTACACCTTCCACTTCCAGAGGTTGCATATTTCCATTCATTCCGCTGAACCTCAGTGCTTCTCTCCTATCCCCCCATGCCTAATCTTGTTCCTCTTTTCCCCTTCTCCTCCCCTTATTCATTCCGGTCCCTAACTCTCCTTGCCTCCCTTGATTGCTTTCTTCTCCCTCCCAAGTGGGATTGAAGCATCCTCACTTGGGTCCTTCTGCTTGTTAACCTTCTTGAGTTCTATGGATTGTAACCCAGGTATTCTGTTCTTTTTTGGCTAATATCCACTTATTAGTGAGTACATACCGTGCATGTCCTTTTGGGTCTGAGTTACCTCACTCAGCATAGTATTTTCTAGTTCCATCTATTTGCCTACAAACTTATGATGTCCTTGTTCTTAGTAGGTGAATAGTATTCCATTGTGTAAATACACCAAATTTTCTGTATCCATTCTTCATTTGTGGGTCATCTGTACTGTTCCAGCTTTTGGCTATCTCAAATAAGGCAGCTATGAACATAGTGGAACATGTGCATCTATGGTGTGGTGGAGCATTTCGGGGTATAGCTGCAGCTCCAGGTAAATCTATGTTGAACTTTCTGAGGAAACTTCAGATTGATTTCCAGAGTGCTTGTACCAGTTTGCAATCATACCAGCAATGGAGGAGTGTTCCTTTATCTCTACATCTTGGCCAATATGTGCTGTCATCTGAGTTTTTGATCTTAGCCATTCTGATTGTTGTAAGATGGAACCTCAGGGTTGTTTTGATTTTCATTTCCCTGATGACTAAGGACTTTGTGCTCATAATTTTTTTAATTTATTTTTAATTGTATTTATTTATTTTATTTATTTTTTACACTCCAGATTTTATTCCCCTCCCGGTCCACCCTCCAACTGTTCCATATTCCATATGTCATCTCTAGCCCCGTCTCTACAATGTGTCCCCACATCCTTCATGCCCCTCACAACTCTCACACCCCACTAGACCTCTAAACTCCCTGTGGCCTTCAGTCTCTTGAGGGTTAGGTGCATCTTCTCTGACTGAACCCAGACCCAGCAGTCCTTTGCTGTATATGCATTGGGGGCCTCATATCAGCTGGTGTATGCTGCCAGGTTGGTGATCCAGTGTCTGAGAGATCTCTGAGATCCAGGTTAATAGAGACTGCTTGGCCGGGCGGTGGTGGCTCACGCCTTTAATCCCAGCACTTGGGAGGCAGAGGCAGGCAGATTTCTGAGTTCGAGGCCAGCCTGGTCTACAAAGTGAGTTCCAGGACAGCCAAGGCTACACAGAGAAACCCTGTCTCGAAAAACCAAAAAAAAAAAAAAAAAAAAAAAAAAAAAAAATAGAGACTGCTTGTCTTCCTACAGGGTCGCCCTCCGCCTCAGCTTCTTCCAGCTTTTCCCTAATTCAACCACAGGGGTCAGCAGCTTCTGTCCATTGATTGGCTGCAAATACCTGCATCTGACTCTTTCAGTTGTTCATTGTGTCTTTTGGAGGGCAGCCATGATAGATTCCTTTTTGTGAGTGCCCCATAGCCTAAGGTGAAAGTGTCAGGCCTTGGGACCTCCTCTTGAGCTAGATCCCACTGGACTTTCTTTTCCTTCTTTCAGTGCTTTTTGGCCATTAGAGATACCTCTGCAAATTCCATTAGGTCTGTCCACATTTTTTTGATTGTGTTGTTTAGTTTCTTGGAGGTTAGTTTCTTGAATTCTTTATATATTTTGAATATTAGCCCCAGGGAATGTGGGGTTAACGAACATTTTTCCCCATCTGTAGGTTGCTGATTTGTCCAACTGACTATGCCCTTTGCCTTACAGAAACTTTTCAGTTTCATGATGCCCCATTAATCAATCCTTGGTCTTAGAGCCTGAGCCATTTGTGTTCTGTTTATGAAATTTCCCTACATGCCAATGAGTTTGAGGCTCTTTTCACATTCTCTTCTACTAGATTCAGTGTAGCTGGTTTTATGTTGAGGTACTTCAACCACTTTGACCTGAGCTTTTGTGCAAGGTGACAAATATAGATCTATTTTCATTCTTCTACGTACCAGCTGTCAGTTAGACTAGCACCATTTATTGAAGATACTTTCTTTTATCCATTGTATATTTTTGACTTCTTTGTCAAAGATCAAGTGTCCATAGGTGTGTGGTTTTATTTCTGGGTCTTCAATTCAATACCACTGATGAACTTGTCTGTCTCAGTACCAATACCATGTAGTTTTTATCACTATTGCTCTGTATTATAGCTTGGGATAAGTGATGGTGATTTCCCCAACAGTTCTTTTATTGTTAAGAATTGTTTTGGATATCCTGGGTTTTTTTTTTCTTTTTCCATATGAAATTGAGAATTGCTCTTTCCATGTCTTTGAAGAATTGTGTTGGAATTTGACAGGGATTGTGTGAAATCTGTAGATTGATTTTGGAAGGATGGCCATTTTCACTAAGTTAATCCTATCAATCCATGAGCATGGGAGATCTGTCCATCTTTTGAGGGTATTTTATCTTTTATTTCTTTTTTTGAGGCTTGAAGTTCTTGTCATACAGATCTTTCACTGGTTTGGTTAGCATTATCCCAAGATATTTTATATTATTTCTAACTATTGTGAAGGGTGTTGTTTCTCTTTTTTCTCTGCCAATTTTTCATTTGGTTAAAGGAAGGCTACTGATTTGTTTGAGTTTTTTTATATCCAGCCACTTGTTAAAGTTGCTTATCAGCTGTAGAAATTCTCAGGTAGAATTTTTGGGGTTGCCTAGGTATACTATTATATCCTGTGCAAATAGTGATACCTTGACTTCTTGTCAGTTTAAATCCCATTGAACTCCTTTGGTTGTCTTATTGCTCTAGCTTGCACACCGAGTACTACATTGAGTAGATATGGGGAAAGTGGACATCTTTGACTTGTCGCTGATTTTACTGTGATTGCTCCAAGTATCTCTCCATTTAATTTGGTATTGTCTGCTGCTTTGTTGTATATTGCTTTTATTATGTTTAGGCATAGACCTTCAATTTCTAGTTTCTCCAATACTTTTAACATGAAGGGGTAGTGTATTTTGTCAAATGCTTTTTCAGGATGTACTGAGATGATCATGTGTGTGTTTTTTTCTTTAAGTTTGTTTATATAGTGGATTATATTAACAGGTTTTCATATATTTTACCAACCTGGAATCCCTTGGATGAAGCCTACTTGATGGTTGTGAATGACGGTTTTGATGTGTTCATGGATTCAGCTTGCTGGAATTTTTTATTATTATTGCATTAATATGTATATGTAAGATGGCCTGAAGTTTTCTTTCTTTGTTGGGTATTGTGTAGTTTAGATATGATTGTAATTGTGGCTTCATGAAATGTAATTAGACAGTGTTCCTTCTGTTTATATCTTATGGAATAGTTTGAGGAATACTGGTATCAAGTCTTTGAAGGTCTGGTAGAATTCTGCACTAAATCCATCTGACCCTTGCATTTTTTTTTTGGTTGGGAAACTTGTAATGATTTCTTCTACTTCCTTGGGGAATATGAAACTGTTTAGATAGTTTCTTTCTCTTGATTTAACTTCGTTTCATGGTATCTGTCTAGAAAATCATCTATTTCATCTAGATTTTCCAGTTTTGTTGAGTATAGACTTTCCTAGTAGTATATGATACTTTTTTTAAAAATTTCCTCAGTATATGCTATTATGTCTCCTTTTTCATTTCTAATTTTGCTAATTTGGATACTGTCAATTCCCTTTAGTTAGCTAAGCTAGGGGTTTATCTTTCTTCTTAATTTTCTCAAAGAGCCATCATTTAGTTTTGTTGATTCTTCATATCATTCTCTTTATTTCTATTTGATTGATTTCAGCCCTGAGTTTGACTCTTTCCTGCTGTCTGCTCCTCTTGAGAATGCTTGTTTCTTTTTGTTCTATAGCTTTCAGGTATACTGTTAAGTTGCTAGTTTAGGATCTCTCTAATTTATTTACCAAGTCACTTAGTGCTATGAATTTTCCTCTTAGCACTGTTTTCATTATGCCCCATAAGTTTAGGTATGTTGTGTCATCATTTTCATTGAATTTGAGAACGTCTTTAATTTCTTTATTTCTTCCTTGACCAAGTTATAATTGAGTATAGTGTAGTTCAATTTCCATGAGTATGTGTGTGTTGTTTTTGAAGTTGAACCTTAGTTCTTGGTGTTCTGATGGGATGCATAGGATTATTTCAATCTTCTTGTATATGTTGAGGCTTGTTTTGTGACTGATTATACAGTCAATTTGGGAGAAGGTATCATAAGGTACTGAGAATATGTTATATTCTTTTGTTTTATGGTAAAATGTTCTGTAGATATCTGTTGAGTCCATTTAGTTCATAACCTCTATTAGTTTCACTGTGTCTCAGTGTAGTTTCTGTTTCAATGACCTGTCTATATGTGAGAGTGGGGGGTTTAAGTCTCCCACTATTACTGTGTGTTTTGAGTTATAGTAAATTTCTTTTATGAATATGGTTGCTCTTGCATTTTAGGCATAGATATTTAGAATTGAGACTTTCTCTTGATGATTTTTTTCTTTTATGAATATTAAGTGTCCTTCCCCATCTTACTTGTTAATTTTGGTTGAAAGTCTATTTTATCAGATATTAGAATTGCAACTCCAGCTTGATTCTTGGGACCATTTGCTTGTAATAGTATTTTGTGGCCTTTTAATTTGAGGTAGTTTCCGTGTTTGTCATTGAGGTGCGTTTCTTGTATACAGCAAAATTCTGAATCCTGTTTGTGTATCCAGTCAGTTAACTTATATTTTTTTATTGGGGAATTGATTTCATTCATATTGAGAGATATTAAAGAGATGATTATTAGTTTCTATTGTGTTTATTTTTTGTAGATGGCATTATGTGTGTGTGATTCTCTCCTTTTGGTTTGGTTGTGAGATGATTAATTTCTTGGGTTTTTTTTTGGGGGGGGGTGGTGGTATAGATAACCTCCTCATGCTGTAGTTTTCCTTTTAGAATCCACTGTAGATCTGGATTCATAGATAAATATTATTCGAATTTAGTTTTGTCATGGAATATTTTGATTTCTCCATCCATGATGATTGAGAATTTTGCAAGGTATAGTAGCCTGTGTTGACATTTGTGTTCTCTTATGGTCTGCATGATGTCTGTCCAGGATCTTCTGGCTTTTAAGGTCAATGTTGAAAAGTCTGGAGTAATTCCGATGGGTCTGCCTTTATATGTTACTTGGCCTTTTTTCCTTATATCTTTTAATATTCTTTCTTTGTTCTGTACATTTAATGTTTTGATTATTATGTGATGAGAGGATTTTCTTTTCTGGTACAATCTATTTGGTCTTCTTTAGGGTTCTTATGCATTTATGGCCATGTCTTTCTTTTGGTTGGGGAAGTTTTCTTCTATGATTTTGTTAAAGATGTTTTCTGGTTCTTTAAGCTGAGAATCTTTGCTCTCTTGTATTCTGATTATTCTTAGGCTTGGTCTTTTCTTTGTGTCCTAGATTTCCTTGATGTTTTCAATTGTTTAGTTTTTTATTTTCTCTATTTTCTTTGACCATTGTGCCAATATCTTCTAAGGTAACTTCTACGCCTGAGATTCTCTCTTCTATATCTTGTAGTCTGTTGGTGATGCTTGCATATCTGTACCTAATGACCTCTTTCCTAGGCTCTCCAGTTCCAGTTCCAGGGTTACCTCCATTAGTGATTTCTTCATTGTTTCCACTTTTAGTTCTTGGACTGCCTAGTTCAACTCCTTCACCTATTTGGCTGTGTTTTTCTATTATTCTTAAAGGGACCCATTTGTACATGCATGTTGCACTCAAGCAGCATATTCATGCCCCTGCTTGTCTCATGTTTCTGAAATACTTGCTATGTTTTGACTATAACTCATTTTACAGGCTCACAAAAAGAATCATTAAATGTATCACATTTTACTTAATGCTGTTTATCACAGTCCTATGAGATAGAGATGTGCTGCTGTGAATATCAGAATTCTTGTCTTTATGATGATGTCATTTTTTATTGATTAATTTATACCAATTATTCTCCATTCACTCACTGATGGACTTTTGACCAGGTTCTCATACTGAACAACAGGTCACTAAAGATGAAAAATGAATGAATAATAATAAGGACACAAAACATATTCACATCTACGCTTAAAATATAGATAAAATATAATGACACCATGCAGTCTTTTAGAAGAACTAAAATAAAATGACTACACAAAATATGTACAAGGTTGTAGAATAATCAAGTTTCAAGATAATTAAAAAGAATATAAAGTGTTACAAATTTAGGCAACAGTTTCTTAAAAGACTAGATGATTCTCAATAGTTTGATCTAGACATTTCCTTCTTAGGTAGAGAATTGAAAGTAAATGGCATGCAAAATCTGTTCCATGGATTTTCTTTCTTTAATTACTTCTTTGATTTTTGAGGCTATAATATAATTGCATCATTTTTCTTTCACTTTCTTCCCTCCAAAATATCCATGTAGCTCTTCTTGTTCTTCAAGGAAAACAAGACTATTTCTGCTGCAAATATTTTTCTCAACTACCTGTAATTTTCTTTTTTTTTTTTTTACTTTTGTGCAGAGGTAAAGTGTCATGGGCTTTGTTGTCCCATTCATTCCTGCAAAATGAGACAAATTATACAAATCTATACACAAAATGGAATATTATTAAATAATTGAATAATTATCAATAACTTTCAAATATAACTGCAATGACTCAAATATATATATACACACACACACACACACACACACACACACACACACACACATACACACAGAGAGAGAGATAGTGTGCGACTATATTTATATATTTTGGGAAATTCACCCTAATGTCTCCATTTCAAAGTTAACAGTAGACACTGGAATCTAAGAAGGGAAAAGAAACAAGAAAGAGAATGTGAGATTATGTGTGTGTAACATCTTCATTTCATATAGTTTCATGTTTTATTCATTGTAAAACACAACAAATTGGTAAAATATGTGTTGTTTATTCGTATATATCTATATATGAAATGAGTTCCATGTAGTCCACATCTTATCATTTTATCCTGACCATTTCTACATGTAAGTTTCTTTCATTACAGTTGATTTTAATATTCCTGCTAAGTCCTGCTACTTAGGATGAATCATTCCATCTATTATACTTAATTATTCTTTCTGAAATGCCTATTTGTTATTGATGTCTGCTAGGCACATATCATTAGCTAAATAAATGATAACTGTTATTTATCTATTTATTTTGCTTCTCTTAGTAAGAAGGCTTTCACTGTGAAAAATCATGGGCCATATATGTAATTAAATAATGCAATGAGAGGTAGAACTAGGGCTTAGATTAAAGTCATGAACTAAATTGTTCACATAATTTCTAAGAACTCATCGTAAAAGCAAAAACAGTATAAAAGTTCAAAACAGTTGTGTCTTCTCCAAAATTGCTCAGTGGTTAAGGGCGCTGACTCTTCTTACAGAGGATCCAGTTCTAATCCTAGCACCCAAAGGCAGGTCACAACTCTCTGTAACTCCAAGATCTGAAACAACCATGTTGACATAAATCCAAGCAAAACACATATGTACATAAAGTAAAGGTAAACACATCTTAAAAGATAAAAACAAAAAGTAGAACAAAATAAATCAAGCATTATAACCACCAACAAAAAAAAAACATTCTCTCTTATACATACTACATTACAAAAAATACTTTCCAATTATAATCGTTGAATTCAACCCCAACACAGAGATCTTAAAAGAAATCCCCAAGCACCATAAAGGAATTAAAGGGGTTTAGAAAAGACACAAAAACAAAAAACTCACTGAAGTTAATGAGAAGGAAGACCTCAGTGAGGTCCCCAAAAACACAAATGTGAGGCAAAAAGCTATAAATAAATGAAACAGAAAAAGCTATAAAAGATCTGAAACACCATTCAAAAGAATGAAACACTGAAAAGAGTTCAATCTGAAATAAAGATAGAACTAAGCAGGTAATATAGTGATGTAATACAATAGAACCAATAAGTCATATACTCTGCCTCCTACAGAGCACATTTTTTGTGGATTAGTAATTATGATGGTTTGATGAGCATACATACAGCAATTTGTTTCACACTTTAAGTAACTGTTGTCTCCATAGCATAGTTAGTGGTTATCATACTTGCCTCACACAATTTAAGGAAGTGAGTTAGAAGGTCAATATGTAGAAAGTTCATTAATAATGTGTCTGCTAACAGATCTGTTCAACATTTCAAATGAAAGAAAGAATTCTTTAGGAAGCATGTCTAAAATTTCTACTCCCGCATTTTTTGACTACAAACAAACAAACAATGCAATGGAAATATGTTCTGAAATCAAAGGGAAATATATCCATTTGCAAGAAAAAATGAGAATTAGTGAGTACATTAAATAAATCAATGAAGACAAATTCAGCGTGATCTCACCTATATAAGAAATGAAGCAGGCTGAGAAAGAAGTAAGAGAAATGATACCCTTCACGATAGCCACAAACCATATAAAGTATCTTGGTATGACTCTAACCAAACAAGTGAAAGATCTGTATGACAAAAACTTCAAGTCTCTGAAGAAAGAAATTGAAGAAGACCTCAGAAGATGGAAAAAATCTGCCATGCTCATGGATTGGCAGGTTTAATATAGCAATTCAAAAATTCATCTGGAATAACAGAAAACCCAGGATAGCTAAAACTATTCTCAAGAGTAAAAGAACCTCTGGGGGAATCAGTATCCCGGACCTCAAGCTGTACTACAGAGCAATAGTGTTAAATATTGCATGGTATTGGTATAGTGACAGGCATGTAGATCAAAGGAACAGAATTGAAGACCCAGAAATGAATCCACACTCCTATGGTCACTTGATCTTTGACAAAAGAGCAAAAACTATCCAGTGGGAAAAAAAGATAGCCTTTTCAACAAATGGTGCTGGCTCAACTGGAGGTCAACATGCAGAAGAATGCAAATTGACCCATTCTTATCTCCTTGCACTAAGCACAATTCCAAGTGGATCAAGGACCTCCACATAAAACCCGACACACTGAAACTAATAGAAAGGAAACTAGGGAAGAACCTTGAACATATGGGCACAGGGGAAAATTTCCTGAACAGAACTCCAATAGCTTATGCTCTAAGATCAAGAATTGACAAATGGGACCTCATTAAATTACAAAGTTTTTGTAAGGCAAAAGACACTGTCAAAAAGACAAAGCGGCAACCAACTAACTGGGAAATGATCTTTACCAACCCTACATCCAACAGAGGGCTAATATCCAATATATACAAAGAACTCAAGAAGTTAAACTCCAGAGAGGCAAGTAACCCTATTAAAAAATGGGGTACAGAGCTAAACAAAGAGTTCTCACCTGAAGAATATCTAATGGCTGAGAAGCACCTAAAGAGATGTTCATCATCCTTAGTCATTAGGGAAATGCCAATCAAAACAACCCTGAGATTCCATCTCACACCAGTCAGAATGGCTAAGATCAAAAACACAGGAGACAGCAGTTGTTGGCGAGGATGTGGAGAAAGAGGAACACTCCTCAACTGCTGGTGGAATTGCAAGCTGGTACAACCACTCTGGAAAGCAGTCTGGCGGTTCCTCAGAAAACTGGGCATGACACTCCTGGAGGACCCTGTTATACCACTCCTGAGCATATACCCAGAGGCCTCCTCGGCATGCAATAAGGACACATGCTCCACTATGTTCATAGCAGCCTTATTTATAATAGCCAGAAGCTGGAAAGAACCCAGATGTCCCTCATAGGAGGAATGGATTCAGAAGATGTGGTATATTTACACAATGGAATACTACTCTGCAATTAAAAACAATGAATTCACGAAATTCCTAGGCAAATGGTCAGAACTTGAAAATATCATCGTTAGTGAGGTAACCCAATCACAAAAGAACACACATGGTATGCAGTCACAGATAAGGGGATATTAACCCAGAATCTTGGAATACCCTAGACTCAATTCGCATATCAATAGATTTCCAAGAAGATGGAAGGAGAGACCCCTGGTCCTGGAAAGACTGGATGTAGGGGAAGGCCAGGAGAGAGAAGCTAGAGGGGGTTGAATGGGGAAAAGAGGGAGGGAAGGGGGCTTATGGGACTTTCGGGGATGGAGAAAACGGGAAAGGGGAAATGATTTTGTATTTAAATAAAAAAAACTTAGAAAATAAAATTTAAAAAAAAAAAGAAATGAGGTAATAAAAAGATGAAATTGTCAGACAAGGCTATCTTCTGCTAGGCAGATGGGATGGGAGGGAGGGTTGTAGAGGGATAACCAGGAAGGGGAATCTCATTTGAGATGCAAACGAAGGAAATGATTAATTAAAAATAAATAAAAAAAAGATAAAATTGAAGCTAAAGGTAGAATAGAGGCAGCCAGAGTGGAACACAATGTGAAATAAGGTTGTTCACTGTTTGTAACATATCTATTAATAAGATGATGAATTTGGGGACCTGACTTTTGTAATGATGAGTGTGCTTAAGAGAACATACCCAGGCGTTCATGTTTTCAACACACATAAACAATGATGTGTATTTAAGGAAATGGAAAAGTTAAAAACTTTTATTAGTTGTCCCTTGAGAATGTATAAATATACAAAATCTCACTGGGTACAGGAAGGAAATTTAGCAATTTGCCAATTATTATATCTCAACACTCTATATAGCATAGAATTGGATATTGTTTACTTCAAATGCAAAATAAAATTTAAAATGTCATGCATACTAATATGATTAAAATTCAATTCTATGAGAAACATCACTTTGAAAAAGTTATTGCATTACAAAAAATAATTAATTATAAAAATGTTACTTGGCCATCTTCTCTCCAGCTACTGAGTGGGCAGGTACAGCCAGGAGCACAGGGAACACAGGAATGGCAGAAGAGCTAGGTCAGGGTCATTCCTACAGAACTCCAAATAGATAGGACCAGAAAAGAAATTTCTCCTGTCACATAATAATTAAAACACTAAATGCACTAAACAAACAAAGAATATCAAAAAGCAGTCAAGAAAAAGGTCAAGTAACATATAAAGGCAGACCTATTAGAATTATAACAGACTTCTCGCCAGAGACTATGAAAGCCAGAAGATCATGGACAGATGTCATACAGACCCTAAAGGAACACAAATGCCAACCCAGGCTACTATACCCAGCAAAACCCTCGATTACCATAGGTGGAGAAACCAAGGTATTCCATGTAAAAAAATTTACACAATATCTTTCTACAAATCCAGCCCTTCAAAGGATAATGAATGGAAATCACCAACAAAAGGAGGGAAACTACACACTAGAAAAAGCAAGAAAATAATCTTCTTTTAACAAACCAAAAAGAGAGAGACACAAACATAACTCTACCTCTAATAACAAAAATAACAGGGAGCAACAATCTCTTCTGCTTAATATCTCTTAATATCAATAGACTCAATTCTCCAATAAAAAAACATAGACTAACAGACTGGATACATAAGCAGGACCCAAGATTTGCTGCATACAGGAAACTCACCTCAGACACAAAGACAGACACTGCCTCAGATTAAAGGCTGGAAAACAATTTTCTAAGCAAATGGTACCAAGAAACAAGCTGGTGGAGCCATTCTAATAGTGAATAAACTAGAATTTCAACCTAAAGTAATCAAAAAAGACAAGGAAGGACACTTCATACTCATCAAAGGAAAAATCTACCAAGATGAACTCTCAATTCTAAACATATATGCTCAAATACAAGGGCACCCACATTTATAAAAGAAACTTTACTAAAGTTCAAAGCACACATTGCACCCCACACAATAATAGTGGGAGACTTCAACACCTCACTCTCATCAATGGACAGATCAGGGAAACACAAACTAAACAGAGAAACAGTGAAACCAACAGAAGTTATGAACCAAATGGATTTAATAGATATCTATAGAACATTTTATCCTGAAACAAAAGAATATACCTTCTTCTCAGCATCTCATGGTACCTTCTCCAAAACTGACCATATACTCGGTCACAAAACAGACTTCAGAAGATATAAGAAGTTTGAAATAATTCCATGCACCCTATCAGATCACCACAAACTAAGGCTGGTCTTAAATACCAACAAAAACAACAGAAAGCCCACATAAACATGGAAACTGAACAACATTCTACTCAACCATAACTTGGTCAAGGAAGAAATAAAGAAAGTAATTAAAGACATTTTAGAATTTCATGAAAATGAAGGCACAACCTACCCAAACTTATGGGACACAATGAAAGCAGTGCTAAGAAGAAAACTCATAGCTCTGAGTGCCTCCATAAAGAAGCTGGAAAGAGCATACACTAACAGCTTGACAGCACAGCTGAAGACTCTAGAACAAAAAGTAGCAAATACACCCAAGAGGAATAGACAACAGGAAATAATCAAACTCAGGGCTGAAATCAACCAAGCAGAACCAAAAAGAACTATACAAAGAATCAACCAAACCAGGAGATGGTTCTTTGTAAAAAAAACCAACAAAATAGATAAACCCTTAGCCAAACTAACCAGAGGGCACAGAGACAATATCCAAATCAGTAAAATCCAAAAAATGATCAGATCCTACTACAGAAGCCTATACTCAACAAAAGTGGAAAATCTAGATAAAAAGGACAATTTTCTAGACAGATACTAGGTATCAAAATTAAATCAGGATCAGATGAATGCTCTAAACAATTTCATTACCCCTAAAGAAATAGAAGCAGTCATTAATAGTCTCCCAAACAAAAAAAGTCCAGGACAAGATGGGTTTAATGCAGAAGGGTTCTATCAGACCTTCAAAGAAGACCTAGTACCAATACTTTCCAAACTATTCCACAAAATAGAAACAGAAGGGTCACTATCCAATTCGTTCTATGAAGCCACAATTGCTCTCCTACTTAAACAACAAAAAGAAAAAAACAAAGAAAGACAACTTCAGACCAATTTCCCTTATGAATATTGATGCAAAAATACTCAATAAAATTCTTGCCAACCAAATCTAAGAACACATCAAACCGATCATCCACCATTATCAAGATCAAGCAAGCTTCATCACAGGGATGCAGGGGACCGTTCAATATATGGAAATCCATCAAGTAATCCACTATATAAACAAACTCAAAGAAAAAAACCACATGATCATTTCATTAGATGCTGAGAAAGCATTTGACAAAATCCAACACCTGTTCATGCTAAAAGTCTTGGAAAGATCAGGAATTCCCGGCCCATACCTAAACATAGTAAAAGCAATATATAGCAAAGCAGTAACCAACATCAAACTAAATGGAGAGAAACTTGATGCAATCCCACTGAAATAAAGGACTAGACAAGGCTGTTCACTGTCTCCCTACCTGTTCAATATAGTACTCGAAGTCCTAGCCAGAGCAATTAGACAACAAATTCAAATTGGAAAGGAAGAAGTCAAAGTATCACTATTCACAGATGATATGATAGTTCCACCAGAGAACTCCTAAACCTGATCAACAACTTTAGCAAAGTGGCTGGATATAAAATTAACTCAAAGAACTCAGTAACCTTTCTATACTCAAAGGATAAAGAGGCTGAGAAAGAAATTAGGGATATGACACCCTTCACAATAGTCACAAATAATATAAAATAGCTTGGTGTGACTCTAACCAAGCAAGTAAGAGGTCTTTATGACAAGAACTTATAGTCTCAGAAGAAAGACATTGAAGAAGATCTCAAAAGATGGAAAGATCTCCAATGCTCATGGATTGGCAGGATTAATATAGTAAAAATGGCCATCTCGCCTAAAGCAATCTGCAAATTCAATACAATCCTCATCAAAATTCCAACTCAATTCTTCTTACAGTTAGAAAGAGCAATTTCCAAATTTATCTGGAATAACAAAACACCCAGGAGAGCTAAAACTATTCTCAACAATAAAGGAACTTCTGGCGGAATCACCATCCCTGATCCCAAGCTATACTACAGAACAATAATGATAAAAACTGCATGGTATTGGTACAGTGACAAGCAGGTAGATCAATGGAATAGAATTGAAGACCCAAAAACGAACCCTTACACCTATTGTCACTTGATTTTTGACAAAGGAGCTAAAACCATCCAGTGGGGAAAAGACAGCATTTTCAACAAATGGTGCTGGGTCAGCTGGCAGTCAACATGTAGAAGGATGCAAATTGATCCATTCTTATCTCCCTGTACAAAACTCAAGTCCAAGTGGGTCAAGGACCCCCACATAAAACCAGATTCACTAAATCTAATAGAAGAGAAAGTGGGAAAGAACCTGGAGCACATGGGCACAGGGGAAGATTTCCTAAATAGAACACCAATAGCTTATGCTCTAAGATCAAGAATTTACAAATGGGACCTCATAAAATTGCAAAGCTTCTGTAAGGCAAAGGACACTGTCAATAGGACAAAATGGCCACCAACAGATTGGAAAATAGATCTTTACCAACCCTACAGCCAATAAAGGGCTAATATCCAATATATACAAAGGACTCAAGATGTTAGACTCCAGAGAACCAAATATCCCTATTAAAAATGTAGTACAGAACTAAATGAAGAATTCTCGACTGAGGAATGGCTGAGAAACACCTAAAGAAATGTTCAACATTCTAATCCTCAGGGATATGCAAATCAAAACAACCCTGAGATTTCACTTCACACCAGTCAGAATGACCAAGATCAAAAACTCAGGGGACAGTAAATGCTGAAGAGGACATAGAGAAAAAGGAACACTCCTCCATTTCTGGTAGAATTACAAGCTGGTAAAACCACTCTGGAAATCAATTTGATGGTTTCTCAGATAATTGGACATAGCAGTACCTGAGAACCCAGAATAGGGGAATGAAGTGAGGAAATTGGGAGTGGGGGTTATGCAGGTGGAGGGGGAGGGGATAGGGGATTTTCATAGGGGTAATGAAGAAAGGGAGTACCATTTGAAATGTAAATAAAGCAAATATCTAATAAAAAAGAAAGCAGACTTAGATGAAGGAATGAAAAAAATTAAAATGTTAGTTATGATACAATCAGATACACATCACACAGCTCTAGAATGAATCTGGATGCAATATGTATGGCTACCAGCCATTGCAAAATGTCATATTCTATATATAAAAGATAAATCATTATCATGTAATTACATCCTATAATTCATTTCATATAGAAACGTGGCCATGTTATCATTTACAAACATATTTTCTGATATAAAAACCTTGGGATTATAACTTTGTATGCTATAGTTTATTAATTAAAACGTTACTGTTATCTTTTGTTACGATTCTGGGGGGAAGGGAGAAATCTCTTGACAACATTGAGCTTTCTGGATACTGGCAATAAAACAATAGTGGAGACTCCAGAAACAGCTACAAGTTGAGTGGCTAAAAATAAAATCAAATAACATAGCTATCCAGAGCTTAGAGTCTATGAGATTCCAATATAACATAAGGATTTGTATTTTATTATTTGGTTTTACTGTGGAGGCAAAAGTTTAAATAACCTATGGCTTTCATTGCAAAACAAATTCCTCCTCTCTACAAACAAATAATTTTAAAAGAATTTATTACAAATTGATGGAGCAACTTCCCTTTAGTTTATCCACTTGTTATCACATGTTTTATAAAAGTGCCAAAGAATGGATGTGAATTTATTATTGCCCATTAAATCTGTAGCAGACCATGTTAATTGGATGTCACCCTTTGTTTCTTGCTCACATACTTACTGACATTAAAGACCATTTGATTTAAGCACACCCTAAAGAATATGAGGTGTATTTATAATATTTACTAACTTATAGATAAATTATGGGTTCTATCTCCATTAAAACATAGATATTCACAATGTAATAAAGAATCATTCACCTTTAAATAATAAAATAATATTTTCACTTGTAAATTACATGAAATTAAAATGTTTTCCATTTGTCAATTGGATGTTATAAATTTTAATTTTCAAGATCTGCAAATATGCCAATGAACAATTTTTCAAAAGACATTGAAATTGATTCATAATGGTATATAAACATAGATAGCTGTCTTCATAGTAGATTAAGAATATAGATATGATAAGTTGTAAAACATAGTACAGCAGTTAAATATATAAGTAGAAAAAAGCTGCTTAGTTGAGACATCTCAAACACTCTCATGATCTCTAGCACTGCATTAATAACCTATTTCCTTATTCTATCCTGTTCTTCAAATGCTACGAAATTATGTGACAACTTTGATACACTTGTATCAAAAAAGTATTCTATCTTTTAAATCACTATTAGGGCAAAAAAAATGAACTTCCCATCACATCTCTCTTCTCCTGCATTTATGAGGGTGCTCCCCTACCCACCCACCCACTTCCATCTCAGGGCCCTGGCATTCCCCTACACTGGAGAATCAAGCCTTCATAGGACCAAGGGCCTCTCCTCCCTTTGATGCCACACAATGCCATCCTTGGCTGCATGTGCAGCTGGAGCCATGGGATCTTCCATGTGTACTCTTTGATTGGTGGTTTAATACCTGGGAGCACTGGGGAGACTGGTTGGTTGATATTGTAGTTCTTCCTATGGGGTTGCAAAACCCTTCAGCTCCATCAGTCCTTTCTCTAACTCTTCCATTGGTGTCCCATGCTCAGTCCAATGTTTAGTTGTGGGCATCTGAATTTGTATCTGTCAGACTGGCAGAGCCTCTCAGGAGACAGCTATAACAGGCTCCTGTCAGCAAAAACTCCTCAGCATCCATAATAGTGTCAGAGTTTGGTATCTGTATATAGGATGGATCCCCAGGTGGGGCAGTCTTTGGATGGACTTTCCTGCAGTCTCTGCTCCACACTTTGTCCCTGTATTTTCTTTAGTCAGAAGTCATTCTGGGTTATAAAATTTGGAGCTGAAAGGGTAGCTCCTTCTCCCAACCAGGGGCCTTGCCTAATCTCAGAATGGCAACTTCTACTTGATTTCTGCTTTAATGTGGCTAGAATTCCTTTGCCATCCTTTCACTATAAGTTAGATTTTATCTCTGATAGTGAAGTATGGTTCTTAGTGACAACCACAATGATGAATCCTTTAAAAAATCTGGGCTTCTAATCGGTCTTTTGATGAGAGAACTGACCCACTTGATATTTAGTGTTAATACTGAAAACTAGATGCAGATTCTTGCCATTTTGTTGAGTCTCTGGCATTTGTTTTTCAGTTGTTTTATTTAATCACAAACCTAATATTGTAATTTTTCACTGTCAGCTCTTTGTCTCCTCTTCCTCTTTTCCCTCCTCTTCCTCCACCTCCTCATCTTCTTCCTCAAATCTTTCTTCCAGTATCTTCTGTATGTGCTTGTTTAATTTAAAACATTCTTTAACATATTTCAATTTAGGGAATATTTCTTTGTCTTTTTACTATTGTATACAGTTTTGTTGGGTC
>BTHU01000019.1:13492644-13736644 GCA_036184795.1 Tokudaia tokunoshimensis
GACTGCCCTCTCAGAGACAAAGAAGAAGGGGGATGGAGATGGAGGAGAAATTCTCTGAGGGGGGACCAGGAGTGAGGGACAGCACTTGGGATGTAAATAAGTGAATATATCTGTGCATCTGCTGTTTTCAGTGTCTCTTCTGGCTTTATTTGGTGATCTTCCTAGTAAGGAGCCCACACTTAAGAGCTCAATCTCCAGCACCACTCAGAGAAGATTAAAGGAAAAAAACACTTTTAGATGAAGTTTCTCCTCCCTTACTGAGATGCCGTAGCTACAGATAAGTGCTCCGTTCTCCTTTTAGTCTTTTGTTTCTCTGTGTTTTCAGCTGTCCTGTGTCCTTATTCTGATCTCTAGGGCTCTTACAGTCTTCATCTGGAAGAGTTCAGTACTTGTTATCCCAACTCCTACCTCTCACCACTTCACACGAAGGCAGCTTTGTAGTTCACCACTGTACCCTGAAAGAGCTTTATATAAGTAACCATCTTATCGATTGTGGAACTGTACCTCACTGTGGTTTTAATTTGCATTTCTCTAATGGCTAATATGCTACACATTCTCTCTCTCTCTCTCTCTTTCTCTCTCTCTCTCTCTCTCTCTCTCTCTCTCTCTCTCTCTCTCTCTCTGTGTGTGTGTGTGTGTGTGTGTGTGTGTGTGTGTGTGTCTAACATGTAACTTCTTTAGAGATATAAGTAATCAAGTTTTGTCCATTTTTGAATTAGATTCATTGCTTGTTGTTCCAAGTTATGGGAGTTCTTTACATATCTGGATATGAAGCCTTTATCCCACATGTTATTTGTAATTTTTTTAATCTAGGGGGTTGTTCTTTCACTCTGATAATGGTTCTTCAATGTACATTTTTTTTTATTCCATGAAGTCCAATTTATCTATTTTTTTTCTTTATTACCTGTGATTTAGGTGTCTTATCAAGAGAGCAGGTGGGAGAGAGAGAGAGAGAGAAAGAGAGAGAGAGAGAGAGAGAGAGAGAGAGAGAGAGAGAGATAGATTTGCTAAAACCAACATCCTAGAGGTCTGCTCCTATATATTTTGTTGTCTGAAAGTTCAATAGTTTTAGCTCTGATAATCTGATATATAGGTCTTTGGCTCATGTACATATTTTGAGGTAAGACCAAGCATCATTATTTTGCCTACAGGTAACCATTTTCCCCTGCATCATTTGTTGAAAAGACTGTTTTGTTCTTGGCATCTTTGCCAAAACTAATTTAACCATCCATGCCAGGTTTTTTTTCTGGACTCTCTAGACTGCCCATTAATTTCTGTGTATGTCTTTATATGCTGTTTTAATTATTACAGTAAGTTTCAGATCAGGAAGTATGATTCCTTTCAAGTTTGATTTCTTTTTAAGTTTGCTTTGGATGTTCAGGATCCTCTGATACTCTATATGAATTTAAGAACAGATTTTCTACTTCTAAAAATAAAAAAATCATTGAGATTTTGATGGGCATCGCCTTAAATCTATATCTAACGGTGGACAATATTAACAATTTAATATCAAGTCTCCCAAACCATGAACTCAAAGGATATATCTATCAATGTCTTCTTTAACTTCTTTCAAGCTGCATAATAATATTTTCATAAAGTCTTTCCCAGTCTTACTGCCCTTCTACCCAGGCAGATGCCAAGTACTGATGAACAAGCTCCCCAGACTTTTAACCTGTCCCTCTCCGATTGCTACAGTTCAATTCTGTAGTGTTTCCTCCTGTAGAGTAGAACCAGTGGGGAAAAGCAGATGGAGGCACTCTGCCCTCAAGTGACACTTGACTTTGATATCCTTAGTCCTAGGCTTTGCTGTCATTGTGTTTTGCCTTCCTCAGAAAGCAGAAATGTGCAAGGACCCCATAGTGGGTTCTGGGAACCAGAGATGGGCTTTCTGCATGCATGCATGCATGCAATTTAAGGGATAACTGATAATGCAGCATTTGTAATGCCTGAACTATGTCTTTTCAAAATACTATCCTGAAACCCTAAGGATCCCATGGTATACCTGACTGTATTTGAAGACAAAGTTCTTTGGGAAGTAATTTAGAGCAAATGTCCTAGTAGTAGGGCTTTATTTCAGTAGGACTGAATTCTCTTATGAAGGTCAAACTGCATAATCTATGTTCACAGAGAAGAGGCACATCAAAAAAGTAGTCATCGGTCAGTCACAGAGAAGTCCCAGAAGGCACACCAGCTTTGGTGAACCACACCTGTAATCTCAGCACTTGAGAGATGGAAATAGGAAGGAGGAGGGCAACTGTAAATGCAAGCCAGAATGGGCTACATGGGGAGTCCAAGCACAATGGTTACATAGTAAGGTCCTGTCTCAAAACCACAAAGAATTTTAAAGGGAATGAAGGAAGGGGGGAACAGAAGAAAAAGTGGTTTTTGAGACATAGGCTCATGTAGCCCAGGCTGATCTCGAACTCGCTGTGTAGCCAAAGATGACTAAATTTCTCATTTTTCCTACCTCAACTCTCCTGATGCTAGAATGTTAGGTGTGTGCTCTCACACTTGCTTTATATAGTGCCAAGTAACAAACCCAGAAACTCAGAAATGCTGGAGAAGCACTCTGCCAGCTAAGGCCTCACCTCAGCCCCGCTGTACACTATTTTGGAAACGTTATTTTGCTTACTTGGTATTGTTTTAGTCTTCAGTTGGTTGTGTCCTGCTTTGTTTTCAATGGGAAATAATTTTACTCTGTCTCTGTGGAAAGGTAAGTCTTCTTTTGTGACTTCCCGTTCTGCAGCCAAGTCTCAACTAGCTCATTTTCAAAACCATCGGCTCATTAAGTCTGACGTGACTAACCATATTGAAATACATTTCAGAAGGAAATTAGATAAAATGTGTAAATTAGAAATAAATCTGCTGCGATTAAGTCTCAGAATGCTGACTGGACCCAGTAAGCACTTTAGAATTATTATAATAACCGCTGCATAAATTGTTGCCCTGAGGTCAAATGTCTGACATCACGTAAATAGGATATTTGCTTTTTAGGGAAACAAGATCCATTCTCAGTCTTCATCTTGTGTGAATTGCCCTTGATAAAGCAAATAACAGTAGGTAAAATGGTAGTAGTCACTGTGACTCAAAATAAGCCTAGTCCTTCAAAAGGCAACTCTTCTTGTTCCCCAAGTGTTGGGCTTTGCAAAGATAAAGTGGTGCTAACATCTTTAACACACTTCAGTCTAAAGCTTTACAAAATTGAAATGGCATGACTTAGCAAAGCCAGGTTCCCAGAGAACTACTGTGGAAGAATCTTGTCGTGAGATATTTTATAAATGCTACACTACAGTTCTGTGTTCCAAAGCAATTTAACATATGCCTGGTTTTGGTTTTTGCTTGGGTTTGGCTTGGTTTTTTGAAGATCCAGGTCACCTTTTGAAGTATTGTGTGACTATAACAATAATAAAATTTACAATAGGAAACTTAAACTGTGAATTATTTTAGCTGGGCAATAATTTCTACCCTTCTTAAAGAGCTGCCTATTAAGTGAACTGGCTATTAAATTCAAGACCAGGTTCAAGAGACTCTGCTTCTCTGGAGAAGTATAAAAGGTCACATATTTATCAAGTATCTTGGGAATTGGGTTGCTCTTCTGTCCAAGGTTATGGGACCACACACTTTCAGAGCCAACTCTATAATTTGACTGTAGATCTTCGTTAATGAACAGTCTTAAATCCTACACAAGAGTTTAACAAGTGTATATTAGATGGGTTTTAAACCTCCCAACATTTTAACCAACTGACCCGAATTCAAAGGAAGAATCATAGAGACAGCTTGTACGAGTAGTTTTTCAAGTACTAAAAATTGCTTCATCTTCAAAGTCTATGGCTGTTACCCTTAGCTTTGAGGACAATGTTTGACGTGGCTTTTCATGATTTTACTAAAACTACAGAAAATCTCATTTTCTGCCACTACATAGTAGAGTCCAACTCTTGGGAAAAGAGTTTGTATTTACAAAATTACACTCCAGGAGAAAAATTCAAGAAATATTAAATGTTCAGATGTCAGTCAAATGATCAGGTACTTGCCCAACATAATGTGGTTTAGTCAAAGGAGATGTTTCCATGTCATTTTCTAAGTGACATTTCTGGAAACATGATAGCCAGCATTACTAACTTGCAGTCTATTGTGTGGTTTACTTTTCCTAGTTTGGAGCTAAAAGAGGAAACACTATCTCTGCAGCACATGAACGAACTTCTACATAGCAGTTTCTTTGCCTTCAGAACAGCTCTCCCTGGCTTAATTAAGGTCCTGACACAGGTTCAAGGAGCAGTGCTAACATCCTTGGAAGTTTTCTACCTATAGCTTCCTTCTCCCTGGGAAAGACTTCTAAACATACCTTTCCAGACTTCCAGCTATCCTCACGGTGAGGTTTTCTGCAGAGTTTTCTATACTGTTTCTCTCAGACTTTCACTATAATTTTTCCCATTAGGTCTCATTATTTCTCCTCCCTTTCCACTTTTAAAAATCGAGTTCACCCAAATTTTATAAATTACAGGGGAAAGGGGGATTCCCGTAAGTTCGCTCAGCACCCTAACTCCTACTCAAAGCTTTTTCGAAATATCTGTTCTTACGCTTTCCACATGAATAATAATTGTTGCCCGTACCTTCAAGAGACTTGTTCAGACAAACTAGCTATTGGATTATGCCTCTGTCCCAATAGTGCACATGGGATACAATATAAAATAATTCCTTCCTTGACTTCACGAAATTACAACACCAAACCTTAAGGAGAAAATTCAAGCTAAAAAAAAAAAAGAATTTTGCTTCTAAGGATTCAAATTCGTATGCAAATTGTTCTACATTCTTGGTTTTGCACAGAGTAAGTCTAAACTGGCAAAGCTTTTTTAATCTTCAAGGGCAAGGGGAGAGGGCAGGAATAGATTTTCATTCGGGCAGAACAGCAGGAAGTAGAGTGCGGCACATGTGGTGACTGGACACGAAGTGGGGTTTTTACAGTGAATTACATAGGTCAGGATAAGATCAATGCTCTCTGCCCACTCCATCTTTCTTTCCAGGAAGGGCATTTTCTAAAAGCCAGTGTTCAAAATCTAGACTCTCACTCAAAGTTCAAAATAGATCCCTCTCCCTCTCCCTCTCCCTCTCCCTCTCCCTCTCCCTCTCCCTCTCCCTCTCCCTCTCCCTCTCCCTCTCCCTCTCCCCTCCCATCCCCCTCCCTTTCCCTTCCCCTCCTCTTCCCCCTCCCCTCCCTTCTTCCCTCCCCCCTCTCTCTGATTCTCTATTTCTGTCTCTCTGTGTCTCTTTCTCTCTCCCTCCTTCTTCCCTCCCTCTCCCTTCCTTCCCTCCCTCCCTCCTTTTTTCCGTCCCCCTCTTGCTCAACATGCCTGTGGTTCTCCTCACTCAATTGTCACCTATGGAGACATGCCTGAGTAACCAAATATTCCCTGCGAGTCTTGGAGCTCAGTGAACTGATTGTCACCTTTCTATCCCTCAGAGCCCCCTCTAAGTGTCAGCGATTTATTTCTAACACTGCTTTTAGTTTCTCCTGACTCTGATGCAAATACCGACAAAGTGCTTCTTTATGAAACCCAAGGACCCATAGCCCTTATTAATCCCCATCCATTCTTTCAGGCTCAGTAAGCCATTTGCCACAATTTGTCAGCCCAAAAGGAGACAGTTCTAGTCCATGAGTTATAACCATTACCATCTGTGGTAGCAAGAGCACAGGCCTCAGAAACAAAGCCACGGATACAAGCCTTGCCTGTCACCCATTTGCTATATAATCTTGTGCAGACCACTTGCTTTCTAGGGGCTGCAGATGTGAAGGTAAGTGAACATACAGGATACCAAGGCAGTGAAACCTATGGCAGTGAACGTACTATAAAGAAATTCAGTTCAGCAAAAAAAGAAAAAAAAAATAGCAGGGGGTGGGGAGGAAGGCTGTCCTAATTTATTTTCCTTTTGTCAAAGAAAAGTTTCTTATCTTAATCTCCAAAGAAGTCCCTTATTTATACAAATTTCCCTTTTTATTTTTTTTGGGGGGGTGGAATTGTTTTTAACAAATGACCCATAATTTTAAAAGGTCCATTTTGATGTTATACACGATTTTTCTGATAATACAACACTTAACTTTAAGTGGCAAGACCTGGTTTCAGTAAAAGACTTGTTGGAGCAGAGTATGTATGAATCTGAAGGCCCCCTGGCAATCTTTATGCCATGGGCTCGTGTTTCTCTTGCATAATATAAGCCAGCCTTCTGAAATGAGCAGTTCTAGTAAGTCCCAGGGCAAGAGAGAGATGCCAAAGCAATTACATTTATAGTGAATTCGGAAGAAAATGTGTACAAGATAGGAAGAAAATCTCTGTGGGCATCATTTCAAGGAAAGGCAATCGTTGGTCTCTGCCAACAGCCGTTGAATGCCACCAGCATGGAGCAATTAGAGATGGGATGGATCTGCTGGAGCGAAAACGGTGCAGTGGCTGTAAGGCAAAGCTTTTCAGTGAGAGGAGTCCAGTCAGGATAGTTAGTACACTCGTTATTTACAGACTGTGTGTAGGTTCTACAAGTCGTTCATTGTTTTCCTGAGCCTCAAATCAATTATGTCATGGCTTATATATAATTCCAGCCTCAAGTCACAGCATCCCAAAAATAATCGTGTCAGCTTTACGTTGGGGTAGGCCTTGTATGTATCTGTCCCATCATGATCGAGCGTCTACAAAGAGAAGCCTTCCAGTAGTTGACCCTAATTTAATTTCAGTCCACCGGGCAATCTGTCTTCTCTCTCCACTCATGCCATAGGAACTTTCCTCTGAGTCACTCATGACTTCTGAAGACGCATCCGTCATCTTTCCAGTCTGCCTCCCACACATTTGGACAGTACTGACCTTCCAGTGTCTTCTTCAAGCTCTTCGTCCCACCCCTTTCTGATTCCTGTCTCCCATTCCTTGCCTTCTTCCTCGCTACTGCGTCGGCCCTCTTCTGAAAGAAGTTATTCCCAGTGCTCCACCTCCAGTCTCCCGAGCTTCACACTCTCTGCTTGAACGATACGGTGTCCTTTTCTTACTTGTATGTGGTTGCATCCTTGGATCTCTGGTCAGGAAACAGAAATCATGCCAGTATTTTGAGCAAGGAAATTGTAGTATTTAGCAAGGCATTGTAATAGTAAAGGGGTAAACAGGGGCTCATAAAAAATACAGAAGCATCAACTCATAAATAAATAAATACCATTTAGGGTTCTGGGAATATGAGCAAGGCAGGAATTGGAGAGCTTAGAAGGACTCTCCAGCCATTCCTCCACTGAGACTGACCTTATATGAAGTGTTACGGCTACCAGAGACAATGATGAAGAAATGGACAAGGCACTGGTCATAGCAGCTAGTATCTGAGAGCAACTGCAATAAGGGCTGCTCTCTTCTACTTCAATTCACTCACTAATTTCCTGGAAATTCCATTGAAAAGCAACACACACAGGTGTACGCATTAGACACACACACACACACACACACACACACACACACACACAGGAAATCTCTGTCTTCCAGTGTTTCTTGAATATGGCCCTGTTACTAACAAAGTTCAAAATTGCATCCACTAAAAGCAGTGAAATGTCTACAAGGATCCATCTCAAGACACACAAAGCAACATGAAGAAACTAGACCTGAGAAGCAATATGCTAACAATAGGTATGGTGGATAATTTCTACATATATGATCTCTTGTCCATATTCCAGATTTCTTAGATTATATGGGTAGATAGATAAATCAGTAGACAGATGATATAGGTATAGGTGTAGGTAGAGGTACAGATATAAATTACAAAGATGTTACATCTCAAACTCAGCATACCTGTCTCATTACAGATATGCAAATAATTGTTAAACCCTGTAATTTCAGCATGAAAAAGTATTCCTTGGAGATATCTCTTCCTTTGACTCATATTTTCTTTGGCTGTACATATATCATTACTGCCAACATAGCTCAGATAGTCCTTATCAATTAAAATCACTCACACAACTCCCAATTTCTTTCCTATAATCATAATTTCACACCTACAAATAATTTCACTCTTAAAACCATCTAACATTCTTTTAATATCATATTCAATCCCAATATTGCTGCTGCTACTATGAAACTTGACATTTATTGAGCACTTAATACTTAATATGGGCTGGATATAATCTAACACCATATATATACACATATACATATATATTCAATTTAATACAACAAATAGATGATGGATTATTATCTATGTTTGCAGAAAATTGAGCCTAAAAATGTAAAGAAATTTGTGTGAACTGACAGGGAAATTGTCAAACCACATTCTCACCCTGGACCTTCTACTTAGAGTATGTGTGCTCCTAACTACAACATGATATGCCCCCAACACATTAAAAATAAAAATAAGGATTAAGTTACTCAGTTGAGATCTGGGACTTATACACTAAAACTAAAAAACACTGCTAAAGTGAATTGAAGATTTACATTGAAGTGAATTAAAGAAATGGGATACGTCCCATTTTTACAGATTTAGAGAAGCATATTGTTAAGTGTCAATATTGACCAAAGGGAGTTAAAGATTTAATATAATCCCTATCAAAATTCCTAAAGCAGGGTTTCCTCTCTCTCTCTCTCTCTCTCTCTCTCTCTCTCTCTCTCTCTCTCTCTCTCTCTCTCTCTCTGTGTGTGTGTGTGTGTGTGTGTGTGTGTGTGTGTGTGTGTTGTTGGTGCTGTTGTTGTTGTTTTTCTCTTTGGTTGGTTGTTTTTGTTGTTGTTGGTTTGGTTTGGTTTGGATTGGATTGGCTTTTTGAGACAGGGTTTCTCTGTGTAGTACTGGCTGTCCTGGAACTCACTCTGTACCCCAAGCTAGCCTCAAACTCAGAGATCCACCTGTCTCTGCTTCCTGAGTGCTGGGATTAAAGGCATGCGCCACCACTGCCAGGTAATTCGTACTTTCTTATTTCAAAATCAACCTTTGTTATTTGCAAATATTTTATTCTGTTTAGAGAGTTACCTTTTTATGTTAGTGGCGGTATGCTTGATAGAAAAGAAAGCTCCTATTTTGATAGTCTAGTATATCTAGTTTTCCTGAATACACTAATTTTTAAATTGTACTACAGGCATGAGAAAAGACAAGCAGAACAACAGACTAGATCAGACTGTCAAGAAGTGAACTCTCGTGCAAACACTCAATTGACTTGGTTCGAACACCTGGATATCCATCACCAAAACTTCATCTTTTGAGGTCCTCATCCCTCATACATCAGGACGTGCCTTGTGGTCATTTGAACAGGTTTGGAACCCATCGATTCATGTGTTTCACTGCTTGGACACAGGAAGTGGCACTGTTAGGAGGTGTGGCCTTATTGGAGGAGGTGTGTCTTTGTTGGAGGAAGTGTGTCACTGTGTAGGTGGGCTTTAAGACTCCTATACGGAGGCTCCACCCAGTATGGATACCAGTCTCCTCTTAGCTGCCTGCAGAAGATAGTCTCCTACTTGCTGCCTGTGGATCAAGATGAAGAACTCCTTTCTTTTCATCAGATACTTTATTTATTTACATTTCAAATATTATCCCCTTTCCTGATTTCCCCTCTGGAAAAGCTCTATCCCATTTTCCCTCCCCTTATCCCACCCACCCACTCCCACTTCACTATCCTGACATTCCCCTATACTAGACCATAGAGCCTTCACCAGACCAAGGGCCTCTTCTCCCACTGATGTCCAACAAGGTCATCTTCTGCTACATACACTGCTGAGTCCCTCCATGTGTATTCTTTGGTTGGTGGTTTAGACCCTAGGAGCTCTAGGAGGTTTGGTTGGTTGATACTGTTGTTCTTCCTATGAGGCTGCAAACCCCTTCAACTCCTTCAGTCCTTTCTCTAACTCCTCCATCGGGGACCCAGTGCTCAGTCCAATGGATGACTGAGAGCATCTGCCTCTGTATTTGTCAGGCTCTGGCAGAGCCTCTCAAGAGACAGCTATATCAGGCTCCTGTCAGCAAGCACTTCTTGGCATCCGTGGTAGTGTCTAGGTTTGGTGTCTGTATGTGGGATGGATCCCTATACCATACCAGCCTCTTCCAACACCATGCCTGCCTGTATGCTGCCATGTTTCTTGTCATGATCATAACGGCCTAAACCTCTCGAACTGTAAGCCAACCCCAATTAAATGTTTGCCCTTATAAGAGTTGCCTTGGTTATGTCGTCTCTTCACAGCAATGAAACCCTCTCTAAGACAGACCTTACTTGGAAAGTTGTTTCAGGTATAATTGATTAAGATGACATTATATTTGCTGCTCTTACAGAGGACCCATATGATGGCTTACAGCCATCTAAATCTCCAGTTCCAGGACATCTGACACCCTCTTGTGGTTTCCACAGGGAATAGCTCACACATAATAATGCCTATATATGCAGGCAAAATACATACACATAAAAGAAAATACATTTGAAAATAAAATATAAAGGGAATCTTTATGGCACTAGATTGGCAACAATTTCTTAGACGTCACACACACACACACACACACACACACACACACACAAATACAGGGAACAAAAGGAAAACTAGATACACTAGACATTACCAAAATTGGAGCTTTTGTCTATCAAGTATACTATCACTAGTGTAAAAACAGAAACTCTCTAATCAGAATAAAATATTTTCAAATCGTATCCGGTATGAGATTGATATTCAAAATGTAGAAAAACACTAAATACTCAACAATAAAAATATAAGCCGCTGCATTGAAAAGTGAGCAAAAGACTAAAACAGATTTTTCAATGAAAGAGATTCACAAATAGCCATAAAACAGTGTTCAAAATCACTAACCATAAAGCAAATACAAATCAGAACCACAGTAAGATATGACTTCATACCCACAAAAGCCACTTATCGAAGAGTTGCTGTTGGCAAGATGTGCATGGAAGTGGAGAACTGTTGTACATTATTTGTAAGAATATAATGTGCAGCCTCTATGGAACTGGTTGGCAGTCCTTCAAAAAGTGAAGCTCAGAATTATCATTTGCCATAAGGGTAGCAATTCTAGTCTTCAGTGTACATCCAGAATAATCCAAAACAGGGATTTGAACGCCAAGGTTGACTGCAGCATTTTTTCATGGCAACCAAGAGACAGAAAAACCCCAAGTATCCATCAATATATGAGCAAACGATGATTGTGTGTGTGTGTGTGTGTTTGTGTGTGTGTAAATATCATTCAGCTTTAAGAAATAATGAAGCTTTGATATGTGCTACAGCCAAAATACCTTGAACATACTCTGCTAAGTGAACTAAGCCAGATACAAAAGAACACATATGGTGTGATCCACTGGTGCGAAATACCTAGGACACAAAAATTCATACCATCCGAGAGTTGAAGCAATTAGCTACTGTTTGGTGGCTAATGGTTGCTGTTTTGAATAATTAGAGCACCTTGGGAATAGATAATTGCACAGCACTTGAGTATATTAATATCGCTGAATTGAATATTTTGAACTATTAAAATGGTAAGCTTTGTGTTATGCACAGCTGACTACATTTTCAAAATCTGTAAGCAGACGCCAAACGCCTGTGAAACTGAAGGAAGAGAAAGAAGAAAACACGTGCTAGGCCTAACACTGACTGGCAGGAGTTGATAAAGGGAAAAGGGATGAGAGAGATGGGCGTGTGTGATGTGGTGTTGACTAAGATCTTGAGTGACTGGAAGTAATGCTTCCAAAATTAACTGAGCCGTATACTGAAGACCTGGTCTGAGCTGACAGAGTGAAATCGGCTCAATCATACTTTTCCTTGTGTTGGAAATGCTCAAAGCAGAAGGTAGGTGTGACTTGACTGTGACATCACCCCCATTTCATAAACGATCCAGCTTAAAAAAAAATAAGTGGCAGACAACATTCCTGTCTTCTCTGTGACCAGTATCTAGCACAATGCCTGGATACAGCGGCCACTTATAGTTGAGTAGTAATGAATCTACTTCTTCATTTGAAAAGTCCCAAAGCTATTAGAAGTAATTAAAAAAAAAATCATGGTTCTTATTTGTTGAGCCTAGCATTTCTGTCTACCTAGCATACACTTGATTGACATATTCTCTAAGCAAATACATATAAAATGCAAAAATGGGGGACCAATTCTATAGCTATTAATCACTTTAATACTTGATATTTATTCTGTATTCCTCCTCTCTGCTTCACTCTTCTCTTCCTCTTCCTCTTCTTCCTCTCCTTCCTCCTCCTCTTCCTCTTCCCCCTCTTCCTCCTCCTCCTCCTTCTCCTCCTCCTCCTCCACAAGGACCAATTATGTAGCCCCAAGTTCACAGAGATCTGTTTGCTTCTGACTCTTGAATTAAAGGCATGTACCACTCTGCACAGATCTCTCTTACATCTCAATTTTGTTTTACTTTGTTTTGTTTTTGAGACAAGATTTCAGATATTCCACAATGTTCCTGCAACTCAATCACAGTGTAGCCGAGGATAACCCTGCCCTTCTTCTGATCCTCCTGCCTCTATCCCTAAATGCTGGAATTACAGCAGGTGTACCTGCCTCCGCCTCTGGGGTGCTGGGATTACAGGAGGTGCACACACCATACCTGATACGGAGAATGGAACCTGGGCATTGTGTACGACCATCACTGCACCAGCTGAGATCCCTAAATCTGCCTGGATGGGGGAGTAAGTGTTGGTTGAACCTGAGCCTGAATTTTTATATCCCTAACGAAAGCCTTTATTCTCTCTGCCTTTTCCTAACCCTTTGCTGAAAGGATCCTTCTTCTGGAACCCTGTCATCCACCATGAGTCCCTTCTCCCTCTTTCTTCCCCTCTTCCTACCCATGCCGAGTCAAGTGCCACTTCACTTTCTAATCCTCCTTAGCCTTCCTCCAGATCCCTCGATGCAGTTTAACAGTGCCAAGCCCTGAAGCTGAACATCAAAGGATTGAAGCCTGAAAGTGAGGTCTTCTAGCACAGCTTTACACAATAGTCCTCATCCTAGATTTGAGGGGTGTGTGCGTGTGTGTGTGTGTGTGAAAGAGTGTGTGTGTGTGAAAGAGTGTGTGTGAGTATGTGTGTGTGAGTGTGTGTGTGAGAGAGAATGTGTTTGTATGAGAGAGTGTATGAATGTGTGTGTGAGTGTGTGTGAGTATGTGTGTGTGATTGTGTGTGTGAGAGAATATGTGTGAATGTGTGTGAGAGTGTGTGTGTGAAAGTGTGTGTGAGTGTGTGTGGGTATGAGTATATGGGGGGTGTGAGAGTGTGTGTGTGAGAGAGAGTGTATGTGTGTGTGAGAGTGAGTGTGTGTGAGTGTGTGTGTGAGTGTGTGTGTGTGTGTACTGCCTTACTTTCAACCACAGTTCAGCGCCCAGACCAAATGAAATCATTTGTAAATACTATTACACGCCTATAGTCTTTAAACATTGATTCTGTTTTCAGTCTCTTTGCCCTTTTATTTCTATGAAGCTGTGTTGGCGAGTGAAAGGGGTGAGTCCACACACGTGCTTGTGGAGGTGCAGATACAAAGACAAAGGGGCAAGGACGAGGACGGGTGTCAGTCTTGACCCAGCTGTGCACCTCGTCCTGTGCTGAACTCCCAGCATATCCTGTCTGGCACAACTTGGTGGCGCTGGAATTTACACAGATGTAGACAATTATGCCTTTGAAAGTTGAAATTTGGCTTGCAGAGGAGGTTATTCTGTTGTCTACACAGCTGCCATCTGAGTGAGAAAATTCGAGAGTTTAGAAAATGGTGGCCTCTCTTCCTGCCAGAGACCTTTTGGGCTCATAACATTTGGACACAGCGTGAGGGTCTCTGGGAGGGTTGGTCATAACCACAGACTGAGTGGGCAGAGCCACCCCTCGTGTCCCTAGCTTGGATGCTCTCTCCTTTCCTAAGAACGGAGACCTATGGATGGGCAAGCTTGAATGCCAACCCTGTAGCATAGCCTCTCCTTCTGTGTCCGAGTAGCTACAAATATAAAAACAGCTGCCTCCCCCTCATAAATGTGGTCTGGAGCTCCTAGATTGTCTTAGATCCGGGAGCAGCGTCAAGCATTTGATGTCAGCATACGCACTGAAGACTCTTCCCTAACAAGGCGGTGAGGTTGTAGGTAGGCAGTAGGGCTTAGAGGTGTAAAGACAGACCCTCCCAGAGTGCTATTAGGCAGTTATTCAGGTGACAGACAGCTTCAAAAAAGTGATACGCTGGACCAGAGGAGGAGATAAAGTTGGACCTCTACAGGGTGAACAGGGCTCAGGATGGTAATAGCTCACTGGACATAGTAAAGATGGCTGAAGCTAGAGAATCAAAAGTTCCAGGGCAGACTGGAGTATAAAGCAAGACGATGGCCCCTCCCCCTGACACATGCGCGCGCGACAGTGATAGTGACACTCTCTGTTTCTATTTTACAAAAAGAAGCATGTGTGTGCTTTTTCACACATGTAATGAAAAGTGTTTTTACAAAAGGCTTTTCTTCTTCTTTCTTGCCCCTCACCCCCACAAAATCCCAAAAGACTGTTTCCCCTTAGTCCTTGTTTAAAAAAAAAAAACTGAAACTAAAAAAAAAAAATTAAAAAAAAGAAGAAAAGAAAAAGAAAGAAAAAAGAAAACTGAAACTACAATTTTTTTAAAAGTGATGATCTATCAATTCTTATTTTGATGAGCAGACAAGTTCACTCGTGCGGACTGCCGCGCTACCAAGAAAAGGATGCAATTGGTTTACAAGAGGGCGGAGCCAAACAATTTCCCTAATACAAGGGTCCGGGTGTGGAGCTTCTGGGTTTCAGGAGAATGAAGGCAGGCGTTCTTGTACATACCCACCTGAGGGTGGTAGTTTGGTGGGTTGTTTGTTTTGGGAGGTGGGGGATCCATAGGTGTCCCTCGATTCTCTGTTGAACAAATCAAATTTTACTTTATTTCATGTACCCCTCACATAAGAGGAAGACCCTCGCAGAGGTCCCCGAAGCAGTCGCTAGAACCGTTGCCACTGTCTCTGAATAAGGAAGTGAGCGGTAGTCCTGTTGTCTCCTGCCGGACATTCAACCCACCTCTACTCCAGGAAATCTGAACTAGCGCTCGCTACATTACCTCCTTCCCAGCGTCGCTCCTTCCCTTCACAGGTCCCAGGATCCTCACAACTTTGCTGGATTTTGTTGCCCGATCCCAACCTGAACAGACCCAGCTGGGTATTCTTCTTGCTTATTTACTCCTGCCAGGCAAAAGACTCAGATCAAAGGCTATCAGCTAGCTGGATGCATTCTATTCTTTCTCTAAACATACCAAGAGATAATAACTCAGGACTACTACAGGTATATGAAGGGCTGAGATTGCAGGACTTGTGTAAGGCACTGACGTTTGTCACAAACAGTATCTAATGTCCAGCCCTACAACATACTGTGGGGATAATGCTAGCTGAGAATAGTGTATCCTTTAGGCAAAAAGAAACTACAAAGTCCCTGTCCCTTTCCCTGTCTTTGTCCAGACTCCAGTTCTCCTGTAGCTTCTGCTCTTGACCAAATGAACATACATTTGGTGGCGTGTTTTTTTTTTCATTATTCACCCTTTACCTCCCCCTATTTGGTACTAATATAATAATTAGAAAGAATTGGACTGTGCAACATGCACATAATCTTCAGCCAGTATAGTTAATCCTCTAGGATGACACTTAACTATGCAGCCAGGAAAAATGCTAACCTGTGACAACAGTCAATGTTGCCAAACTGGAACCTAAGGTCACTGCAACCTGCCCAGAATTGTACAATACTGAAGGACCCTTTCCTTAAGCACACACTTCACCTGTAACAGCTGCCTGCGGTTCTCTCCATGCCAATAGGAATGGGAGAGGTGCTTGAAGTAGAATAACGAATTCCATGGTAAACACCACCTGAACGAGAAAAGGCTCTCAATTCAGAGGGCAAGGCCCTACACCACCCCCTCTGGTCCTTTACCAATAACTAACTTTGCTGCAACCAGCTATAATTTTGTCTTTCGACTCTGTTGTGGGTTTTTTTTCTTGTTTTATTTTAATTTTTATTGCTTATTTTATTTCTTTACACTTCAAATGTTATCCCTCCTCCTGGTTTCCCCTCCTCAAACCCTCTATGCCATACCCCCTGCTCCCTGCTTCTATGAGGGTGTTCCCCCACCCACATATCCATTCCTGCCTCACTGCCCTGGCATTCCACTACACTGGGGCAACAAGCCTCCATAGGACCAAGGGCCTCCCCACCCGTTGATACCAGATAAGGCCATCCTCTGCTACATATGAAGCTGGAGCCTTGGGTCCCTCCATGTGTACTCTTTGGTTGGTGGTTTAGTCCCTGGGAGCTCTGGGGGGGGGGGGTGTCTGCTTGGTTAGTATTGTTGTTCTTCCTGTGGGGTTGCAAACCCCTTCAGATCCTTCAATCCTCCCCCCTAATTCTTCCATTGTGGTCTCCATGCTCAGTCCAATGGTTGGCTGCAAGCATCTGCCTCTTTATTAGTCAGGCTCTGGCAGAGCCTCGAGAGAGAGAGAGAGAGCTGTATCAGGCTCCTGTCAGCAAATGCTTCTTGGCATCTGCAATAGTGTCTGGGTTTGGTGGCTGCATGTGGGATGGATTCCCAGGTAGGGCAGTCTCCATGTTTTGTTTTTATTTTATTTTACTTTTACATACAGACTGTGCTATATTTTATGTCCCCATTTTTCTCAACAAACTACATATAAATTCAAGGTGTCTTTCTACTCATGTCATCAAAACGACAGACAAAAGAAGACCCTTATAGATCCCAGGATTGTCAGGAATAGTGACACAGCCCCGCGCTTGATGTGTTCTTGATACAGATCCGAAATGTGGCCGCCAACTTATGTGTGGATAGCAAGCACGGAGCCACAGGGACTGAGCTGAGGCTGGACATCTGTGTCAAGGATGGTTCCGAAAGGACATGGTCTCATGAACAGGTGAGTCAGAAATCATGGGAGTGGAAGCTAGCGGGGGCGGGGCCGGGAGGCAGTGCTGCGGATACCCCAGAGGGACAGAATGGGAAGAAGCTTCCGGGTGGTACATTCGGGACTTGGATGAAGTCACGGTTTGTCACCATCCAGATCTATAGTTAGCGAGTCATTGCCAGTCTCTACTTCTGTTTCTTGTCAAGAGAATCATGATAATCGACGTATTTCAACTTGCAGACTGAGGATGACTGCGATAGCTCAGACGATAAAACGCTTGCAGTGCACACATCAGAATTTGAGTGTGCTCTTCCAAAACCCGTATTGTCCAAGACTGAGTGTGTTGGTGTGCGTGGAATCCCAGGTCTGGGGAAACAGAGGCAGGCAGAGCAATAGCAATCGCTAGCCAACCACCTTGAATTCCAACATGGTGAGTTCCAGGCCGGTAAGGCCCTATAAGTAGAGGTGGACAGCAGCTGAGGAATGATACTTGAGGATGTCCTCTGACCCCAATGCTCGTGTGTGTGCATATGACACGAAAGCAAACCAGCAGTTCTCTCAAGGACACTGGTGGCCAGTAATAAGGAGCTAAAACCATGAGGGAGAGAGGAGTCGGAGTGCAGATAAATAAGGACAGAGCATGTTCAGAAATGACACAGTGAAGCCCATTATGTTGCGTGCTAACCTTCATTTGTTTGCGTGTACGTGTGTTTATGTGTGCGTGCACACTCCTACACACATGCGTAGAGACCAGAAGAAGGCCCTGCATTTCCCCATTGAACGCTCAGCAGCTATTCTTTTGAGAATCTCTCCCTGGGTCTGGGGCTTGCGATTTCTTCCTAGGGTGGAAGCCAGCAGTCCCTAGCACTCTCCTGTCTCTGTCCCACTTCCTTGGAGCTGGGGTCACAGGCACAGGCCTGCGCATGACTCTGGAGATCCTAACGGGTCTTCATGATTGTTCAAGAAGACCTCTTGGTCACTGAGCCCTCTCTCCAGTCCCTCGCATGCTAACTCTAAAGACTAATTTTTTTTAATAAACGGTGTGGTAGAATTGATCAGTGTGATGTAATCATACCACCTTCCCCACAATGGAAGTTTTCAAGACAATCCTGAAAAGGCAAGGAAACTCATCAAAAAAAAAAAAAGAATGTTTTGTGTTTGAGACTTCAGTTAACCTTAACTTCCCCTCCTGGCTGTAGATTGAAAGTAATGCGTAGACCTCTTGTTGCAATAGTAGTTTTTAATAATGCATGTGAAGGATTACTGAGGCAACAGCACCCCAACATAGACTTCACAAGATGTTTTCAGACGATGCATTGCTTTGATTGAAAGACATTTCAATGGAGCTCCTTTGAAGGAAAGTATGCATTCAAATCCAACCTAGAACTTGAAAGTCTTTGTAAAAGGGTCTCTCCTTAAATTGTATTACCCGTGATAGAGAAATGATAGTGTTTAGGGCTGCATGACCCTTTGGTTTTTCAGTTTTGAGGAATGAAATATTTCAATTAGAGAGCTATAGGATGTATCACACGGATTTATCAAGAATCAATAGCTGTTGTCATAGTTACAAAGAAAAACAACTGGTAAATACAGCCGAGGCTTTTCCCGCCTTATTTCTCTTTGCAGAAGGAGAAACCTAGAGTCTGGGCACTATGCCCTGACAGGGTTTTGAGTTTCTATAATAGCTGTCTTGAGAAAACAATAAAAAAGTGTGCAAGTACGTCCCTGTTGGCACCAGTTGCATGGCTGCATCCCTCCCACGTCGGTCTTGCACACTGGCCAGGAATAGGTTCAGTTGGAGCATTCCTGTGCTTTGGAAAGACTCTTTATTTCACATATGAGTTCCACACAAAAGAATATTGGACCAAATGAACTATCGAGCAATGACCCTACCCAACTTAAGGTCCCTAAGGAGTTGTTCAAGTACCCTTCTCTTCTCCCTACTCTCTCTTCCTGCCCCTCCTCCATACTGAATTCTCAATCAGAACACTAGGATGCTGGAAAAGTTCAAAACCCAGCCTAGGATCAATCTCATCAGACAACGTTGACCCCTCTAACAGCACACACTTGCTAGTTATCTATCCGGTGTGGTTCAAAAAGATATAGGGCCTTAGAGTCAGGCCAACATGGACTTCACTTTAAGCCATCAGCCTTGGGAAACTGCTCAGTTCTTCTAGGATGGAGATTCTTTATCATTAAATAGGGGCAACAATCCCCCACCTCCTGTACAGGGTTCTCTGAGAAGAGATGATGTCTGAGATGTAACGTCAACTCCCACAGGAAGTCAGTGTAGTCGCTGTACTTCTTCTATCTTCACACACGTGCACACACACGCACATGTGCACACACATTCACCCACATGTGCATGCACACACAGGCACACATGCACACACCCAGGTCACGCTCTCAGGTTCAAGGTTGCTGTGACATAAGTGCGTTGGTCCACTCCCAACAGAATCATTAACTCCTGGTTCTGGTTCACTTCAGGTTATCTTGCAGTATGGACAACTACCAGAAGGTTCTGTGGCTCTCAGATGTGGCGAAATTACCAAATATCAGGGGGGAACTCTATAGCTTCCTCTTCCTCTGAATCTTCCTATAATCGTTGCTGGGATGTTACCGGGCTTCAGAGGAGTAGTGTTGGCCGACACTTCCAACAAACAGCCGGGACTCCAGCCTGAAAGTCAGCAAGAGCGCCTAAGAGTCTATCAGTAAGACTAGCACTTGGAGCACTTAGAAAGAACATTATCTAAAATTAAGGAGAGATGTCATAAGAAAAAACATTGCTTCTTGGGCTAAGTTCATTATCTTCTTTTCAGCCCAAATTTAGATAGCTAATGGGGATACGAGTCTTAATACCTAAAGCAGGTTTAATACTTCTAAGCAGAAAAATTCCAAAATGACATATACCCTGGCCTGATTTTTTTTTTATTTTACAGCTGAAAACGAATACGAACAAACTGGAGTATACTGCATATTTTTATTGATTATTCATTTACCTTAGGCTAAACTGAAAAAAAAAAAAAGTATGGCATGTAATTTAAGAAATGGTCACCAGAGGGCAGCACGAGACAAGAAGAAACAACACAGGCGGGCGGGGGGGGGCGGGGGGTTGAAAGCCCTGCAGTTAATACAGCTCTTTGCAAGGATTTCCAGTCTCCAGGGAGCCTAAAGATGGAGCTAGAGGGGATTAGAAAGTCGCGGAGAGGAAAGACTTAAATCCTGTTTGAGACGTGTGTCACCGTATACCAACTTGGTACGAGCAAACTCGTTTTACATTAATTAACGTAGGGCTTATTCAACATTGTGCCTAAAGACTTGCAAGTTATAATTCACTCTTTTACATTTAGAGTTAAGTTGCTGGATGAGAAGTACATCGGGGCGTAGACATACGGATATTCATTTTAATTCCAAAGCAGTCAAAGGGACGAAATGGATGAGTAAACACATTTGTTAAAAAGGCAAGCAAGAGGGGTCTGCCCGGAGCATACCTTTATAAGGAAAACCTTCTGTTGCGCCCTAGTCAGGACTAATCCGGCTTCTGTGCAGGAAGCAGACACGTGATTCATCCTTCCGGGGTCGTCTGCTGAGCTGTTTGATATCGCTCTAGCATTGTGTGCCGGCTGGCTCCCAGTTTCCTCTAGGGATCAAGAAAGAAAAACAAAAATAGATTCGAATAAGAATGTAAGATCTGGAAAGCACCTCCTCAGCCTGCATTATGAGTACAGGGAAGGGTGGAGGGGCGGAGGAGGGGAGGCGTGCTCTGCCTGGCCTAGTTTGGCTGTTCTCTCCACAGGCCCAGCAGCCAGGCACTGAGTTCTTGCAGGGAGGAAGCTTTGCAGACCTTTGTGTCCTGCTGAGGAAGCTGACAGATTTTTCCTCTTTCCAAGACCCGGAGGGGGAACATAGGCAAACAGAAATCTGAACGCGGCAATACACGCTTAGAAAGAATGAACAAACGTCCTTTCTCCCCGGATAAACAATCCCACTGCCAAGACCCAGCATTCTGATAGGTACACACCGTAGGAAGAAGTATGTTATAACTTAGATTCCTGCAAACTACATAACAATGAAGTAAAATAGAACTTCCCACAGAGAGAAAAAGCTGTTTTTCAATTGTCTCATCGGGATGCCAGATTAAGATAAGTGTATTTGCAGCTCCAATATAGTTTATTTGTATAGTATAATATAATATAATACAATATGTAATACAATACAGACCCTGACAAGGATACACCCACCACACGAATATAAAAGCAAAGAAACAGGTCATGACTCAAAATCTATATTTTAAAGTATCACTCAAAAAGAAGAAAAAGGAGAAATTGACATCCATTAACTTTTAAACTAATAATTTGAAGGTTTTTTTTTTTTAAAAAAAAAATTCAAGCACTTTGGTTAATAAAACCTAGATACTTTCAGTTAGTAAAAATATGACCCATGACTGGGAGGTAGATTGTGAATGTCACAATAAGTTCCAAAATACCGAGATTCTTTCATAATTTGAGCTTGTTTCTACTGTGGTGAAAATGTGTCTAACGGGATTGGTTTGACATGACTGTTAGCTAAGATAAATGGCGACCGGAGCATTTCAAAGACATAAGAGAGGAAAAAAAAGTTATTGGAAGGTTCAGAAAAAGAAAGCAATTGGTAAAATTTGAAGATTTATCGCCTGGGGCCCAGGATTGCAATCACCAGGCAATAATAACAAGAAGAGTGCAGAATACCTTATGAAAGTTCCTTTCCAGCAATCAGTCTACGCATGTAAGGAAGATCATTACCCTACAATAACAGACCTAGAAACGGGAAACGGAAGTTGCCTCAGTTCGCCCAGATATGATTATGACAATAGATGAAGCCTGAGAGACAAGTTTCTGTCACTCAGGTATTCTTGGGGCTTAATGGAAAATGGGAGAAAATGGAATACACGAAGCCTAGGTCTTAGAGACTGAAGTCACATCTGTCCGGTGAAGGTCTGTGCTTGGTGGGGACTTACAATCTCTTCCTTCTTTAGGCTTCTGAGCATATAAAAGCTAAGACGTCTAGAGGAAGCTGGGCTCTCAGTCAGCAGTCCCTGGCCATGAAGAGAGACAGTTTTGTCTAAGCATATTGTCCCTGGTAAGCGATTGATCGCTCTCTCCAGCAGAAGAATATTTGACGGGCAGGAAGGGAAAGAGATCTAGGAAGAGCTGAAGGAGAGGGTGAGTGTGAGAAAAACATTACATAAAGCTCTCGAAGAACTAAGGGGAAGAGGAGGAGGAGAAGGAAGAGAGGAAGGGAGAAAGGGAAAAGGGAAGAGAAGAGATAGCTGCCTAGGAGGCAGACGGAAGCAGCAAACATTGTTCCTCCGGTCACTGCTTCTGCTCCGGCCCCCAAGCTCCTGTCCTCAAGTCCTGCCTCATCCTCCCTTGATGATGGATGGGAGCCGATGCCAAATGAACCCTTTCCTCCCCTACAGTTAGAGAGTAAAGGGTAAAATTGTAAAAGTCTGCAAAAGTTGGCCTCTTTGGTGATTAATTTTCATTGTCAGCATGAGTGTGTTTGGAATCACCCAGAAAACACATCTCCGACTGAGGCGGAGTGGCTTTTCCAGAGAGGCTTCTCTAAGGAGGGAAATACTGAGAAGTCCAAGGGCTGTAGCCATGCTGACTGGATGTGAGATGGTTAGCCACACTGCACCTGCCGTCAGGAAGCACAAAGGGATGAGCCCCGGTGTTTGCTATTTTCTTCCTTTTTTCCTTTTTGTATAGTCTATGGCCCTGGCCCATAGATGGTATTACCCACAATCCTGGCAGATCTCCCTTCCCCGGTTAAAACTCCTTTTCTGACCAGATGCAATCTGACAGACTCTCCAGTTCACGCCTTCTCTGCAATAATTGGTCTTTCCTCCAATGTGAGCCAAAATCAACCTTTTCTTCAAAACAAAAGAGCAAACAAATAAACAACCTCCCCACCCCCCAAACAGAGAGCAAAAAGACAGAAGAGAACCAGGGAAATCAATCAAGACTTCTTGATTCAAACCAGGCAGAGAGCATGCCTACAATCTCAGCCCTCGGGAAGCTAAGGCAGGATGTGGAGTTTAAGGTCCTCCGGGGCTACTACAGTGAGTTGAAGGCCAGTAGGACCCAGGTTTTTTGTTTTTTTTTTTTTTAAAAAAAGAAGACTAAAACTAATTCATTTATCTTGACAGTTATTTCGAGTTTCTGTTGAAATAATGAGCACACATTGCACATATTGAACATACATTTTTATCAAGCAACCATATTTACCATCAACTTTTCTGGATGCTGGGAAGGGAGTTTTAAAAGGACATGCTCTACAGGGTCCCCAATGGAGGAGCTAGAGAAAGGACCCAAGGAGCTGAAGGGGTTTGCAGCCCCATAGGAGGAACAACAATATGAACCAACCAGTACCCCCAGAGCTCCCAGGGACTAAACCACCAACCAAAGAGTACACATGGAGGGACCCAGGGCTCCAGCTGCATATGCAGCAGAGGATGGCCTTGTTGGACATCAAAGGGAGGAGAGGCCCTTGGTCCTGTGAAGGCTAAATGCCCCAGTATAGGGGAATGCCAGGACAGGGAAGCGGGAGTGGGTGGATTGGTGAGCAGGGGGAGGGGGATGGGTTAGGGGGTTTTCGGGGGTGGGGGGAACAGGAAAGGGGACAATATTTGAAATGTAAATAAAGAATATATCTAATAAAGAAAACAAAGAAGAAAAAAAGGACACACTCTGCCATCCAGGATCTCACTACCTAGTGAGGGATAGTGAAGAACGTGGACTCACAGTAGGCAGTCATGACAGATTGAGAAAGAGGAGGAAAACGCAGCAGCGGTTCAGATGTGAAGGCTGCGTGGGTGACAGGGCAGCTACACTGTGGAGTAAAAGAACTGCAGGATTACAGCCAGGACAGATGTCTCTGTTGGAGAGACAGGAGTGAGGGGAACAGGAACAGGAAGGCTGGCAGGGGCTGCGGACATAGCTCGTGCCTGAGCTTTCCTTGAAAGAACAAAGACCCGCGCTCAAGGCCCAGAATCCATTTCATAACCCAGGTTTGGTGGTACACACTAGTTTGTTTGTTTGTTTGTTTGCTTTTGTATGTGTGCAGGGTTTTTTTTTAAGATTTAGTTATTTATATGAGTACATTTTAGCTGTCTTCAGACATACCAAAAGAGGACATCAAATTCCGTTATGGATGAGCCACCATCTGTACCATGCGGTGGCTGGGAATTGAACTCAGGACCTCTGGAAGAACTGCTGAGCCATCTCTCGAGCCCCGTCCCAGCACAGACATTTCTAACCCCAGCACTGAGGAAGTAAGCAACAGAAAAGGTTCCCTGGGGCTCACTGGCCGCCAGCGTAGTCTACATGGCAAGGCAAGCCATCTTGGCTTTAAAACAGAGAGCAAGGCACCTTGTCATTAAAACAGCTGTCCAAGGTCGCTACCCAAGGTCTTGTTGGACTGATCTCTGAAACATCATGAGCGTGCATGCGCGCGTGCGTTCCGGGACTAGAACAACGAGGGAAAGGAAGCAGGTTATTGTAGTAGTTATTGCATTAGTCTGGACAAGAGATGCTGGCGACAAGGTGAAGATGAGGAGGATGAAACTGTTCTAGAAACGCTGAAGAAACCAAAGTGTCAAGACGTGGTACAGCAGCCTGGGCAAGGTACCGAGCTCGATTCCCGGGACTGCCAAAGATGATGCGAGACAGCAATAAGACTTGACAAGTAATTAGATGAGGAAAGTAAAGGTGTCAAAAGTTCAAAGACTCCATGGCTGACGAGATCGATGACGTTACCACCAACCAAAACAAATGAACGGAGAACAGGCTGTTCAAGAAGTGAAGATCCAGTGAGGGTAATCTGATGATGCGTGGAATTTGAGTCATCGAGGAAACATGCAATGGGGAAATCCCGCCAGGGGCTAGACACGACATGGTTGCTGGGTTTTGAGTATATCGGTGAAAACTGGTCTGAGAGAACTTAAGGCAAACCAGGACAGAGAAAGAACCCTGGGCTGTTGCCCGTGTTCTATTCCCATGTTGAATAGACCGACGAAAGGAAGCACACACGTTGGTCACAACAAAGGAGCAGTCTTTCAAAAGTCATAGATATAGCACCTTCCAATTAGAAGAGAGGTCGAGGTCAGGAACAGCTGAAATTGATATTTCTCCTGTGTAAAGAATCTAAGGGAGCTTACAAACCCCTCAGTCCACAAGCATGTTTAAAAACAAAACAAACAAAAAAAAACAAAGAAAACTCTGGAAAAAGAGATTACACCATCTGCCTAATGTGGGCTGAAGGGGTGACTCAGTAGTAAAGAACACTGGATGCTTTTCCAGAGGACCAGGGTTCAATTCCCAGTCTTCCTGGGAGAATCTTACACCTTCATACAGACATACATGCAGGCAAAACACCAATGCACATAATAAATAAATAAGTAAATAAATAAACACGCCAGCCTAACCTGACAACACCTTTCCTTCCATCTGAGATGGTCTCAGGCCTTTCAGGGGCACCGCACAGATGAACCTTTTCTCAGACAGTCTTCTTGCACATGTTGGATTTGAATCATCCCTTTTTCCTAATTCCGACCACTTAACCTAGTCCCTTCAGTTGTTTTCAGATTCCCACCACCTAACCGTTCTCTCCTAGTCATCTCTAGAATTGCCCCAGATTCTCCAGGTAGGACCAGGTCAGTGGGGAGTGTATGGAGCACACAGCTCCATACAGGGCTTGCTTTCTGCCAATAAGACATTGCCGCTGACAGCCGTCTGACTCCTAGAGTCCACCACTGAGAATTACATAACCTACTGAACCAAAACAGGGAGAAATCCCAAGGCGTCCCAGTCTGTCTTCTCCTTTAATTAAGGACTTTGTCTGGTGTACCCTATAAATGAGGCTCGGCTCAAGTAACTCAAGAAAATGGTCTTTCTCAACAGAGATTCTGTTTGTTCATTAAACACATTGTGAGGTTGATTTAGGACAGCCTAAGTAGCATTTGTAATATATCAGGGTCAGCTGGCTAACACCGGTGGGGATAGGAAACAGCGGACGGACGGCACAATGAGGTATTAAATGGAATCGTAGAATCTAACGTTCCGTGGACTTCTGGGCGAGGTTGAAGGTCAGGGATCTATCTGTAAGTGTGAACTGTACTTATTGCGAGTTACAATCTAGCCTACGCCGCCGATATCGTGCCCACAGAATTACTCTTGCCTGACCTAGGAAATTAATTTGCCTATTCTTTACTTCACTGAGCTCAACTTTGCTTCAAATTGGATTTCTCAAGGTGCAAGCATCAATCCAGCTCAAGTTTAAGCCTTGTCCTTTGGCAGTTAATCTGCTCATTAGGCTAACGCTGCAGCCCTTGGTCCAGGAACATTTATATGTATGACAAATGCTATGAGTTTTATTGAAGGCTTGTCTTCTCCCCCTCCCTCCTCCCGCTGTCCCTCCCCACCTCTCACCTCTCATCTCTTATCCTTCCCCTCTCCTCTTCCTCCACCTTCCAAGTATCTTTCTTTCTCCCTCCCTTCCACTCTCCCTTCTTTCCTGCCCTACTGGTTCCTAACAGAAAACTTCTCATTTGCATTTTTTGCCAGTCTGGGCTCAGGTGCAGTCGCAGCACTTTGAAGCCTGCCCTTTCAATGCCTCCATTATGCTGAGATCTACTTCTTCCTGGAATCACAAAATGAGGGCCCTACATCATTAAGACATCTCTCCCAATGCTCAGGAAGCTTTCTCCCAAATTGAACTCACTGCAGCTACTGGCTTTTATTTTTATTTTTATTTTTTATTATTATTTTTTTTTTGCTAGCTCTTTACTTTCGGGTGGAGAGAAGATATTCGACCCGGTGAACCTCTGCACACCCGAAAATTCTGCCTGGATGCCATCTCACACAGCAGCCCTGTCACCCTCTACGACTGTCACGGCATGAAAGGGAACCAGCTCTGGGGATACCGGGAGGTAAGCGTCGGCCCTGTGGTCATTCTCAAACTGTTGGGATTTCAGACTGACTGTTAAAACCATGCTGGTTTGATTCAGAGCGTCACCTGGACATGCATACACACACTTGGTTCATACATGTGACAGGGGGGCCACTGTAAGAGGGAAACATGCAGCAGAGAGACCATGCTTTTTACCTCCTCTTCCCAAGGAGGGATAACTGAAAAATGACTCCAGACACCAGTACACAGGGAATAGGTCTACACTCAGCCCAACCAACTTGGGGAGATAAGCAAATATGCTTATGCATAATTCTTCACTTGATCTTAGCCAAAAGGCCCGAGAAGCGATATGCATAATTCTTAAACACTAACTCACAACACATGTGAGTAATATATGTCTATTCATTTATTGAATACTCCAGATTCTTTCTAGGCAGCAGCCTGGTTAAAACAATTGCATTAATACTTACATACATGCATGCATGCTTGCATGCATACATACATACATACACACATATATGCATATAAATTCAGGTAGATATAATTGTAACACTTGGACAGAAGTGATCCATTTGTAATTTGGCCAAAAATCTTCCTTAATATATTAAAGGAAAACTTATTTGGGAAACCTAAAATAAATTACAAGTGAACGCTTAGTGGTAAAAATTAGTGTTAAGAAAACCCAGAATAGCTAAAACTATTCTCAAGAGTAAAAGAACCTCTGGGGGAATCAGTATCCCGGACCTCAAGCTGTACTACAGAGCAATAGTGTTAAAAACTGCATGGTATTGGTACAGTAACAGACATGTAGATCAATGGAACAGAATTGAAGACCCAGAAATGAATCCACACTCCTATGGTCACTTGATCTTTGACAAAGGAGCTAAAACCATCCAGTGGAAAAAAGATAGCCTTTTCAACAAATGGTGCTGGCTCAGCTGGAGGTCAACATGCAGAAGAATGCAAATTGACCCATCCTTATGTCCTTGCACTAAGCTCAATTCTAAGTGGATCAAAGATCTCCACATAAAACCAGACACACTGAAACTAATAGAAGGGAAACTAGGGAAGAACCTTGAACATATGGGCACAGGGGAGAATTTCCTGAACAGAACTCCAATAGCTTATGCTCTAAGATCAAGAATAGACAAATGGGACCTCATTAAATTACAAAGTTTTTGCAAGGCAAAAGACACTGTCAAAAAGACAAAGCGGCAACCAACTAACTGGGAAATGATCTTTACCAACCTTACATCCGACAGAGGGCTAATATCCAAGATATACAAAGAACTCAAGAAGTTAAACTCCAGAGAGGCAAGTAACCCTATTAAAAAATGGGGTACAGAGCTACACAAAGAGTTCTCACCTGAAGAATATCTAATGGCTGAGAAGCACCTAAAGAGATGTTCATCATCCTTAGTCATTAGGGAAATGCAAATCAAAACAACCCTGAGATTCCATCTCACACCAGTCAGGATGGCTAAGATCAAAAACACAGGAGACAGCAGTTGTTGGTGAGGATGTGGAGAAAGAGGAACACTCCTCCACTGCTGGTGGAATTGCAAGCTGGTACAACCACTCTGGAAAGCAGTCTGGCGGTTCCTCAGAAAACTGGGCATGACACTCCCGGAGGATCCGGCTATACCACTCCTGGGCATATACCCAGAGACTTTACCTGCATGCAATAAGGACACATGCTCCACTATGTTCATAGCAGCCTTATTTATAATAGCCAGAAGCTGGAAAGAACCCAGATGTCCCTCAACGGAGGAATGGATTCAGAAGATGTGGTATATTTACACAATGGAATACTACTCTGCAATTAAAAACAATGAATTCACGAAATTCCTAGGCAAATGGTCAGAACTTGAAAATATCATCCTTAGTGAGGTAACCCAATCACAAAAGAACACACATGGTATGCAGTCACTGATAAGGGGATATTGACCCAGAATCTCGGAATACCCTAGACACAATCCGCATATCAATAGATTTCTAAGAAGATGGAAGGAGAGACTCCTGGTCCTGGAAAGACTGGATGTAGGGGAATACCAGGACAGAGAAGCAAGAGGGGGTTGAATGGAGAAAAGAGGGAGGGAAGGGGGCTTATGGGACTTTCGGGGAGGGAGGAAACGGGAAAGGGGAAGTGATTTGGAATGTAAATTAAAAAAATAAAATAAAAAAATTAGAGTTAAAACAAATATACTTAGCGATAGAAAATAATTTTAAAAACAAATACAAACTAGACTCTTGTTTATTGAGTTAATTAAGCAATTATGCTATTTTTAAGAATTCTTATTCTCTCGGCCCTTCAGACCCACAAAAGAGGCAGATTTCCCCAGCCAGGGAGCTGATGCCTTGTGTGTACTGTTCTGTGTGCTAGCACAATCCAGACTTACTCAACCTATCAGAAAAACAGACCTAGTGCTTGACCCAGAAGCTCGACTCTCCTGTGATCGAGATCAGCCATTGTGCCCCCAGATTACAGATGAGAGGACTAAGTTAGTCAGAGCCAGGCTGACTCCATGACAGGCTGCAAACTGGCACTTTGGGAAACTAGGCCTAAGTTTCTCTCTCCCAGAAATGAGAACTCAGATCCAGGGACTTGTGGTCAGCCAATCCCAGCCTGAGGCAGACAATCCAGGGGACACCTTGTCATCTGGCCTGAAGCAAGAATAGGTAGGTAGACCGAGTAAGTGACCCCTGGGAAGTCTCCAGGGCCTAACCAACTGTAGAATCAGTCAGACTCCCAGAGATAGAGCTAACCAATCAAGGTAAAAGGGCACATACCCCTTCCTGGGATTCCCTAAATGACAGTAGCAGCAGGGCCTGCAAGTTCTGAATGGGAAGACCCCTGCACGCAGGATGTTCGGCTAAATAAATGCTCTTTGCCTTTGCATACTATGTGAGTCTAATCAGTCTCTGTCGCTTCTCCGACCCTAAAACAGGAAGTGGAAGGGAAGAGGCTGGGGTAAGCCATGGCTAAGCATGTATTTCCTCATTTATGAAAGCTCGGATTTCCACCTCTCGAGGTGAGCAGCGCAAACCGGGCGCATTCACAGCAGACTCAGCTGTAGAGGTTATTCCACACATCCACGCCTCCCTGAGATCCAGTCTGGAGCTTTATTAGATCTCCAGGAAAAGCACAAAATATCAGCCGTCCCAGCCTACAAAGCAATTTAAAATCTAAAGAACTAATGAGCAGATAATCTCACACATACAAGGGAAGGGAATTACGGCATGGGAAAACCTATTTCGTTCTTGGTTTTTTTATTTGTTTTTGTTTTGTTTTGTTTTTTTTAAGAAGTGTGTAATTGATTAGTCTTGTCAAACTCTCAATACAATGTTGCTTACTTGGAGTGGAGTAGGGTAGGCTTTTATTCTCCAATAGTTATTTTCTGACCTTTAGGATGATATTTTCTGTATCCATCAATAAAGCACCCGGTCTGCCTCACACGCTGGCGGTTTCTAACGAGCAGAACATTTCTCCTCATTGTACATTTATAGAATGAGAGATAGAGCACTCATTAATATGCAATTAAGCCTCCGAAATGAAGTTGTTTTCATTAGGGGGACTTACAAAAGCTTACAGAAGGATAAGACCAACTAATGTGTTGTGCACACAGAGCTCCTGGGGAAGTAAACCCTGGCTGCAGAGATTTCAAAAGGTAACTCATATGAGCGTTAACACTGCAGACCTTTCCAGTTTCTGAAGAGATTGGTAAAAGATAATCCCTAGCTGCAACTGTGCTCCGGCTAGCTTCTCAGCTCCGAGGCGGTGTTCAGTAAGAGGTTACACTCTGCTTATTTATACAGCGAGCAAGGAATTTATACTCAATCAGGAACATGCTTAAAATGGAAAGTTTCTGAAATATCTCATCTTGGTTGATGACTCAGGCCTATGTAACACACCTGTTTTTGGAAAATTTGAGGTCTGCTCAACACCTAGAAAAAAAAATAGTCAAACAGAGAGCTCTCTGGAAGACTGCCTTCACTGTTCAGTTGCACGCCTTGGCCTTGGGCCAGTGGGGGTGGTCTACCAGTTCGCTAATCTTCTGAGGTTGTTTCAGAGTGACCCCTTTTTTTTACCATATTTTAAATTTGGTATTTGTGAATATTTATGAATCATCCCAAAGGGCCATCTCTGGAGCTCCTAAGGGAACCATCAGTACCAACTCTAGCTATTAATGAAGAGGAAACTTTGAGCAAGTGATTGGAGCCCATCACCTGAGTCCCCATAACCACACAGGCGCTATTACGTAGTGTACATATGAAGACATTGAGGTGATCCGGGCAGAACTGTAGCCAAGCATCATTCAAACTCAGATGAATCCAGCTTCAAAGTCTCCACTCACTGCACTGCTGTGCTCTTAAGAGACAAGATCAATATCTCCCAGGAGACATCATCCCTTGTGTTTGTTGGATGTGGTTTCATAGACTCCAGCTAATCTTCTCCAGCAACATGGAGATTTCTTGGAGAAGGCATTTGGCCAGTATCTCCCTCATTCAAACAGGTCAACACTGTGGTCAGACACCACTTCCTGGTCCATTAGCAACAATTAGCTCTCAGCTATTCTTAGATATGTCTTTTTGAAACCCCAGAGGAGATGGGCATCCCTATTTTACGCTATTTTAACTATGGATGTACAAATATGTCCCAGAATAGCAGGTGTCTTGTGTGAGAAGAACCCTTACCTTGGTTCTCCTTTGCCACCAGAGGGACCCCTATTACAAGAACAGCAACCTCAGTAAAAATATCTACTGTTCAATAATAAGAAACTCCCATTTCTCCTCTTCAGTCCCCACATCTACTCAATCATTACAATTTATTATTCCCTTTGCCCTGACAAACTCAACCTTATACACACACACACACACACACACACACACACACACACACACACAGTCATTGCTATAGCTCCTGCCCTGGCAGCAAGCCATCTCATATAACCCTTGGATCATAGCAATGACTTGCTAAAGGATCTCCCTGCCCTTCCAACACTGAACCTTGTTCAGGGGGAGCTTCCAGAATATCTGACCATTGCATTCCTCTGTTTTATAATGCCACTTTATATCTCACTGAGTAGAAGATAAGCTTATTTTGCCTCCCAATGCTTATCACGACCCTTCAGAAACTGGACAACATAATGGTCAGGTCTTAGACTTAGTCAAACTTAAAATAGCCTAGCCAGAGTGGTAGTATGCCCTCTAATTCCAACATTCAGGAGGCAGAGGCTGGAGGATTGCCACCAGTGCAGGGTCAGTGAGGCCTGAATAGTGTGTCCTAGCTTACACTCTGTGAGCAAGGGCTACGAAGTGAAAACCTGTCTCAAAACAAGAAAGAACAGCTTAAGGTTATTTCGCTATCACTTTCAATTAGTTATTACTAAAACAGGTATAGTAACTAACTGATCAACCATGTACAGCTTGTAGCCAGATTTCTGACTGTGGGACCAAATCTCCACCTGTGTGGGTGATGGATGCCCTCTTTACAATTATAATATTCTCAAAGTGTAATCTGACACCTGTATGTCACAGAAAGCAATCTCTGCTACTCTGTAACATTACCTGCTGTTATCCTTGCCAAATTCAAAACTAGCTCTCATATTTATGTAAACATTTTATTGGATGGTCTACACCATATATAATTTTAAATTAAGAATTCTGAGCACAAGCCATTTATTTGAGAAGAGGATGCGAAAAACCGGATAATTTATAAATACGTATACACAACTCTCTCTCTCTCTCTCTCTCTCTCTCTCTCTCTCTCTCTCTCTCTCTCTCTCTCTCTCTCTCTCTCTCTCTCTCTCTCTGTGTGTGTGTGTGTGTGTGTGTGTGTGTGTGTGTGTGTGTGGTATAATAGTAAAGATTCCACTATCTCATCAAATAGCCAAATAGAAAACAAACACCATCACTCCCATTACTACCTGAACTTTCCTTCATCAGAGCTGATGTGACGGAACACATCTCTGATCCTAGCAGGAGGCAGAAGCAGCAGAATTGTCATACGTTTGAGGGTCTTTTTGGTTGGTTGGTTGGTTTTGGTTTGTTGTTGTTGCTGTTTCGGGCTTGATTATTTTTAATTGTTGTTGTTTGGTTTCAGTTTGTCAAGACAGGGCTTTTTCTGTGCATCCCTGGCTGTCCTGGAACTCACTCTGTAGACCAGGCTGACCTCAAAGTCCAGAGATCTGTCTGCTTCTGTCTCCCAAGTGCTGGGATTAGAGACATGCGCCACACTGCTAGGATTTCCATAAGTTTAAGGTCAGCCTGGTCTATATCGAAAGTTCCAGGCTAGCCAGTCAGGACTAAAGAGGAAGACTGTTTGAAAGAAGTGAGGGGATGTGTGGGAGTAGAAGCAGGCTGAGGAGGGAGAGAAGGAGAGGAGGAGGGAGGAAGGGGAGGAGAAAGAAACATTCCCTGAGAGACTGGATATAAAAGATGTGGACTGTAATCATCTCTATTCATACTTGTACAGGATATCGTATTTAGTGTAATTAGATAGACTAAAGAAATTTAAAAGCATCAAGATTAGAGAGGAAGAGGATAAATGGACTATTCACAGATGATGCATTTGAAAATCCAAAAGACTGGGCATCTAAACTATTAAAATGAAATTAGAACATTTAGCATGGTTTCAACTTGATAAACACAATGGTTTATACTTGAGCAACAAAAACTAGAAATTGAAATTAAGGATCAGTTCAATATCGTTGACATAAAATGCTTAAGATAACTTTATAAGTTTGAATCTGGGGTGGGGCAGACATGCAAGGCCACCACAGGGAAAGTAACAGAAGAGGGCTGAGCCTGTGTAGTCAGTGGTAAAGTGCTTGCCTGGCATTTGTCACAGGAAACTCTGGTTACAAGCTACAGCACAGCATAGTGTGGGCTGTATAAGAGAGATTATAACTTAATACGGCGAAGATAAGTTTTCAGATTGGAATACACATTTAGTCAATCAAACCTGAGCACATTCATACGTGAAAACTGAGAGATTCTAAAACTGAAATGAGACAATCCATGCGAGCCGAGAAAATTTGGAAGCAGGGGTAAGTCGATGCGAACATTATAAAAACAAGTTATCCAAACACAAAACACATTTGTTAGGTCAGTACACTGTAAGCTCACTAGGGCTCTCTACACAGCGAGTCTGGAGATTTTTGAAATCTCCCAAGGGGTTCTAAGAGGAAGTTGGATGCTCAAGTCTTCCTCGCTTTCTTTAACATGCACTGATTCCTGCTGCTGGTGATTGTGCTTTGGTGTGGATCTAGGATCCCTTCTGTCTGTAACTTAAACACTGATGGAGTGTGATCAGCCACTCATCGCTCCGTAATTACCCAAGGTCAGAAACCTTTTATCACCTTTCCTTCATCCCCCTTTGATTTTTTTTTTGACAATATTTCATGTAGCCCAGGATAACCTCAAATTCTCCGTGTAACTGTGGGTGGTGACCCACATCTCTCAGTCCTCCATCTCCAAGTACTAAACCATCAGGCCTGAGCCACCATGCCTGGCTCCTTCCTTTCACATGCCTTATGTCTTCCCTAATCTCCAATGGAGAAGTTTCTAAATAATTAGTCACCAAGTGACTTAAAGATCCAAGGGTTCAGATATGGATATAGGAACTTCTCCATCGTGAAGCTCTGCTTTACTGGATAAACCCAATATATTTCTTTTTTTTTCTTTTCTTTCTTTCATTTTTTTTTTGCATTTTTCTTTTTCTTTTGTATGGATTATTTTATTTATTTGCATTTCAAATGATGTCCCCCATTCTGGTTCCCCTCCACAAACCACCCCATCCTATCCCCGCTACCTGCCTCGGTAAGGCTGCTCTCCCACCCACCCATCCATCCACCCACCCACCCACTCCAGCCTCCCCGCTCTAGCATCCCCCTACACAGGATCAAAGGTCTCCCTCCCCCCACCCGCCATTGATGTCCAACAAGGCCATCCACTGCTACATATGCGGCTGGAGCCATGGGTCCCTCCAAGTGCACTTTTTTGTTGGTAGCTTAGTCCCTGGAAGCTCTGGGGGGGGATGGGTTAGTTGATATATATATATTTTAATTTTATGTATGAGTGCTCTAGCTGCATGTATCCCTGCATGCCAGAAAAGGACACCTGATCTCATTACAGATGGTTGTGAGCTACCATCTGGGAATTGAACTCAGGACCTGTGGAAGAGCCCCCACTGCTTTTATCATCTGAACCATCTCTCCAGTCCCCCCCCCCACACACACACCCAACATATTTGTCACAAATACCCTTCCCCAGTGACTGAACAGTAGATTTTTTTAGTTGCTCTCTACCATGTTCTTAAACTTCAATTTCCATTTTAAAAAGACTTTTTAAGGTTTTATTAAACGTGGAGCATAGATAAGAAATTATCTACCAAATTAAACTGCTACCTACACAATCAAACCAGTGATGGGTGAAATTCTTGGCATGTGCCAACATTTGACTATTTATTTTAACTTGTAGGCTAAGCTTTGGTCTCTACATCTTAAGATCACGCTGGTCCAGGTGATTCAGTGATGTCAGATGGGAGGCCACGGGGCTGTTTTTGTTGTTGTTGTTGTTTTGTTTTTATTTTTACAGCATTCTGGTTAGATAGTAACTTAGGGACCAAAATAAATATAGTGTACCTAATTAAGTTAGCAGACAAGTAACACAGTTTTACTCTGATTCTGATTTATGGAGCATTTTCCAAATCCTGCGATGGATGGTCATCACTGAACGGTCTTCTGGATCAACCCTGTTACTTACTTCTAGCTGTCCCTGTTGTTGTAAAGCTCCTCCCTGGCTTCTAGTACTGTAGCGATTAAGCTCAATCCATTTTGCTCAAGACAAAATATTTGATAAGGTTTGCCTGGTTGGTAGTCTTTACTTCTGATGCAGTGACTTAGTTTCCAGGTTCTTCCTGGACATCCCATCTAGAGCAGAATCATGCTATGGGTCACTACCTCTTTGGGGGTTGACAACCCTTTCACAGGGGTCACCTAAGACCATCGGAAAAGTTTGTTTTCATTATGATTCATAATAGAAGCAAAATTACACTCAGGAAGTAGCGATGAAAACAGTTCTATGGTTGGGGGGGGGTGGGGTCGGGTCACCACAACATGAGGAACTGTCTGAAAGAGTTACAGCATTAGGAAGGTTGAGAACCACTGCTCTATAGAGTATCTAGACAATAACATATAACCCAGAAAAGGGCATAAAACTACAAGTCTGCTTTAGTCACAGAAAACAGAATGAGTGACTGGCGCCCTTCATTTAAGCATCTTTCACTATAACCAAAGTTAACTTAGCCTGAGTTGATTTTCTCGCTTAATTCATACACTTGGCTTTTTAATTAGCTCTTAGCATTTAAAAACTAAGAATAACCTTTTTCTGTTCACTACCTTACATCTCTCTCATCTTCTACCTTCGTTTGTATTTGCACAGCTAGCCATTTGGTTCTACTGAATACTCGCTCATGGGCTGGGGGTGTAGCTTAACAATAGAGCAGATTTTTACAAAGCCTAGACCTCAAGTCCATTACCAGCATGCCCCAAAAGTAGAAATAAAAAGTTGGAAATCCAAATTTTACCCCAATCTGGATTTTGATTCTCCAACCCAAATTGCTAGCAATTGAGTTAATTTCTTGTTTCCCCATTCCCAGTTGAATCAACACACATGCAATGTCATCATCTGAGTTAACTGAGCCCAGGGCACAAATTCACCAACTGAGCCCTCTATTATAAATCATAAGTGTCACTGGGTGACTAATGAGCACCGTTTGAAGGGATTTCCTTAACAAGATACAAATTTGCATAATACTAATAATATCACCTGGGCCACTGTCCTCCAGCGTCACCTACAAAAGACAAAGACTTTCAAAACATCTGTCAAAAACCAGATGCACAATGTCTGCAGCACCATTTATGTGTAATAGAGCGACTGGGTCTCATGATGGAGTCACTGGACCCTAGGAAGTCTTTGGTTCCAACTGACAACTTAGCTATCTTATCAGAACAGGGTAAGGCGAACTGCCAAGAGGGCCACACTTTGACTAAGCAATGAAGCCACATTGTCATGAGGACGTTACATCCACCAGTATTCCCTGGGCCAGCAGGACACAATGGCAGTATAGAGAAGTGTGGCCATTTTTTCAGCAGTCGATCTGGTAGGAAGAGGATTAGCCACCAGCTAAGCATATATTTATTTGACTGGTGCTCAGATCGGTTTTAGAAACACTCTACTTAAGCTTTTTACTCAAAGCTGAAGTAAAATCCTGCTCACCTGAAAGGACCTCTGAGAACAGGCTAAGTGTTGTTCTCAAAGCAGGAAGGAGAACCTTTCAAATAGTTTCATCATTCTCTTGTGTTTTTTGCCTATGTGTCTCACCTATCTGAAGCTAGTTGACTGGCACAGTGTTCTAGTACTCCATTTCAACTTAACAACAACCGCATTGCTTAATATTTTCCCTAATGTGTTTAACTGCAACACCTCATGACTCTGAATTACAAAAACTCTAGCACGGACTATTATCTTATGTCAGGTGGCTGAGCCGTGTGCTTGTCAGGATCTAGATAACCAAATGGAAACAGATCTGGGTGCCAGGAGTCCAGAAAGACTCATGATATTGTTAATGAGGACACTTCTTCTGGTCTGAACAAACATGGAGATGCAGCCAGACTGCTAGTTTCCTCAGCCAAAAAGAGAGATGCTTTGTCACTTAAAACAATGAATTCACGAAATTCCTAGGCAAATGGTCAGATCTTGAAAATATCATCCTTAGTGAGGTAACCCAATCACAAAAGAACACACATGGTATGCAGTCACTGATAAGGGGATATTTGACCCAGAATCTCGGAATACCCTAGACACAATCTGCATATCAATAGATTTCTAAGAAGATGGAAGGAGAGACCCCTGGTCCTGGAAAGACTGGATGTAGGGGAACACCAGGACAGAGAAAGGAGAGGGGGTTGAATGGAGAAAAGAGGGAGGGAAGGGGGCTTATGGGACTTTCGGGGAGGGAGGAAACGAGAAAGGGGAAATGATTTGGAATGTAAATAAAAAAATAAAATAAAATAAATAAAAAAAATAAAAAAAGACATTAAGGACATAGACTCTGAGTCCTGGGGTTGGGGACTGTCATTTGAGTCATGAACTCCACTGTGTACCTTGTCTCCGGAGTCTTGGAAAGCTTCCTGCATATCACTATTTTCTTGTTATAAAATGAAAATAATATTCACCTTCAATAGCTACTGTAACAATTAAATACAAATTCATTGCACTTAGAGTGTGGCACAAACGACTTAGGTTAACGTGAGCTATTACCATCCATGCATTCAGCAAGCTATCTTCTGACCTGATTCCAATACCCCAAATTAGAGAGAAACACATGGTCTAAGTAGCTGTACTTCTATACCAAACATTTCTGTGCTATTTCAACTATTCACAGGTAAAATGTTACAAGGTGAATTTCAGGAAAGGAGTGATTCGTCTATACTTTCTTCGTGTGCACCACAAAGACATTGTAGCACACAATAGGGCTTAACTCATATTTGCTGAATGCATAATTGAATGTAGCTTCCTGTTTCTCCATGTTCTGGTTTAGCAAGGAGTGGTTGAGGGAGGAGAAATGAGGAGATCTTGACAGAGCAGTTAGCATTGTATGACTCAGCGGTATGCAGGAAACGGAGGTGTGATGTTCAGGAGACTCTTGGCAGACTGGTTGAGAGGACATAAGAGATATGGACAGAAGCAATGAGCTCTGGGACAGTATTTTCCTCACGTGTGGAACTTTGAGTTCTGAGGTATTACATTTAAAAATACACACACACATATAAATATATACACACACACATATATATACATGCATACATACATATGGTTCAGAGCATTCATTATCTAGTTTTATGTCAGCTTGACACAAGCTAGAGTTATCAGGGAGGAGGGAGCTTCAATTGAGACAATGCCTCTATAAGATAGCCTGTAGAGCATTTTCTTAAGTATATAAATGGGAGAGGGCCTAGCCTACGGTGGGTGGTGCCATCCCTGGGCTGATGGTTCTATAAGAAGGCAGGCAGAACAGCCATGAGGAGTGAAGCAGCAAGCAGCATTCTTCCGTGGCTTGTGGACCAACACCTGCCCCCAGGTGCCTGCCCTGCTTGAGATCCTGTCTTGACTTCCTTGGATGATGAACTGGGATGTGAAGGCGTAAGCTGAACAAACCCTTTTTGCCTTTGTTGCTTTGGTCATGGTGCTTCATCCCAGCAGTTAAAACCCAAATGAAGACACTGCATAATATGACATAAAGCACTGAGCACTACTACACACGCCAGAGGTGGAGGGAAGGCTTCGCCGAATGATTTGCGAAAGAAAACCAAAAGAATGGGCAGAAGTTAGACAATGATGAAAGTGGTACATAAAGAGATTATATATAATATTTTATATATACATTAATGAATCTATTTATCCCAAGACTTTGAGCTAGACAGAATCTTGGTTTTCTACAAAGAACAGAGAAAAGTCGCCTGAAATGGATAACCACTAAGGAACATGATGAACTGTGAGGCCAGATATCTGTGCAGTGGCAGATCTGTAAAGGGCAATGTAAGTCAAACGATGAATTTAGTTAAGAAATCATAGGATTAGCACTGGAGAGTAGGGAGTCAACACATTGGAATTTTCTGGCTGGAGGAATGGAGGATATGACGTGCCTTGCACATCCCTGTGCGTAGCACAGTGAAAACAGTATGAGAGAGAGAACCAGCCAAGAGTCTGCTACAGCCAACATGCCTCAACACATACACAAAGAACAGTCAAAGGCTTCATTTCTGGGAGGCCAAATGAATCAATAATGCATGAGACCAACGTCTGTGAGAAACCTGAACTACTAAGGAAAAAGTCCAAACAAACAAACAAAAAGACAATATGACTGCTTGCCTCTTTTATATCTGTTTAGACGTTATTTGTATTTTCTCAGAAGCCAACAGTAAAACTAAGAACTGATTTCTCTCCCTTCAAGAGTTCCAGGTAAGGTCATGTATCATCAACCTTGTTTATCTCTACAGCCTTGCAAGGCGGCAAAGCAGATCTTGTGATTGTGTGTCTTGGCCCTCCCTCTTTTCTATAGAACTCACTTTGCAGATTAAAAGGAAATGGATATCTGACAAACTAAATGAACATCAAAAAAGTCACTGCCAGGGACAAACCTGAGTTAAAAATTCATACCGTAATGCCTTCATTCTCTCCATATCAGACACTAGAGACATTGATTGTGAAGGAGTTCTCTCTTGTATAAAAGTATCCACTTCCAATATATGCTGATCTAACATTCAGTTTTTCAATCACATGTAAATTATCAAACCATACACACACACACACACACACACACACACACACACACACACACACGTTACCCTACTAACTTGTCTAACCAACTGCTTCTTGGATATAGACACCTAGATATCCTGTAGACATTTCCAGCTTTAATAAGTCTCAAACAGAAACCAGATCATCTCCACTCCTGCTATAACTCATCTTTTATTTCCCAGTTCAGTACTGCTCTGGCTTCAGTCTCTCACCTCCCCCCTCTACCACAGCCCCCACAGCCCATTAATTATAAAACTATGCGCATTCAACTTCTCAAATATCTGAAATAACCTTCAGATCACAGACCTGGTTACCCCCAGATTGCTTCAGTATCAGCTCAAATTTGGATTCTTACTGTAGCCTTCATCTGTTTTCTCCTGATGTAATCCAGTGCCTTCCTCCTTGGTATCCTAAGTTCAAATCCTCCAGCAGCTACTTCCCAGTGCCTACATGGAGAGTCAAGTCTTAGAACTGCACCAGTGTTTTTAGGATATGGACATTGCCTGCCTATCAGATATAGCCATCCAAAGCCCACACAATGTTCCCTGTGTTCTGGTGATAACAAAGACTTCTAGTCACCATAACTTGATCTAGCTAGTACCTCTTCAATCCGCTCTGTCATTCTGGTTTCCTTAGATTCTCTAGTCATGAAGGTGTGCTTAGTAACTCTCTGCTCTGGCCCTTCATGTCCTCTGGAATTTGTTTCATGTGGGCACTGGCATAGCTAATTCTCTTTCTTTCTGGTCCCATCATGGCCAACTCAGGTCCTCCTGATTTCCCCATGTTTATGTAATATTGTATTTATTATTTTCATTGTTTATTGTCTATGCTCCTCCATGTACAATTTAAGACCATAACATAAGACCTAAAACCTTGAAAGGGTTAGAGAAAGGTATAGAGAAAACACTTGATATAGGCATAGGCAATGGTTTTCCAAATAAGACTCCAATAACCCAGGACATAATAGCAAGAGCTGACAGATGGATTGCATCAAATTAGAAAGCTTCTGCACAGTAAAGGAAACAATTGTCAAAGTAAAGAAACATTCTACAAAATGTGAGAGAAATGAGAAAAAAAAATCTGCTAGTTATTCATCCACAAAATATAAAGAACTCAAAGAGTAAAACATCAAGAAAGCAAATAATGATCAAATCAATAAACAGGCAAATTAATTCAACAGATTCTTCTCAAAGTACAAATTCCAATAAATTTACAAAATAATGTTCATAAATGATGATCCTCTGCCACCAGAGAAGTGCAAATCAGAACTTCACTGAGATTCTCTCTAGTCCAAGTCAACATGACTGTCACCCAGAAAACAAATGCTTGTGAGGACAAGGACAACAACTTAATACTGTAGGTAGGAATGCAAATTAGCCTATCTACTGTGGAAATACATATGGAGGTTCCTCAGAAAATTCAAAATGTGGAGCTGGAGAGATGGCTTAGCAGTTAAGAGCATTGACTGCTCTTCCAGAGGTCCTGAGTTTAATTTCCAGCACCCGCATGGTGGCTCACAACCATCTGTAATGGAATCCAATGCCCTCTTCTGGTGTGTCTGAAGACAGCGACAGTGTACTCACATATATCAAATAAATAAATCTATAAAAAAAACCTAAAAATGTAATTACTACATTATCTAGCCGTATTACTCCAATTATATACACAAAGGGTATTAAGTCAACATTCCACCACGTTTACTGTGGCCCTATCCATAGTAGCCAAGAAATAGAATCAGCCTAAGTGGCCGTCAAAACGTGGAAAGAAGCTGTGATATAGATAGATGGTTAATAGATAGATAGATAGATAGATAGATAGATAGATAGATAGATAGATAGGTAGGTAGGTAGGTAGGTAGGTAGGTAGGTAGGTAGGTAGATAGATAGATAGATAGATAGATAGATAGATAGATAGATAGATAGATAGATAGATAGGAAGATAGATAGATAGATAGATAGATAGATAGATAGATAGATAGATAGATAGATAGATAGATAGATAGATAGATAGATAGATAGATGATAAAAATAAATAGTGGAGTCTCTGGCAACAGGATATGCCTATTAAAATTTCAAATAAATCAAATATATATATGTGTTATTTAATATTCTTCACTTACATTCACTGACATTTTTTTTATTTAATCATTTATTTATTTATTTATTTTTGTTTGTTTGTTTGTTTTTACACTCCAGATTTTATCCCCCCCCTTCACCCTCCAGCGGTTCCACATTCCATACCTCCTCCCCAATCCCCTTTCTCCATGAGGATGTCCCCACCCCCCACCGCACCAGACCTCTAAATTCCCTAGGGCCTCCAGTCTCTTTAGGGTTAGGTACATCTTCTCTGACTGAACCCAGACCCAGCAGTCCTCTGCTGTATACGTGTTGGGAGGTCTCATATCAGCTGGTGTATGCTGCCTGGTTGGTGTTCCAGTGTTTGAGAGATCTCGAGGGTCCAGGTTAATTGAGACTGCTGGTCCTCCTACAGGGTCACCCTCCTCCTCATCTTCTTCCAGCTTTTCTCTAATTCAACCACAGGGGTCAGCAGCTTCTGTTCATTGATTGGGTCCAAATATTATTCATGATTTTTTTTTTGCATGAACATTTTTTTTAGCATTTTTTTTAACTTCAAACCTTTACTATGTACCTATTGATTTTCTCTATTTGTTGGGTTAGAGGATACAACATAGGTTATCTTCCCGTGAATTCCTCTTCCCTGACAGTAACAAAAATAAAGGACACCTTATAAATACCTGTTGAACTCAACCTGCCTATCTAGATAATGTATTCAAAGGCCCACCTACCTGATTGCTCTCTCTTCCGGAAAGCCCCAAACCTGAATGGATAGTGATTTCTCAAGCGAAAGATGTAGATCAGCCAAAACTCCGATGCAGTTTCCCACAAAACCTGATTTGACAGCCCTTGGTTACCTTTCTTGGTTATCTTTGTCTTCTAAATCCTTTCGCTTAAAGTGGGAGACACCGTTGTACAACGTGGGTAACGGATTGAGTCGGAGGACACTTTAGACAGCTTTATTTCGCCAGGATTTTAGAAAAGTCTCAAACCAGATGGTTAGTACGCTCTGATTTTTAGAGCTGGGGATGCTTTCTGACTAAAAATAAATTAGGGGAAGGGGAAGCTATTACACAGTTCCCTGTATGTGAGACATTGAGCCAGCAATCCTACATTTCCTCCTCCCATCACGGACTCGGGTACGTATTCTACGTTGCCAAGTAAGTAAACTAAGGTTCACAGAGCTTAGTACCTCCTCCAAAGGCAGACAGTGAACAAGAGACTGACTAGAATTCATCCTGCTTCCTGTAGAGCCACAAATCTCAGGACTGTGCAAGCCCTTCCTGGTGCATCATATTTTGTTGCAGGAACCTTCTTCCTGTGATGTACGCGTGCTCCTGTATATTTTGTTCCCTTTATGTTTTTGGTATGAGGGTTTTTCGTGACCCCCCACGCTCCAGCTGGAATGTTTTGTACAGCTCACACATTCTTTTAAATCTCAGACTCTATGTAAATACGGAAGCTAATAAAGTATAGTACAGATGTGGGAACACACAAGGTGTCACACAGCAGATGACTGTCAAGTCTGTGGCCAGCCTTGAAGAAGCTTGGCTTTCAGTGAACTACTGGGGGGTGGGGAGCCCTGCCCATGCTCATCTGCATATACTGATGCTGAAGGGCGATTCAGGACTCCTTAGCCATCCCCTACACGATGTCATAGACAAGGAGAAGTAAAGGTGACATTGAACGCCCAGGGCTATATGCCATGCCTTTTGTCAGCACTGGACCAAGAATAAAGGCAAAGACAGAACATCAATCATCACTTACAGAAGACTGTCATGGAATTTTCCAAATACTCCCAAGTGTTTTCCACGAGGGAAAAAAAAAAAACCTGTTCTGTTAACAGCCATGACCGATGGGGTGAATGAAGGGCAGAGGAAAGGAGGGTTGTCACGGTAGAAAAACCATATTCAGAAGACGATTACTCACTCCACTGACTTAATCTCGGCTAGCAAACACATCGATAAAGACATTCAGTAATCCAAAAGCCTGACCCAGTAGGAGTCTAGAGAGAGCAATTATGTAGTCCCCAAGGTCAAATGTGGCAAAGCTGTATTCTGTTGAAGGCTGCAAGTGTTCCCAGAAGCTTCATCTCTGTATCCTTGCTGGGCACTCAAAGGACAAAGGGAACTGAGTTTAGACTGTAGCCAGAGATCAGTTGATCTAGAGGATATTAGGGAGGGCTTCCAGTTTAACGCCCTGCCATTTGTCCCTGTCACAGGTGAACTTTGGAACAAAGTGCTTATTCAGTTTTGTGACAAGGAAAGACTTTAGGATGCATTTCTTTTACCCTCTCATTTTGCATCAGCTTCCCTGATGTAGATAGATACAAATTGTTCCAATCTCCAACTCCTACAAGGATACAAAATACAAGCACAAGAAACATATTCTGAATTGTTCCAGTCCCACTGAATTCGCATAACTTGCCTGGCTGTACTCTTGAGTACACCTGTATTGGTCAGAACATGTGTTTCCACACGGGTTTTGGAATCTATTGTCAACTTATAGCTCAGAATGAACGTTCAGAAAAAATGGAAGACTTAAGACATCTACTTTGGCTTTTGTGTCCATGTGGGCACACACGGGCTGATGGGGATAAGAAATCAGAGAATATTCATTTTCTTTACTGACTTTAGGTTTCATGGAAATGTTTGCTTCTTTTAAAGGAAAACTGGGGGTGTCTGTGTTTATGCCTGAGCTGTTGACAAAGGTAGTAGGAAGAGATACAGGTAATAAGGACTGGAAGGAGGTACATGCTCATGGATTAGAATAAGTTAGAACTTAGCTGGTCATACAGAAATTGTCCTGGACATTATAGTTTAAGAATGGCCTTTGAGGGGCCCATGAAAAGGCTCAGTGGGTAAAGGCGCTTGCCCCCAAGCCTGGCAACTTGAGCTTCATCCATTGTATCCACGGGGTGGAATAAGAAAATCGAATCCTGTTCTCTGGCCTTCATACATACACTGTGACACCCACGCACACATGTACACCCTGCACACTCAATCAATGTACAAACATTAAAGGATGTTATCGGAAGGGATTTGAAATATATATAGCTCAGTGGTAGAGCACTTGCCTAGAATGCCCTCGTTTTGAATGGGCACAAAGGCTGTTTGAAAACCTAATAAAATATATTGGATCCAGGTTGGTAAGCTGCTGGAAGCTGGGGGTGAACAGTGATGAGGAAAACCACAAGGAATGTGGGAACAAGGAAGAAAAAGGTGGGGTGTGGGATGCCAGGAGCCCACAAGATCATCTTCGTAGAATGTGCTATCTCCCCCACAAAAGAGAATTCCCGGGAAATTTTCTGAGGTTCGGAAAGCAAAATCCAGAGCAAACTTTAAAGACTTTAAAGAGTAGAATAAAAAAATCCTATGTGTTAGTTACAGTCCTTCGTTTACACTAAAGGTACAAGCGTATCACATTGCCACGTGTTGCCATTTCTCCTTCCTTATCCCTCCTTCCCCCTCCGGCAAACATCCGGATCCTTCAAGGACATTAAATATTGGTTTGATTGAGCCTTAAAACCCAGGAACCCATAAATGTTTACAAAGGGTGGCTGAGAAACCATTAATCCTAAAAGGGCTGCACATTTACTGTCCCTCCCTTGAAGGAAAGCAACGAGAACAACCAGAACCCAAAACACTTCCTAAACTAAATACTAAAGCATTACCTGATTGATGCTAAAGTTTAAATGGTGATGTGTGAACCTCTTCCCAGATCGCAGACACTTTTTAAGAAAAATCACAAACACCACATGAATTAGTGTTTGCTACTAAGGTGAGGTCCTTTCCTTCCAGCCTTCCCTTCCCTTCCTAGATACACAATAAAAAGGGGTGTGTGCAGATAAGAGCTTGCTCAGGACTTAAACTTTGTGCCCTGGAAGTGAGCGCCTTTTATCCATTGAACTGTGAACTGTCTCAAGTAGTTGGGTGAATTATTTATTTGTTTGTTTATTTATTATGGACTTTTAAGTGCATGGTAACTTCCTCGGTTTTGCACAGAGTCATCAGAACAATGTTATCTAAACATTGGACTGAAGATGCTGACCCTTGAGCACTAACAAATTTGACTTCTTATTCTCAGCTATTACCCATGTGACATTTGTCCCCCACTCCGTCATTTGTCTTCCAAAGATAACAGCACAGTGCCTGGCATTTCAACAAGGATTTCTTTTGTCTTTTGCAATAGACAGTCAGTGCGAGATAAGGAAAATGTTGCTTCTTTTGGACGTTTCTGTTTATTATTTGCTTTGCTCTCAGTTACAGAGTATGTGCACATGTGTTTGCGTGTACGTGTGCGTGTGTGTATGTGTGTGTATAAATGTCGTATTTTATCTGAACGGCTAGAAGAAGCCTTTTATACTTGTCAGCGGCTGAACATGCAGCAAAATGCTCACTACAAAACAAGAAATGAGAAAATGACTCTTTTTTTAAAAAAAAAATGAATCAATAAATTTTTGTCTCAGATTCAATTGTCTGGATAGTTATAGATCCTTTGAACTCTGATATTCTTTGACTCGAGAGCTGTCTTAATTAGACTCTGGGTATATATTCAAATGCAAACATATTTTGCACGTATACACGTTGAGCTGTTGCATTTCCCATGCATTTTATACTCTAATTTTATACTTTATTTCTAATCCACCCAGGACAGAACATTATTTCATCCTGTGAGCAACAGCTGTATGGACTGCAACCCCGCAGAGAAGAAGATTTTCATGGCCAGATGTGACCCTCTATCTGAGACTCAGCAATGGATTTTTGAACATACCAACATGACTGTGTTAGAAAAAAATAGCCACTATGCCATCTCCTAGAAAGGAGAGAAGAGAGATTACCTAGAGTTATGAACTGTGTTGTTGCAGGCACCTGGGTCAAAGGAGTCAGGAATAACATTTCCTAGATCCAAGAAGCCTGGCTGGAAGATGTGTAAATGCCGTGTTGACGCAGGCTGTCCGGGAGAAGTTCCTGCATCTGAAGAACTTGGCTGAGAACCTCACCAGCTGCTTCTGAGAATCGAGACTCGCAGTTCCCTTGCTGGCCAAGGGTAAATATTATTTAGGGACTTTCACCTCGACTGCTGAGTTAATCAATCCTAGCATTTCTCAGGTCAAATCCTGCAGTAGTGAGTAGCTATGAATGGATCCTATTAATCGGGTGGGAGGGGGGTGGAAACAGAGTGCATGACTGCTCTGGCGACCTGAGGCTACCACGGGTCTAGCACTAGCCACACTTAAGGGGTGGACTGTACTCTTTGTACTCTCTGGTGCCATTCTCTAAGAGTGGGTTAAGCAGGTTTAACCCTTTAAAGTGCTGCAGATGATTTTAGAGTGCTCATACCATTTTTCTCTTTCCTTTGGTCTTCTCTCTAAACAAGGGTACATGACGTCGACGACTTACGTTCCATGCTCTCATCTACATTGACTCTTCTCAATCAAGGCCCATGTTATTTGTCATGGTTCATAAGAAAGAGTTCATGGTCCACCAGTTAGTTGAAGTTCTAATTCAGGGACCTTAGATGAATCCAGTTAAAAACAAAAGCAAACAAACAAAAACTACTCTACCCGGTTACTCCAAAGAAAGGTTTCACAGAAGCAACAGAATATTATAAACACTCTCACATACACACACACACACACACACACACACACACACACACACACACACATATGCACACACAGATACACAGACACACACACATGCACACACATACACACACAGACACATAGACACACACAGACACACACACACGCGCGCACACACACACACACACATGAATTAGGGGAGAAATTTCCCTAGGAAATCTATTTTTTACTTTTCTATTATTTTTAAATAAAAATCTGATGTTTGTCCAGTCATGATTTTTATTAAAGAAGGCAATGGAGTGGGTTCCATGTAATTTGTTTAGTCTATCCTAAATAAATCTTCACTCCAAGTATTGCAGAAATGGCCTCATTCACTTTAATTCTGCTTAATCTGGGAACTTTAAAAGTGGTGTTATTTAATTATTAGTTCTGAAGCCCCCCTCTCTGCTATTAAAAATAATTGTATCATTGTTTTATTCAAAAGCCCAGAAAAGGAATTATCATTAATAAAGCATTTCTGATGTCATTTTCTGTTAATGGGCAATATTTCAGGGGTGTGAGAAAAAAGTGAAGTAAGTTGGAAATGAACTAAATTGGATACTTAATCCTTTAAATAATTTTTCCCTTTTCAATAATGATGGAGTGGAGAGAAGAATATGCAGGAATGAAGACTGGTCTTGAGAGGGGGAAAATCGCATCTGCTATACATTCTCATTTGTTTTGAGTACAGGTTGTTCCTACATTGCTTTTACTGTTTTTTTTATATAGTTTCCTTGTTAATAAAAATATATACATTGAGATGATCTAAACATTTTGGACATAGATCACTAAAGTTCAGGACAGAAAAAGCCAGAAGAGTCTGTCCTTTTCTGTTGTTCTTGTTTGATGGTTTTGTTTCTCTTGGGTCTCTTTTTAAAATAAATAACAAACACCCAGAGAGGCCCAACTTCTGATGGGGCTTCTCACCTGAATGCCTCACTCAGTGGAAAAGAATCCTGTATTTGCCTCAAGACACCCAATTGTTCAGAAACCTAATATGTGATATATCTTCTTGAAAATGTGCACGATTATTTTCCGTCCTCTAATCAAATATGCAGTTAAACTACCCTGCTAAGAATTGGGGAAGGATTACTTCAGTGTCTTTACTGATAATTTTTTTCAAGCATTCTTCCAAAAAAGCTATTCCTTTTAAATGGACTGTCCCTGAGATCTTTTGTCCATGTCAAGTGATCTCGAAACAGTTAAAATGCATAGTGGAGAAAATCAATAGTGAGAAATTATCCTGTGTGCTGAACATCTCTAAGGAGTGAGGAAGGACTTATCTCAAACGTCCTGAGACCAATCTGGCTGGGGACTTAGATGATTCTATAAGAATTCATATTACGTCACTAAGCAGTTGATTGCCATTTACAATTGTACCAAAGACACAACCTTGGGTTGCGTACCCTGGAATCCTAGATATGTAATTATCTCTTAGGATGCTATAGTCATGGCTAACTCAACGGGCCCAACCCTAAGTACTGCGTGGCATTTTAGTGAGGAACAGAGTGATCAATCAAAATTGGTCTCTCACTCTCTGAAAAAAAAAACAAAACATTATTTTAAAAAAATATATTTTTTTCTTTAAACATAGAATGAAAGCTTGGGGACATTAAAGTCGAAGTTAAAACTTCCAACTGTGGGCCAGTCATTAATTGTGTGCACGCAGGGAACATACAAATGAAGTGGAACCTGGAGTATCTTCCCCTAAGCAAGAGGGCAGAGCACTACCCATAAAAGCACATTGGAAGAGGTGTTTCCTATACCACTGAAGGTCAAGCACCCCTGCTTGCTTGACATACAATCTGAAAAGCATCAAACTCCGTAGCTTTTCCCTTTTAATTAGCAAGAGGGCTAGAAGAGTCCTCAGAAAGACTATTGTTCCTGGAAGCAGAAAGTCTTCGAGAAGTCAGTGGTAGAGTGCCCACAGACTCTTTTCTCAGAATGAGGGATAATACAAAGTTAATGTGTCACAGAAGTTGCTATTTATCCACCGTAGGAAGTATCTCTGACAAAAGTAAGACAATAGTTAATTTTAAAGACCCTTTTTATGTATTAACATGGAAAGAATTATGCTGTAAAACAATTGGGAACTAAGTGTGCGATTCATACTTTTTCAAGATTGGACGAGTACCTTGGCAATAATGACATACCGGCTTCTATGTCTACTGTTATTTATGGATACGAATAGACTCACATGACTGTTTTTAAATGTATTCATTCTATCAGAAACCTCGGTGAATAATGCAAGCTCCAGGACTATTTTGTGAACTGATAACGTAGAACTTTATACAATAAATGAATAACACACAATGCAAATGGACTCACAGTCAATGAAAAAGAAGTACTAGCCCCATTATCTCTACATCTCTTTAAGAAACATGAAACCAGTGTCAATTTGACACCATTTCTTCCAGGGGCAAGTCTATACTTCAAAAGAAGGTAGCTGTCAAAATGTAAGTATGCTTCGTATCTTCACATAGAAAACTTTCATTTTTTTTCTTCAGTGTTTGAAATTGAGCCTAGGGTGTTGAGCGTACGAGGCAAGTGCTCTGAACTGAATTCCCAACCCTATTTTCATCCTCTAGAACTATCTATAAGAAAAGAGCAAAAAGGAATCTTTGACGTGAAAGACCACCTCAGTAAAGGCAGCAGATCCATCAAAAGAAACAGTGACACTTGGATTCTGAAAGCCTGCTGTCCATCAGTCGCAGAGGGCTACTTCTGCCATTGGGCTGTTCCTCCCCCAATTCTTCACACTCCTGAAGGCTCAGAGAAGGGGGTGTTAGCACCCTGCCTCAGTTTTCCTAGAGTCAGCAGTTAGTTCCCCTGCCCTCTCCTGCAGAAGAATGTTGGGTTCCCCCCCCTTTCAGAATTTAAGATCATCTTTTAAAATATGCCCTTGTAACTGTTTATTTATCCCCACAAAGCTACTCACTAAAATTTTCTTTATTCTCTCCCCATTGGGAATATAAGGCTGTCATGTATGTAGCCAGGTGCTGAGAATATGCTGGAAACAAGGTCTTTAATATAAATCACGCAAAGGAACCCCTCAAAGGGAAATTTTAAGTGATTCTTTATGATCCGGTGAGTGAACGCATGTGGGAAAGTGCACCATCGTATTTGTGGACATGAGTGTGTACAGCCCTCTCCCTTCAGTGCCTGGGAAAATCCTACCCTCGACCCCATCACTCACAGACTGAGGTCTAATAGTAATTATTCTCCACATGCAAAGCTCTGGTTGAGGACACGGAAGCATGACGAGTGGCCAGCGTCGGAAGCACGCTCTTTGATTTCTGTCTCTTATAGCCTCTGCCTGCAGAACTCGAAGCTCTTCGCAACTCCATTTGGTAGACTTGACACCGGCCTGAAGCTTTTATCCTCAGCCACTCAGCTCAGCTCTTGACATTCCAGACTGGTGTGTCTGGTTCTGTGACCTGTCATCTGCAGAAACAGCTCGCTCAGGTATTTGATGCTTCTCTTCAGAGGCAATCTGGAGACTTTTCCTGTATCCCTCCCACCTGCTGTTGCTCCCCTCAGCTCCCCACACACTGGCTTTCTGGGATTTCCAGAGTTCTCTGCTCTTCACATCTGCTCCATGTAACAAACGGAAGTAGCTGACACAGTACAGAAAGGCTGGTTAAATTGCCAAATCCTGTTGCTAATGACTTTACTCGCACCTCATTCACCTTGGGATGGAAGCCAATCATAACCGAGAAGCATATGTTCTGGATTTTCAGGGACAGTCCTGGTTTATGTCTACTTACCTATGTAATCATTCATAGTGCCCTCCTTTGCTCTTAAAAGTGACCCGAATTACGTAACAAATTGAAGAGTCAACTTATTTAGAATCTACTTGGGCCGCCTATGGCTCCTCTTGAAAATTGCTAATAAGTCTTTTGCTTCTTGATGTCTGCAAGAAAGGAACTAGCCTTCCTTCCCTTCCAATGGAACCAGAGTGGCTGTTCAATGGGTGAGTTATCACCAAGACTTCTTACATCTACCTGCCCTAAAAAAAAAAAAAAAAAAAAATTGCTGAATTAATGCAATTCTAACTTAAATGGATTTTTTTAAAATAGAGTTTCATTTTTTTTACTTGGACTATGAAACTAAGACATTTCAGACCTCTCTGAGGACACACAGTAGATAGCCAGCCAGCATAGACTAAGGGCTGTTTGTCTAATTCTAATATGAAGACATTACAGGATGGATATGGTTTCATTGTTGCTTCTGCTTTGCAGAACCATCTTATATTTATTATTACATTCTGCCCAATATATCGACTCTTGCAATAGAATGACATTAACTGTCCTTCTGAAGAAACCGCAAGATTCAGAGGAAAGAATTTTGCAGAGTCCTTTGGCAAATTAGCAGAGTTGAGACTAGAACCCAGGCCTTCGGTACTCATCAGTCACTCTCCCGGGTATATCTCATCTGTCTCAGCAACACTGAGTTACTTCACAGTAGTGTGATCCCGTATTCCTCTGGGACTTGGGGTTTTAGCCCCTCTATTGTGTTTGCTTGTCTTTGTACCTCTGTGTTTTTATTGGTTTTCCTACAAGCCTATTAAAGTAAGAACACGAAAATGGAATCCAGGATTAATCCCTCTTAATGAGATTTCCGGGATACTTTGAACAAAAGAAGTGAGCAACTCAAGCTATTTGTAGAACTGTCGATGATAAATCCTAAAGCAAACACTGTGTGTTTTGGGATGGTCAATGAGCTCAGTCCTCAGGGGCCGAAATCAGCCACCAAACAGAGACTTTGCATTTACTCCCACAGCCAAACCCTAAACTGACCTTCTCTTGTAGAGTATAGTGGCTCACAGCCGCAACCCAGGCCTTCAAGAGGGAAGCTCAAGGAGGAGGACAGCCCTGAAGCCTATCTAGGCTAGCCTGGACCTCAGAATGAGCCTTGCTTCAAAGTGATATGAATAAGCCGTGATATCTCATCCTTTTCATAGCATCACTTTGTGAGGCAGAGACATGTGGATCTCTGTGAGTTCTAGGTCAGCCTGGAATTCAAAGTGAGTACCAGGCCAGCCTGGGTTAGTAGTTAGACCTTCTCTAAGGAAGGAAGGAGGAAGGGAGAGAGAGAGGGAGGGAGGGAGGAAGGGAGGGAGGGAAAGAGTAAGGTTTGAAAATATGTCTATATCCCTTTCGATATTCTTACTTCTGAGAATTATTCTTTAATTTAATTTTATTTTTCCCTTATTCACTTTACATCTTGCTCAATACTTCCCTCCAAGTCACCCCCCCCACACACACAATTCTTTCCCAATCTCCCCATTCCTTCTTGTCTGAGCTAGTGGGGCCCCTGAGGGTACCTCTCAACCCTGGCACTTCAAGGGTCTACAAGACTAGGTGCTTCCTCTTCCACTGAGGCCAGTCAAGATAAAAGAACATATCCCATCCACCGGCAACAACCTTTGGGACAGCCCCTGTTTCATTTGTTAGGGACCCACATGGAGATCAAGCTGTACATCTGCTACATATGTGTGTGGGGGTGGGGCAAGGTCCAGCTCATGTATGTTCTTTGGTTGGTGGTTCAGACTCTGAGAGCCCCACAGGTCCAGGTTAGTTGATTCTATTGTTCTTCCTGTGGAGTTCCTATCCCCCTTCAGGCCCATATTCCTTCTTATTCTTCCATAAGAGTCCCCAGGCTCTCTCCACTGTGGGTGTCTGCATCTGCCTGAGTCAGCCGCTGAGTGGAGCCTCTGAGAGGACAACATGCTCCGGTCTGCACGCATAACAGTACCATTAATAGTGTTAAGGAGTGGTGATTGCACATGGGATGGGTCACTTCTGAGCATCCTTACAAGTTCCATCTCATAAGTATTAGAGGCACTGTGGGCACAAATTTCCCAAAGTGTGCCATTTTCCCAATGGCAGCCTTTCCTGGGAGTTCTGGTTAAACAGATAATCAGATACCTTCATGTATTCTCAATACGAGACAAAATATCATAACCTAGATGGGGTATAGAGAATAGAAATATGTTTCTCAAGGATCTAAAAGCTGGTGAGTTCAAGATAAGAGAGCATTTAGATTCAGTGTCCCATGAGAGCCTAACTTTTAGCTGACAGCCGGTTTCTTCCCTCTTCATTAATGACACAACTCCAGAGTATAAGGGTGACACTACCACAATACCAATCTTACGGACTCTGCTCTTCATGACCCAATAAATTCCCAAAGGCCCACATACTAGCCTGACAGCCTTGGAGGCCAGGATTTTAACACGTGAAAAGAACAGGTATACACAGCTTCAGGTTTACTCCAAATCTGCTAAGTCAGAATCTCTGCAGAAGCTGCTAAGCACTAATACTTCTACAATCAATCAAAACATTGTGCGCTCTCTCTCTCTCTCTCTCCCTCTCTCTCCCTCTCTCTGTCTTAGCTCTTAATTCCTCATGACTAGTAAATCCATTTTTTTTATATATTCTCTGACACAACTGTCTTTTTCACAGATATAGACTGCAGGTATCCAGAAGAATGGTCAGTTGTAACGCAGAGCTAAATTTACTTGGAGAGATAAAAAAGGTCCAAAAACATTTTATTTCCCGCTCCCCTGGTTTTTATTGGGGCAGTGGTTATTAAACTTTCGCCTTTAAAGCTCATAAAGGAATTGTCAAAACAGATGGCTAGGCTGAAACCTTCTGAGTTTCTGAGTCTTTCAGTCTGAAATGAGGCCAAAGAACTTAAATTTTAAACACAGTTCTAAGTAACGCTAGTGCTGACGGATGATGGGAGTGTGTGCTATTGGTTGGTTTGGGCCAACAGTCTTAGCATCTTGGAAATAACTCTCTAAAGATGATTTTGTTAATCTTGATATAATATCTTTAGGAAGTATTGAGTTTAGATATCATTTCTAAGACGTGCTAAATCCCACAGCTCACTGAAACTTCAAAGGAACACAACTAGCTAGTAAGTACAGCCAGAAGAGCCCCGCCATACAGCTCTGTAAGGCAGGGTCATAGCGCTGGAAGAGCAAAAGTTGACAGCATTTTATCACCTAAGTCTCTCTTTGTAAAACAATTTCTACTTTTAGTTTTAGTGTATACGTATGTGTTTGTTGGGAGGAAGGAGTATGCGGTGAGGCTCGCTGCTTACAGAGGCCAGAAGAGGCTTATTGGATCCCCTGAAGCTGGAGATACAGGCACCAAATATGACCTCCGGGAATCGAACTCAGGTCCTCTGCAAGAGAGGCGCTTAAACCTGATGGCCGAGTCATCTCTCCAGCCCTCACTACAGTTCTGATTAAAGCACAACGAATAACAGATCGAGACCATTACCTTGAGAGCCTCACATGGAGTATTAGTAACTGGATTCTTATTTTCTCTCTCCCTCCGAGCTGCTAGTGACCTTTACGAAAGAGTACTGAGAATCAAAATAAGACACAGCTTGCCCAAACAATTTTCTTTACCACCACTGTAGATTTCTCGCTCTCAAGTTAATTTCTGGTGGCTAATACCTGGTCAACTTCACTTTAAATGCATGGTGTTGATACGACTGAACTGTAGTTTTTCTATCTTTGAGAAAAGCTGTGTGTGTGTGTGTGTGTGTGTGTGTGTGTGTGTGTGTGTGTGTGTGTAATTAAAACTCTTAGTTAAGTATAAAACTACCTCGCTATGTCCAACTTAGTTAGGCGACTTCTTCAGAGTGAGCCCCAGAAGGAAAGCAGGGGCATATAGGCTCTCTGACCTTATGGGATTTGTGGATTTTAAATTTCCTTTTATTGAAAAGAAATACTGAGGATACAGTGAACAGCACAGACAGGACAGTGGTTTCCTACTATGCACAAAGCCCAAGGTTTAATCCCCAGGACCACAGTGACCCTGATGTGATAGAGCTCACCCGTGACCTTTGGAAGAGGGAGGAATAAAAGTTCAAGACCAGACGCACAGGATCATCCTCAGTTGATCTTCACTGGAAGGCCACGTGAAACCCTGATGTGAATGAACAAATACTAAGATATTTTTTTCTTTGTAGGCTATTTATATCTCATTGTGAGCTTAAGGGTGATTTCACAAGGCTCCCCGAAGGGTGCCAGCAATGGCTTACAACATCAGTGGCAGTTACCTGCTGTTTCCTGAGATGACCGACAACCAATGACACATAAAAGAACTGCTCCACCACTCCAGCCCCCCCCCACTCTCCCTGGGTTCTTTCTGGTTCAGCCTGTGTCTCCCCTTTCTTGTCCTTCTCTGCCCTCCTGGCTTTGCCCCCATCTGTCTGTCTGTCCGTCCGTCTGTCTGTCTCTCTACTCATTTGCCTCTATCCCTTCTCCAGTCCCTCACTCTCCTCCCTTCCCACAAATAAGCCTCCTTTATACCAGATCTGTTGCACAGTGTAATTTCTCATGGGGACACCTTGACATGGGCCCACTTGCTACATTATATTTCATAAACTCATCCTGTCTGCAAAAATAAAATTTTGATTTTAAATACTTTTTCCATTTCCACCCCCCCCCACCCCCAGTCTTTTTAGCTTATTTGCGTTTTGGTTACTAACACCACACAGAATAAGTTCTCATGATCTTTTTGAATATTTTTCTTTAGTCATTTTGTATGCAACAGGCACATGAAAAAGAATTGGTGGGATGTCTGTTTTACTTTTTGCTATTTAAATTTCTACCACGCAGAAAACTGATGTGGATTTAGAAAGTGCTTCTGTACCAATAATCCAAGATATACATATATGTATAATATATATATATATATATATATATATATATGACAATGCCTTCGCTCGTAACGTGTATACCAAACCCGAGTGTCTGAGTTTGACCCCCAGAACCTACATAAAATGCTGTTTGTGGCAGCTTGCTTAGACAAGGCAAGTTCACTGTTCAGACAGGCAGATCTCTGGGGCCTGGCTCACCACCCCAGCCTAATGCAGGAGCTCCAGACTGGTAAGAGACTCTGCTTTAAAAAGGAGGAAGGGGCTGAAAAGATAGCTCAGAGGTTAAGAACACTTACTATATTCTGGAAGAAGACTTGAGTTTCATTCCCTTGACCTACATTGAATGGCTCACATTTTACTCCATCTCTAAGGGAACCTAAGCCCTTCTCCAGCCTCCAAGGGCAGCTGTATAAGTGCACACCCCCACGATCAGATATAAACAATAAAACATAATTATAAAAAAGAAATCTTTTTAAAACGAACAAGAGATAAGATTAACCTCTGGCCTCCTCATGCATTTGCCCGTTCACATGAGCACACAAACTCATATGTACACACACACACACACACATTCACTCATACACACACACATACACACACACCCCACACACACACCACCCACACACATACCACACAAACACACACCACACACACACACACACACCCCACAAACACACACCACACACACACCACACAAACCACCCACACACACACCACACACACACCACACACACACACACACACACACACCACACACACACCCCATACACACACCACACATACACACACACCTCACACACACACCCCACACACACACACCACACACACACACACACACACACACACACACACACACACACACACACTGCAGATCCAAAAGCTCCCCTTAAAATCAAAAGGTTAAGCAGAGAACATCTGGAAATCAAAAGGACAGAGTTCTGTGTCTGGAATTCTCAATTCCTAGCTGGAAGAAGCAAAAACTAAAACTCATAGCTAACACGTACCATCCTAATAAAGTAGGGATTAAAGGAGGTGGGAAAGTATCCGGAGCTGAGGGTGAGAGAGATGGAGAGAAAAAAAAGAAACAGCCAAACTTCAATTTTCCTAAAAACATTTTTTTTTAAATGTCCCTAAGGGAGTAGCAGGGAATCGCCCGGAGTGACTGAGATGCCAAAGAAATAACCTCACCAAAGAAATGCTGCGCTAGGAGGAAGGAGACACTCTCATTATTGTCTACCCCGCCAGCAAATGGTGAGGGTCGGGAGCAGGCGTTCTCCAAACACGTATTCAGTCAAAGAAGGGAAGCTCAAAGGAGTAGTGAGTGATGAGACGCAGTCACTGAAGGGCTTAAAATAAAACCATCTCGGTGGTGATTCATCTGAGTAACAAACGCCTCTGGTGGAGAAAGAACTGAGGTGCGGTCCTTTGACTGGGTGTGACAGACTGGGAGAGCTAAAGACCTTGTTTCTCCCTGCTTCAGGCATCAGACCTCTGCCAGAAACCTGCCCAGGGGATCTGGGGTTTAAACCCTCCGGGAAGAAAGCTATGGAGAGAAAGGAGCAGCAGCTTCTGGAGACTGATGGATCTCTGTCTTGGCAGCACTATTCTATTGGCTCTCTGGTGCATCCCCTACACCAGAGCTGAACCTCTGACCAAGATGGAAGGCTTTGCCAAAATCACACTGCTCTTTGCTTTGTTTGTTTTCTAAATTATCCTTTATTTCTTTTTAAATTTTTTTTTTGTTTTTTTTTTTTTGTTTTTTCGAGACAGGGTTTCTCTGTGTAGCCCTGGCTGTCCTGGAACTCACTCTGTAGACCAGGCTGGCCTCGAACTCAGAAATCCTCCTGCCTCTGCCTCCCAAGTGCTGGGATTAAAGGCGTGCGCCACCACAGCCTGGCTTATTTCTTTATTTACATCTCAGACGAGGCTCCTTCCCAGTCTCCCCTTTCAGCCCCACCTCCACCACCCAATTCTTTATTCCTTTCAACCCTGAATTACCCTCCAAGAAGAAAATGGAAACTGGGAAAGAAACCATAAATAAATAAAATATCCAATAAAAAAAAAAGAAAGAAAACATCAGCCAGGTGTCATTCCTCTGGGGACATGAAGACGGTGGAGGCTCCGTCACTCACATCATGACTCTTCTGGCGCTCCTCAAAACCATCTTTGTCTGTTTCTTCCCCTATGCATGGTGAACTGTTTTGTTTATGGTTGGTATTTTTCTCTGAAGATACAATACCCTCTCTAAATTAAACTCAATATGTGTTTACTGTGTATTAAAAGAAACAAGGCATAATATATGCCTGCTTGGTTGTGAAAGCAGACGCTGCTGCCTTTCATTCCTGTTTGACATTGGGCCAATCCCCATTCCTCTAAACATTCTTCTCAGGGGTTTGGTAATGGCAGAGCATGATAATGAGTGTGAAATTGCTTCATAACTTGCAAGCGAAGATGTAAAGGGAAGCAGTTAATATTTAATGGAACCCTATCCCACCCCTGAAAATGTAGTGAACGCCAGATTCTCAGATTGTAGCGTTTACTGTGTCAAAGTTACACAGTTTGTGAAAGTGGAAAGATGTTCTTTATCAGGAACACCGGAAGGTCTTAACAGGAAGAGAGCTAATGGCTGTGTTTCTACACTCTTTAAACACTAGTCAGCTAACAATGAGGAAAACCGATGAAAATCAAGACAGGAATCCAGAGCATACAGTCACCCTTAAAGACTCTGGACAAAAGATGTGTAGACAAAATGCACTGTTAAAGCAGAACTTATGTAGTTAACATTTGATGGTTCACAAAAGTATACCTGGAATGGAATTCTTAGATTCTTATTGGGAAGCTCTTTAAAATCAAGAACATGGCTCATGGCGTACTGGGGAAAGGCACTTGCCTCCAAGTTTGATGTTCTGAGTTCAACACCTGCAATCTTGTGCTGGCTAGTTTCATGTCGATTTGGCATAAGCTAGAGTCCCTATAGAAGAGGAAACCTCAACTGGGAAATGCCCTTCACCAGATTTACCTGAGGCAAGTCTATAGTGTGCTTTCTTGGTTGGTGATTGATGTGGGAGGGCCCAGGGCACTGTGGTGCCATCCCTGGACTTGGTGGCCCTGGGTGCCCCAAGAAAGCAGACTGAGAAAGCAGGAACAAGCCAATAAGCAGCAATTGGCCAGACCTTCTGCATCAGCTCCGGACCTGACATCCCTGAACACTGGACTACTAGGTATAAAACAAGATCATCTCATTTCTCCCCAAATTGCCTTTGGTCATGATGTTTCATTACAACAACTGAAAAGTAACCAAGACAAACCAATATGGTAGAAAGAGAGAACAAAACTCTGCAAGGTCTCTTCTGACTTACACACATACCCAGACAAACATGTGTTGTTGGGAACGGCATGTGGCAGTGACTCCAGAAACACCACACCAGGCCAAACAGTTCCACGTGAGAGGGGAAAGGGCAAAGGTGGCGGTGAGAAGAGAAGTGGGGAAGAGTGTGTGTGTGTGTGTGTGGCGGGGTGGTTCCTCTTATATATACACGGATGGTGACGTGGTCACAGGTAAATGTGAGCCCAATGGATTCTGGGAATATGGTGGCTGTTGCCTTGGCCACCATAGGTCGTACTGTCCCCTATGTGATGTCACAGGATTCAGAGGTCCTGGTACCAACATGTGTGATGTCGTTTTTAAAAGCATTGGCTTCTTTCTGCTGATTCTACATTTGCTCATGAAGTTTTGTCTAAGATAGAGTTGCTATGTGCTATCATAATTAGGTTACAATATCTAAGCTACTCACTGCTTGAAAATGTCTCTTTGTTCATCATATCAGGTCTATCAATATTATCCACAGTTTAATTTAAAAAAATATATATCAGAACACCAGACATGGAATGTGTTTCAGTTGGAAGTGTGCCTTCCTCATATGCTTAAGGCTTTGTGTTTGGATCCTCAGAACTGTATTGGGAGGTAGGAGCAGGAAGGTTTGAAGTTCAAGGTCATTTCACCTAACTAGAGAATTCCAGGCTAGTCTGAGCTACTTAAAACTCAACACAAAATAACCAATTTTATTTTAAAAGGTAGTTTAAAAATGCAATAGCCTTCTGCTCTCTATATATTAAATTATACAACCTAATCAAAATATACAAAAAAATGAGAGTCAAGTTTATTACACAATTGAATCTTGATATACTTTGCCCAATATTAAATTTATTTTATTTGCTTTAAGTATATTGCCAATAAAACTATAGTTTTCCAGAAGAATGAAGATTTTGGAAGGAGGTTGCTGTCGTGGAAGTTAGCAATAAAACAAAACAGCATGAAAGACATTGGCTTTTGTTGCTAATTTAGTTCCTCAGGTTTGAACACTGATCCAAGGGTACCTGCTCTAATCAAAGCATTGTGGGAAATGGCACATAGACTTTGCTGACAAATGAATATCATGTTCAGAATATGAGGTGAGCTGTGTTTGTTCAGTTTCACTCCGTTCTGAGACAAGTGAAATTGAGGAAGGTCTGCTATGAAATGAAGCTATTTTCTACAGTATGTTCATGTCAGGGTATATTGCAGCCCTAATCAAAAAAAAAGGGGGGGGAGACAATTAATCATCCTGTTTATAGCCAGTCAACCCAACAGAAACAAGATAAGCGAAGAAACACAATGTAAGGCTTTAAACAGACAGGAATCGGCCCATCCAGAATGCGTTAGTGGATGCTTGATGTCTGCTATTGTTGAATGGATAAGGCGCATAAAGCCCACTCTCCTGCACTACTCTCACCGTGTCCCATGACTTTCCCCTGACAATGGAAAGCAGAAACAAAGACATAGAGAGAAGGGAAGGGAAGAAAGCTTGAGAGAAGAGCAAAAGTAACGTGATAATGTGAAAGCAACCCACACTCTCAAGCACAAGGAAACGCATCATAACTGGATCCGTTTATTTCTGAGCTCCTATACCTTTACCCTTGTTGCTTCAAGAGAAAACCAAAAACAAAGAATATGTGAAATATGTAGCTGTGATGGCTTGTATATGCTCGGCCCAAGAAGTGGCACTATTAGAGGGCGTGGCCCTGTTGGAGTAGGTGTGTCACTGTGGGCATGGGCTTTGTCCTAGCTGCCCGGAAGCCAGTCTTCTGCTAGCAGCCTTCAGATGAAGATGTAGAACTCTCAGCTCCTCCTGCACCATGCCTGCCTGGATGCTGCCATGTTACAACCTTGAGGATAGCAGACTGAATCTCTGAACCTGTCAGCCAGCCGCAATTAAATTTTGTTTTTATAAAATTCGCCTTGGTTATGGGGTCTGTTCACAGCAGTGAAACCTTAACTGAGACAGTAGCCATTAGCAAGTGAACAAAAATAAAAAGTCTCCATAAAAGAGCTCAAATTCAAGTCTACTTTGAACCTTGGACAATTCTGAGATCCTGTTCCCATAGAACCCCTGCTCTCTCCCCATTTGGAAGAAGCAGGGTTTGTAACAGGCTATCCTTTCCCATTCATTTCTCATTTAGACTGGCATTTCACCCTATTCTAAAGGCATACAGCAACAATATTCACTGGAGAGTATTAATACATAAAGAAATCTAAGAAAGGGAGAGGGCATTCAAGGTAGGCAGAAAGAATACAAATACGTGGATGGCGGGGGGGGGTTCCCATTTCACTAATGAAAATGGCAAGTATAGGCTTGTTATATTGAGTCACTTGGGGGAGATACACATCCTAATGGCTTAGACTTCAGCAAAGCAAGGCAGGAGGGACCCATTGTACAGTAGTTTTAGGACTCTTCAGTGCTAATGGAATGAACCCTAATCCTTCTAAGAGAGCCCCCAGGGTACCAGAAGCTTGGGGAGTCAAAGAGCTGGTGAAAGCTGAGTAGGTACGCTTATCCACTATTTTCATATGATCCATTTGTAAGCAGGAGTCTGGGATTTGAGAGCACTGCAAGCCGTCGATATTGATTTCCAAAACTAATTAAGCAACAAGAAATGCATGAAACCGAGAAAGGAGATATGTCAAAAGCAAACATCGGGCTCTCGCAACCACAAAAATTCTCCAGAAGAAACTAAAGAAGTTACTGCCTGACTTATAAGCTTTCTTTCTTCTTGCTCATGCTGCTGAACCGCACAAAGGGAAAATAAGTCCAAGCTACGGTTGTCATTATTCTCCTAATGGTGACTATTTTGACCCCACGTAAGTAAGGCACAATGCCTTTGACCAGTGCTCCTTATTCTAAATCACTGCAAGAGGAACACCCTCGGCTATCCTGTCGGAAAGCTGGGTTCTGTTTGTGTTTCCAATTTCAATGTCACCAACTCTAATTTTGTAGACATTTGGCTTTGCTTCTAATTAACCATATAGCCAAAGGCAAATGACTTAATGGTTTTATTTCAATTTATGTCTTTGGAGGTCAAAGGATAACCTTTAGAAGTCACACCTCTTCTTCAACCTTATTGAAGCAGAGATACTCTTGTTTCTTCTCCTATACCATGTGCCTCTCTTAGGGTTCCTATCCCTGGGATGACTATGGCAACTCTTACGAACGAAAACTCTTCTTAACTGGGGCTGACTTAATGTGTCAGAAGTTTAGTCCGTTATCATCATGGCAGAAAGTATGGCAGTGTGCAGATAGACAAGGGGCTGGTGTAGTAGCTGAGAATTCTACATCCAGATTGTCAGGCAGCAGGAAGAGGAGAAAGACAATGGACCTGACTTGAGCATTTGAAACTTCAAAGCCCCAGTGACATATTTCCTCCATCAAGGCCACACCTTCTAATAGTACCACTCCCTGGTGATCAAGCACTCTCATTTAAACCACAGTGCTCAAAGCTAGCTGGCCACATGCTTCCAGGAAATTCTTTGGTCTCCTCCTTCTTGTCACAGAGTACTATGTCTACAAATGCAGATGGCCACAGTGACGTTTTAGGAGGGTTCTGGGGAGCAATTGTACATCTATCAGCCTGGAGAGATGGCTCAGCGGTTAAGAGCACTGACTGCTCTTCCAGAGGTCCTGAGTTCAATTCCCAGCAACCACATGGTGGCTCACAACCATCTGTAAGGAGATCAGATGCACTCTTGTAGTGTGTGTCTGAAGACAGGTGCACTGTACTCATATAAATAGAAAATAAATAAATCTTTTTTAAAAAAATTGTACCTTTACTCACTAAGCTAGCTCCCAGCTCCAATGACTTTAATTTAGGATTTTCATTCTTAAATTGTACAGTGCCCTAATATCCTGTACAAATTAAAATAATATGTAACTTTAAAATAATAATTAAGTCAAATAGAGTAACTATATTTAAATGCAAGAGTGAATCTGAATGATAGAGAACATGTATCATCTCCTTTGCAGGGGTAGGGTAGGAGTATTCAGTAGTAGTATCAGATAGAATGAAGGAACACTACGGCCTACCATCAAAAAATGTGAGATATCCTGGCATCTACTTATTCTCTATGTTATGAATTGATTCATTAGTCAAGCATTTACCCAGTAGCTGGGAAATGCTAGTTCACATGTATTTACAAAAGTTCATAATACTGCTGCCTGGCAAAGCTTTTCCTTATGAAGCTGGTCACATAATCAAATTTATAGCAGAACCAGTCAAACACTCTATAAACCTCGCCAGGGGCGGAAAATCCTCTTAATGGATTAGAAAACCACAGCCAGACGTAACGTTTAGAAGAAAGTTATTCTTTACAGTAATATTACACTCTGCTACTATTGTTTATAAAAGACAACTAAAAAGTTTTATGGCAACCGAAGATGACTCAGAAAATAAGAATATACTGTGTACTCTAAAAGTCTTCAGCCTTTACAGAATAAAAATGTGTATTAATCTTCAGTACAGGAAGAATACTAGGAATAGACAGCCTTGGGAGTTGAAGATACTGTCTTCTTTACCCTAAATACTCCCTCCTGGCCTGGCTAGCAAAGAATGAGCAGTGATTCACAAGGGAGCAGTTCTGAATTCTTGTTGGTCCTGCCCACATTCTCTTGATCAGTAACTAGGTATTTCGCAGTTAACTTATTGATAACATGTAAAATCCAAATTTTCTGCACTTGTATTGAGGTAAAGGAACCTGAAACTTTTTCCTAGAATAATATCTTCTCACTAGTACTCTGATCTAGCACGAGAAGATGAACAGTTTATTCCTGAGAATTGGAGATAAACTTCATTGTGACTGTAAGACATTAACCATGTGAAAGCCATCTATCTTATGTTTGTTGTGACAAAGTCTTTGAGGCTGTGTGATTTATAAGCATAAGAAGTTTGGCTAGTTCATAGTTTTAGAGGCTAAAGTTCTCAAGTCAAGTGCTGTTATGTGATACTATTCCTGTAGAGAAATTAGCAAGTATCTACTCAACCCCGATAGACAACCAATGACACTTCAAGTTCATATACTACACGTTGATATTTCACATTTGTGAACCAATTAGTTTTGGGGGGTTACTTACATGTAAGAGGCTACTATAGAAGTAAAAATGACATCTGTATCACCCAAGCCTGTCCTGCATGGGTGACAGCTCACCAAAGCTGGAAACCTAGTGTGTATTACACAACTGTAAGCAGATTAGAAGGTTGGAGAGAGCTTTTTCCAGGTACGTCAATTGATCTGAGCCTCTTCCTGGCATCTTGGATGCTCTCTGCTTCTTCCAGATAGTTTGGATCAGCAGAAATTACAGCTTATATATATGCTTGAAGAGAGAGAGAGAGAGAGAGAGAGAGAGAGAGAGAGAGAGAGAGAGAGAGAGATTAATCTGATCAGTTTCAGAGATTTCCTGAAGCTTTTGAGTAGTTTACTTCCTGACTTTAAAGAACTCTGGTAAGGGCCTTCTTTTTGTCACAGCATGCTAATAGCATCACGTAAAAAAAATATGGAGACAGAAAGGCTACATGAGATAAGAGGAAAGGAAAGAAATTACACTAACTCTTTAATATAAATCTGTTCTCATGGGACCTTATCCACTCCCATTAACTGAACCAACCCCCATGAAACCAGCAAGAATCTCTTCATAAGAGCAGTTGTTTTCTGGCATAGTTTGTTCTCTGTTACTGTGATAAAACACTTAAGAAAATCAAGTTTGGTAGGAAAGGGTTATTTCATCTTGTAGTTCTTAGTCCATCATCAAAAGAAGGCAGGGGAGGAATTCAAGACAGGAAACAGCAGATAGAAACCGTAGCACAAACAGTGGAGGAACATTGTTTATGGCTTACATACCTTGGCATGCTCAGCTTTCTTTCTTATAAAGCCCAGGTCCACCTGCCCAGGAATGAGGTGCTGCCTACAGTAGACTTGGTCCTCCCAAATCAACCAGCAACCAAGAAAAATGCCCCAAGGATACATCTGATGGAGGCAACTCCCACTTCCCACATAACTCTAGTTTGTGTCAAATTGACAAAAACTAACCAGCACAACTGACCACTTGTGATCCTGGCACATCACCACTGAATAATAACTTGTATTATCTCCAAGATATCATGTTAATATCATAACATAATATAGAGCACAGTCGTACTTTGAAAAGTCTCACAGTCTTAAAAAATGTCAACATTTTAATAGTTTAGTGTTTCTTTAAAATATCCAAAGTCTCTCAAATGTGAGCTGCTATAAAATCCAACATAAATTACATATTTTCTTATTTTTAAAAAGGAAGAACCAGGGTGCAATTACAATCAGCCAAAAAAACAAAATCTAATAATGTAAATGTAATAATGCAGTATTCGTGATCTTCTGTGCTCTAGAGGGCTTGGGAAGCCCCAACTCTCTAGGTGCCCAATGCTGTAGGACACATCAGTTGTCTTCTAGGCTCAGGGTGATCCACTCCATATCTGCTGCTGTCCTTAGTGGTCATTCCATGGGCTTCCTCCTCTAATGTATTGGGGTCTCTGCTGCAACTGAGACTTCTGATGGATCCCTGACCTCTCTTTGGGGACCCTTACCCTGACAGAAGGTACAAACCCTCAACTTATCACCATGACCCCTTCAGGCCTAGAGTCTTCACTGCAACCAAGGCCGAGCCTTCATCATGGCTTTCTGGCATCTCTTTAGCAACTCTGACCTAGCCATGTGGTGTCATACTTCAGTTTCTCTGCAGGACCCCTTCAATCCTGTAGCTCCCAGGTCGCTAACAACCAGTTAACTAACGAGGCAATTTCTCGAGCAACACTCCAAAAGCTTCTATTTTCTCACCCACTGTCTTCAAATTTCTCTTAAAAGTGACATAGTTACAAGTTTTCACTCCCACCAGCAATGGAGGAATGTTCCCCTTCTCCAACTCCTTACCAACATATACTGTCTGTCACTAGAATTTTTGATTGTACCCATTTTAATGGGTATAAGGTAGAATCTCAGAGTTGTTCTGTTTTGCATTTCCCTGATGACTAAGGACGTTGAACATTTCTTTAAGTGCTTCTTAGCAATTAGAGATTGTTCTGTTGAATATTTTCTGTTTAGCTCTACACCAATTTTTTTTGTATTGTTTTGCAGGCTCTGTGGTCTCTGTCTCTCTCTCTCTCTCTCTCTCTCTCTCTCTCTCTCTCTCTCTCTCTCTTTTTGTTAGATATTTTCTTTATTTACATTTCAAATGTTATCCCCTTTTCTGGTTTCCCCTCTGAAAACACCCTATCCCATCCTCCCTCCCCCTGCTCACTAACTCATCCACTCCCACTTCCCTGTCCTGGCATTCCCCTACACTGGAGCATCAAACCTTATAAGGACCAAGGGCCTCTCCTCTCATTGATATCTGACAAGGCCATCCTCTGCAACATATGAGGCTGGAGCCATGGGTCCCTCCATGTGTACTCTTTGGTTGGTGGTTTAGTCCCTGGGAGCTCTGGGGGTACTGGGTGGTTCATATTGTTGTTCCTCCTATGGAGCTGCAAACCCCTTTAGCTCCTTGAGTTCTCCATTGGGGACCCTGTGCTTAGTCCAATGGATGACTGTGAGCATCCACTTCTGTATTTGTCAGGCACTGGCAGAGTCTCTCAGGATAGGGTTATTTGGGTTGTAGGTGTCTAACCCCTTGAGTTTTTTATATATTATATATATTTTGGCTATTAGCCCTCTGACACATGTAGAATTGGTGCCTATCTTTTCCCATTCTGCTGCCGTTTTGTTTCATTGACAGTGTTCTTTGCCTTACACAAGCTTTTCAGTTTCATGATGTACCATTTATTAAGTTTTGATCTTAGTGCCTGACTTATTGGTATTCTAGTCAGGAATTTGTCTCCTGTTCTAGTGTATTCAGAGCCTGAAGTAGCCACATCCTCTAGCCAGGCAGGACTCTCAGTGGAGGAACAAGGACAGCAAACCATTCACAAAACCGTCAACCCAAAATGTGCCCTGTCTACAAGATGTGCAGGGTCAAAGATGGAGTAGAGACTGAGGGAATGGCCAACCAATGACTGCCCAACTTGAGACCTAGCCCATGGGCAGGCACCAATCCCTGACACTATTAATGATACTCTGCAATGCTTACATAGCCATCCCCTGAGAAACCCCACCCATCAGCCTATGGAGAGAGATGCAGTGACCCTCAGCCAAACATTAGACAGAGCTTGGGGAGTCTTATGGAAGAGTCGGTGAAGGGTTGAGGAACCCAAAGGGAATAGGCATTCCATAAGAAGACCAACAAGTCAACTAACCTAGCTTCCAGAGACTAAACCACCAACCAAAGAGTAAACATGGGCTGGACCTAGCTTCCCACCCTACCCCACTCACCCCTGCACATATGCAGCAGATGTGCAGCTTGGACTTCATGCTGGTCCCCCAACAACTGGATTGGGGACTGTCCCTGAATCCATTGGCTACCTATGGATACCATTCCTCTAACTGGGTTGCCTTGTCTGGCCTCAGTGGGAGAGGATGTGCCTAGTCCTATAGCGACTTGAAATGCCAGGATGGAGTGATACCCAAGGAGGCCTCACCATCCTCAGAAGAAAAAGGGAGGGGCATGGGGAAAATAGGCTATGTGAGATGGGGGACAAGAAGGAGAGGCACAGGTGGGAAACTGCAATTGGGATGTAGAGTCAATAAATAAATGAATTAATGGGGGGGGAAGAAACATATTTAACAGCTCACAGATATACTTTTCAACCTGGCAAGAGACCTACCACTTGTACCAGTCATTGGAAAAAGAAGACTATTATTCCAAGTGCCAGTTCTAAACAATCCAATAGGTAAATAGTCTGAGCTAATATTTATAGGCAGTTAAATGGTGCAGTGCCTGATAAACACTCTTGTGTGGCTGTGTTAAAGTAAAGGGCACTGTTGGCTAACCAGACAGCTGCAGAAGTTAACTTTAGATCCCACGGAAGAGAGAACCTTCAGGGTCACAGAAACCATTCTGCCACAAGTGATACCTGCTTCAGAAGAGGGATGGTTATTAAAATAACAGTCCATTAAAAGCATCCGGCAATCAATTTCAAGATAAGTAACATTGCCTGAAGTTAAGTACAACAAGATAACTGAAAATTAGGGTTCTACCTTATCATTAGACACGAACAGCCTAGGGGAAGGGACTGCATAAAACACAAACTCCACCCGACCATCTGATCAAAACCTGGCAATTAACTTCCCATTGTGAGAAGCAAAACTAGTGTAAAGAGGACTTTAAAAAAGGATTAATGGTCCAGGGAATGATGAAGTTTGTTAGATTTTATCTCAGCTCTCTCGGAAAAAAGTTCAGATCCTTTATTTCTTTAAAAAATCTAAAACTGCTTGTCAGAAACAGGAAAAATCTATATAGTAATTATATTTCCATTTGGGCAACAGCCAAAGGGAGCCGTGATGGCAGCACACATCTGACTCGGGGGCCAGGGTGCTGACACCGAATAGAAATGATGAAAAGAATCTAAACCGGCCACCTCTGCTGAATAGCAGAGAGAGATGTGTCTGTCATTGGAAAACGTCCACAGAGTAAACAGCAGCCAGAGTCATTACTGAATTGAATAGAAGAAATAAATTGGGGTGAAATTAAGGACAGAGAAATGTGAACTAAATATCGGTGATGAGAAGAGCGGCCAGACAGTGAGACATATCCCCCAGAGTAATTATGAGACATCTTCTCAGGGGCTTTGAAAGGTCGCATTTCACCATGTCCTCAACAAGTATGTTTCTGTCCTGTGGATTAGAAATACCTTTTTTTAAAGAACAGAGACAAGTGTGTATGTGTATACACATGTGTGGTATATGTGTGTATATGCATATACATACACATATATGTGTATATATATATATGTGTGTGTGTGTGTGTGTGTGTGTGTGTGTGTGTGTGTGTGTGTGTGTTCCAAGATTCCTCTCTGCGAATGATGAATCTAGGTGGTAAGTCTGTGTGAAAGAAAATAAATAAGTAAGTAGGAACCACGAGAAAGAGACAGATTATTGGCAAGCAAAAAAGGGATAGGAAACACATGCTGTCTAGATTCTTGAGAGAAAGAACCACAGAAGTAGCTCTGTGTTGAAACTGATGGCACAGATACCTGCCTAACCCATCAGCCCAACTGGGGCTCTCTAAGCAGCAGCCTTACAGTTGGTGACGTGTGTGTTCTCTATGTCCTTAAGCAATTGCATAATTCTCTAGAAATCTGTTGTGCTATTCTCTGTGATTGATTAACTACTTAGAGCACTAGGAGTTCAGAATCCAGGCTCAGCATCAAATGGATCTGAGATCACATGTGACTATTAACCCATTAACATAGCATTCCATGATTCACCTTTTCAGTTGAAAGTGGAGTGATGGATACAAACAATCAGCTCTCGGTGCTGTAGGTTGAAAACCATCACAATGGAAAATGTAAACACAAAAGATCACTGTGTTGGAAAGCTGTTACGGAATTCAGAGGAATAGCATTGAAATCAAGTGAGGAGGTGGGTGAGTGTTAAAGAAGGTAACTCACACCAAGCCTTGGGCAGGATGATACCTGCATGAATGGCTGCAATGACTGTCATATGGCCATGAACTAGACCCTTCTACTACAGTACAGGGGATGCTACAAGTCTCTAGACAATCTCTGCATCTTTTTTTCTCACATAACATTTTGGGTACCATCGGGAGTACCTGCTTGGCCAAGCCTTGGTTACATGTGTGTGCAGTAGCTCTTATGAGTGTGAGTGAGGGTGTGTTTGATCTTTGTCTTAGTTAAGGTTTCTACTGCTATGAAAAGACACCACTTACTTTTAAAGGAAAACACTTGATCGAGGATGTCTTACAGTTCAGAGGTTTAGTCCATTATCATCATGGGAGGAAGGACGGTAGTGTGCAGGAAGACATGGTGCTGGAGAGGCAGCTGAGAAGGCTATATCAGGATCAGCAGGCAGAGAGAAGAGACTGTGAGCCACTAACCTAGCTTGAGCAGTTGAGACCTCAAAGCCCATCCACGAGTGACACACTTTCTCCAACAAATCCACAGAAATCCAACAAGGCCATCTCCCAACAGTGACAGTCCCTATGAGCGCATGGGGCCATTTTCATTCAAACCACCACAATCTTCATCCTTAACAGAAGGTAGGACTCAGCCTCAGTAGAGGTTTACACCATAGGTGAGTTCTTCCGGGTTTAGAACTAGCTACTTCAATTCCATTCCTGGCCTACATTCTTCTTTTCACTAAACTTGCCGAAACCGCTCTTTCCTAACAAAATGCAGATATTTGACACAGCCAAATTACACGTGAATCTTCTCCCAAAATGAAGACATATCAGTTATGGCACCAACTCTATTCCAGACCCTCTAAATGATGGTGACTCTTCTAAGAAGCAAGGCTATCCTATCTCTATACTCAGCAAACAGTGGACAAAATTGCAGTATGATCAACTTGACCTCTACAGCGTTGAAAAGATAGAAGAATGAAAAGGGATATTAACAAACATTCAAATACCTTTCTAACCAATGCTATTAAATTCTAAGTTGGGTCAGTAAGACATCGGGGAGCAGTTGTGTGCAAATACCATGGCAAAGAAAGAAAAAGGTAGAAAGGAAATCCTTGGTCATTATATCTGCATTTGGTCACTAGACCATAGCTAAAATTTTCTTTCTTCGGATAGACTTTATCTTTAGTGATGTCACCTCTATCGTGATAGATCTGAATCCTTGGGAACCCTATCTATGTGGTATTACAGTAGCATTACGTATCTACTTATATTCCTTGTTGCTATGAATTAATAATGGACAAGAGGTGACTTAAGGGAGAAAAGCTTTGGTTTAGCTTACACTTTAAGAAGTATATACTGGGGGACCCAGAGCAGCATGAGTGTGGAACAGCAGGCCACCTTGCATCTACAGCCAGAGAGCAGAAACAGGATACAGGGACAGGAAGTCAAACCCTGAGGCCTGACTCTATTGATTCATTTCCACTAGCAAGGCTTCTTAAAGGTTTCACAACTTTCTGAACAGTGCCATGAGCTGAGGACCAGTTATTCACATGCATGAACCCGTGGGGGAAACTTTTACATTCAAACACAGCATGTTGGATTCAGTATCCTCTCCCAGTATAACAGAAGGAGAAGTTACCCCAGACCATTCAAGATGTCATGACAGCAGTTTATTTCGTTCGGTTTCAGGGATTGAAGTCAGGATCTCATGAACATTAGGCAACCACTCTACCTTTGAGCAGAATCCCGACATCCTATTGTCTCATTTATACTCAAGATTAATGACGTAGTAAGCATCAACATCTTCTATTATGACATTATGAAGAGACCCAAGTGAACAGATGATAACCTCATTTTCCAATTCACCGTTGTTGTTTGCCTTTGAGCAGATATATTCATCCCTTGAGTGCTTAGGGTCCTCACCATTAGCAACCAGGATAAGAATAGAACCAAAACATTTTAATTGGCCATTAGGTATAATTGGTTCTATTCCTTGATTCCAGATAGTGCAAGACCAGTGTAAGAATATAGAGCTAATATCAGCCTACAGACGGCACCTTGCTAGATGTTACATTGCGTCTGACTGACACAGTAAATCTTCAATATTTCTGTCAATAAAGCTAGCGATTCTGTATGAAGGGATCCCATGAAGATAGCCAAACTCCTGAGAATGAGCGCATTGCTTTTCTTAGTTTATTATAAAGGAGCCATTGGTCAGATGGAATGTTGTGTGAAATTTGTGTAGATGGTCTCCAGGAAACCCACGGTTCCTGGCAATCTTGACATCAGGAAAGCAGCCATCAATGATGAGCCCTACTTCAGGCCATTTCCCAAGCTTCTGAGATAGCAATAGCTGCTCCCCAGGGTTTCCCCTATGGAACTCCCCATCTCTCAATCCAGGCCAAGTTGAATGGGAATGTAAGCTTACTGCATTCCACTTCTGGCTCACACAAGGTTCAGAGTACCAAGTCAGGCTCCTACCATTTTCCCCTCATTAAATTTCCCCTAGAGTGTTCCCATGGTTTTGGGTTCTAAATGGGATTTACAGAGTCCTAAGCCACAGGATCTGGTAGTTCACCCTCAGAACAGAAGATCCAAAGTTCAAGGCCAGCTTTGGCTACAAAGGGAGTTTGAAGCAAACTTCTGCTATATGAGACCCTGTCTCAAAAGGAAAGAAACAAACCAAAAGCCAGCTGTTCAAGCAGGTAGGAAGGCAATAAGGAACTGAGGGAAACACATAAGCCTGAGTCTGATATAAAATAAAAACCTCAGTGCAGGTCATTATGGGTAACAAAGCATAGTTTTAGATAAGAGTCAAAGTGTTCAGGTAAGGAAATGTAATCAAATGTAGTTCTCTGGCATAAGAAATGAATAAGCATGCGGTTGATACATCAATGGAAATATATTTACCCTGTCACCGTTGAATTTACAAAATGTGAACCGAATTTATGAACACGTACATCCACATTTTTCAGTAAATTACCAGAGGAAAATACCACAGGTCTGTGATATCGAATCAAAGGAAAGCCGCTAAGCACCTTTGGTTACCATAATACTTGCATAATACAGTTTCATAGGCATACTGGGATACTCCAATCTGATAATAATTTGTTTAATTTGGTTTGCTTTAACACCATGCGTCACTGGCTTCCACGCCCAATTCTCTTGCCTCTACATCCAGAGTGTTGGACTTAAGGTGCACCACTATGTCTGATGTAACTTAAAGTTAACCACAGAAAAGCCACACTTCTACTCCACATGCATATTCACCACTATCAGCCCATATATATATAATTTAGTAAGCATGTGTGTATGCGTGTGTGTTACATGTGTGTGAATACAGACACACATGAGCCAAGACATGCGTGTGGAAGTCAGAGGTCAATTTTGACAATCAGTCCTCCTCTGCTGAGAGTTCTGGAGATTAAACCCAGACTGCCAAGCTTTATACAACAAGCACATCTCACTGGCCCAAGATTTTATACTTTAATCTCATAGTTTTACTGCCTTTTTATTGTGTGTACCATGTTTATTCGTCTCCTCCTAAAACCCAAACATTTGCTCTTTTATTACCGCCCCACAAATCATGCAAGCTTTCCTCTTTCTTCCCCTCTGCTACTCTCAAATAATTGCTTTTGGAGTTAAGAAACTCTCCCTTCTACTTGATTAATTCTGTTTATGCTCTTTATTTTATCTTCCATTTCATCAGTTGTATTTTCCAGATCCGGAATTCCTATAAATATATTAATATTTTATATGTAAAATAAATATTTTAAATTTCTCAGTTTGGTTGTCTACTCTTGGTTTTACTGAATCAGTTCTCTATTTTTTTTTTAAAGAAAAATATGTGCTGATCTTCCCTCAGGCAGTAATGTTTTCATTTTTCATCGGGAAGCTCATATGTTTTCATTTATTTGTGATATTTATTAATTGTGATTTTTTTTCTTTTAATGGTATCTCATTTCCCTGAATTTTCCAGATCCTGTTGCTATACAACTGCTTATTTAGAGAAGTAGGATCTCATACCTTCCTTGCAGGAACTGTAGACTGGCTCTATCAAGGAGAAACATCTACCTACCAACCCATCCAGAGATCCTGGGCATGCTGCCTGGTACATAGACTTTCTGCTACTGTTTTCATGGGCTTCACCTGTTAGGGTGAGCAGGCGACAGACTTGCATCGCATCCACAACGTTGCACTTGGACAACTTGAGTCTAAACCCTAGACCTGAAGATGCTGCACAGCCTGAGGTCTGAACCCAGAGGGTAGCCTGGTTCTGAAAGAGGCCTCATGCTGGGGTCCAGGGATTAGTCTAGAATTCTTAGGACTGGCTTAGAGCCTTAGTTCACAGGTTCAAGTCCGGCACTGGGATCTACCAGGATCAATCATGACCCTAGGGCTATAAGACCATACCTAAACTCCAGGATCACTTAAATCATCAGAACTACACTAGAACCTGAAACTGCCTTGGTGCTGTGAGGCGTGCTTGAGACCTAGGTCCATGAAAATCAGCTTGAGGTTTGAGTGTACAGACGTTAACAGGGAAGTTAGACCAATGGAGGCTGTTCTAGAACCTGGGATAGAGAAATGTCTTGGAATTTGGGTCTTGGAAAAGGCCATACCAACACTAAAATCTATTGAGATCTGCATGACCTTAGTCTTCTAAAACACAGGGACTGCCATTACTGACCTGGATGGCGGAGCCACAGAGATGGGCCTAACACAGAGAAGGTCTAGATTTTGAATTTCAAGGTGCTGATTGGGTACTCAAGTAAGCTTGAAACCTAGGATTTGTGAATCTCCCTGACTCTGAGATAGTCTGGAACCTAGTATGGGCTTAGAGCCTGGAGTATAGCAGTTGGCCTGCCACTTGAAAGGTCTGGAACCTGTGTCCTCAGAAGGTAACCTAGAGACTGGATCTATGAGTACTGTCTGAAGACTAACACAGAGGAGAAAGCTGACCAGAAATTGAGTCTGTACAGACTGAGCTGCTACTGCGGTTGAGCCAAAAGCATAGGCCGGCTCTGAGTGGTCTATCACTGGGAAGACCTAGTGGCTGAGTCCAGCAGACTGGTCTGGAACCCGGGACTTGCAGGTTCAGTCATGGGTACTGCCCTAGTATCTGCGACTAAAGCGGTCTTTCCAATGCAAGATATATGTATATATTTGTATATATATGGTGTGTGTATGCATGCATTTATATGTAGGTATGGGCACACACATGGCATGGCATGCAAGTAGAAGTCAGAGGACCACTTTAGATTTTTTTACTCTCATTTTCTATCTAGTTTACGAGAGTCTCTTTGTTGTTTGACATTGGGTTTGTCAGGCTAGCTGGCTCGTGAGCTCCTGAGAGGTCTCCTATCTCAGTCTCTCATCTTGTCTTGGGAACAACCAGCCTTTCATGTGCTCTGGGGATCTGAACTCAGTTTCTCATATTATATGGCAAGTTCTCTATCCAATGAACTATCTCCCCACCATCCAGGGCTGGGTTTTATTGGGGCAGGTCTAGTATTGGGGTCAGTGACAAACTAGAGTGCTTACACATATACAACACACATGAACACACACACACACACACACACACACACACACACACACACCAGATCATCTTGATCCATGCTCTGATGCCTGCTTTTAGATCACTCTGATTCATAAAGCTTCACTTCCTACCATCTTCAGTGTGTCTTTTTTGTTGTTGGTTGGGTTTTGTTTGTTTGTTTGTTTTGTTTTGTTTTGTTCTACCCTCACATACTTTTAATTACACACCTGATGGATTTTGCTCATTAAGAAGCACTTCCATTGGTGAACAGTTATTTACATCAATGTTTATGTGAGCGACATTGTTGAAGAGTTGTGTCTTTCTACCTTGCTAATACCCAGCTCTAAGCATCCGTGCACAAAGAGTTTCTGCATAGAACACTCCTGTAGAAAACCACATGAGACTAAGTCCAATATAGGCTACCGGGATTCTGTTTCTTCCCACGAATCTTTAGTGTGGACACACATTTCAACTGTATCCAATGACACTGGGGAAGGAAGTCATAAACAGGGGTCCCGGGAAAGAGTCACATTGAAGTCTCATCAGTAATGGCTCCACAGCCGGGCGGTGGTGGTACGCGCCTTTAATCCCAGCACTTGGGAGGCAGAGGCAGGAGGATTTCTGAGTTCAAGGTCAGCCTGGTCTACACAGTGAGTTCCAGGACAGCCAGGGCTACACAGAGAAACCCTGTCTCAAAAAACCAAAAAAAAAAAAAAAAAGTAATGGCTCCACACCATGGCAATGTCCTCATGCTGCCTACATTTCTAGATTTTCTCCACCAGATCATCTTTTTCCAAACACTGATGTAATTCCAAGGCAACGAAATGAGCACAGGAGACATCTGGAGAAACTCAGAAACTCGAAGGTGAGAGACTGTTTGTTATACCCCCCCTCCTACGTGATGTATTCGGGACCGAAGTTTTAGAGTGTCTTCTGTAGCAAAAGCATTTCCTGGTCACAATTTGCCCTTGAACATTTTAAAAATAACCGAATAGTTAATTAATTCTCCAGAGAGAAGGAAAATATTCAGCTTCTGAATTGATTAATGAGTAAAGACTTTACAGCTTTTCTATAATTCTAACCTCATTAAAATCCAGTGAAATGCCCCTCAAACGCCTATGGCTACATAACCTAAAAGATATTTGAAGGTTAGAGTTGAGTGTTATATATATGTTCAGGACCAAGAACAACTGAAGAGATTCCATCCTGGTTCAAAACTGACCTGTCCCTGAAATGAAAAGAAATGAGACTAATAATAGCCTATAATTCTGTGAGACTATAAGCATCTCTAAGTGAGAGTTCACAGTAAAATTTTTATTAAAAAATGATATGGTAGGTATTTTAATGGGTACTTAATTAATTTCATATGAGGAATTAAAATTTCCACAATAAAAAAAATAATTACATACTCATCCCCACCTAAACAAACAATTCATAAAGACAGTATGTTGGCTAAGCTGTTGAGGGAGACAAGGTTGATACCCATAAAGCCAGGATGATACCACATGGAATATTTCACAATAACCATGAGGAAATTTACATATCACAAAGCAGTAAAAGGACTGCTAGTCAATTATGTTTTGCCCTTGCTACAAGAAGGTATCCGAGAAGCTCAGCTCTGAGACAGCCTCATGATGCTGGAACGGATGAGTAAAAAAAGTAGTAGGAAGCTTATAATGATGGCTCTAACACAGGAGGCAGAGGCAGGAAGTTCTCCATGGCTTCAAGGTCAGCCTGATCTACAGTGAGTTTCAGGCGAGTGAGGGTTACCCTGTAGCAGCAAATTAGCTGAACAGTAAAATCAGGAAAGGAGCCTTCACTTCCCACACACTAATCAGAGCAGGAGTAGAGAAGAGGGTGACAGATTATACCCAGAGCAAGGACACTATCAGCAAATAGGTGAGCACACTTTGAGACTTTAATCATCTACGTGCCTGCCTTTCGATGCTGGGATATTGGAGCATCAACATCGCGTCCCTCCAGGAAGGCAGAATGCAATCCGAGTCCCAGCCTGTGTTTCCCTGCCTGAGAAACAGCGGAAGTGGATACTGTGGTTCTCAATCTCCTGTATACCCAGATGCTGCCCACTCTTCCCCTGTGTGCCAGGCAGGAAGGGGATGCCAGAGCCCTGGACGAGGCAGAATCTTGATTGGTTCTGAGCGAGTGATGAAAGTATGGAGAGCCTGGACAAGAGACCTTCTCTGGGAGATTTAGGCATTGGTCTTTACAATAAAGGCCTCCCCAGCTCAGTGATCCTTGATGAAGGAGATGGGCCTTACTGCATTATTGTTATAGTGGCTGTGAATGCGTGTGTCTTACTCAGGGATGAGCCAGAGATTAAGTCTCTTTTGCAGGAAGGGATACCCAGGAAGGGAAACTCATTGGATAAACACTTGGGGCTGTTCTAGATACCTCCTTAGCATGGAGAACTCTAAGTTTTTATGCTATGTGACTGGTTGTCATGACCCACTCAATGGGGTATTGTAGTTACATGTTCCAGGACAGGTAGACCCTGGCCAGGAGCTGGTTCTAAGGCTTGCCGTTCTCAATGATGAGAATTTCGGGGTGGGGTGGGGGAGTTGAACCTGCTTCCACCTTACCAGGTCTTCTGTCTGGTGGCATGGTCCACTTGCCCCACAGGTGACCACTTCAAATTTTTACAGTAATTTAAGTACGGTGTTATTGTTAGGAACCTGGGATGCTAACGAGGCCCGCAGTCAGCAGAACATACAGTCACCCAAAACAGGTCCTCACAAGGATCCCGCTTGCTAATCAAAAGCCATTCTGTGCGTCTGATGGGTCTAGGTACGTTGCAGAAGAGTATTGGCAGAACTGAGAGGAGGAAGGCCACAGAGATCACACCACACAACGGATCATACTTGAGAGATGTATTGGGGGAGGGGAGGGACAGAAGTCAACATCAGAGTGGAGAGAACGACAAAGAGACAGAGACAGAACAGGCCTTAACGGTGGGTGGGGGCTTTTTTTTTAAAAGGGGGGGTATAGCGCATGCGCATAGGAAGACTAGGTGACTAGTGACTTTGGAAATGTGTTGCTTTTTGTGGCGGCTTATGAAGTGGCTGCGGGTGCTGAGCGAATGAAGGTGGGAGAGAGGCGAAACCTGGTTCCTAACCTACCTAAATAACGGGCAAAAATCTCTCAATATAAATTGCCGTGGAAATGCTTAAACATGAAGCCCTGTAATTTGGATACAAAAATTGTCTCTCAAAGGCTAGCGGATTAAAGGCTGTGAACTGATGACTCTAGGGAGCTGACAGCTTCATGAGGGCTCTGACTGCATGGGTGGGGGGGTGGGTTTAACCCATTGATGAATGGAGAATCAGGGAGTGATACATGGCTGGAGGTAATAAGTTACCGAAGACATGTTTTGAAAGACATACCTTGTCCCTAGACTCTTCCACTCTGTCATTTTGCCTTCCTGGTCCCTCTGTCAGCTAACCACTAACCAGAAGCTCTGAAACTGTAAGCCAAAATAAATCCTGCCCCCCTCTCACACACACACACACACACACACACACACACACACACACACACACAGGATAAATAGGGTAGTTACAAGGTTGGACTGGAAGATCTGAAAAACTCATTAAATTAATCGTACGTTAGAGTACACCGAGAGGTATTATTACTGAGACAATACACTACAGAACTACCAACTCATTCTGTTTACTCCCAAATCGCCACTTAGGAATTCAAGGTCGAGTTTAAATTCTCACTCTGCAGATGGAAGGGTGAGGTTGTAGGCACCGGCCTGGAAAACCTCGAGTTCAGAAGTCCCGCTGTCATGCTTAAAGCAACCCATTTTTTTCAGCAGCGGCCAGCTGAGTCGGCATTTGTCACGCCGAGAGCAGAAACAGAGCAAGATTCACGGAAGGAACCCTGAAGGCAAAAACCAGGCCATGTGGCAATCAGCGGGCCCTGCTGTGCAGCAATGACAGCATCTGGGCAAAAGGCAGGAGGGGCGCTAGGGAGGGGTGAGCGCCAGAAAAATGGGGCCGGGTGGGGAAGCAGGAATGGGCAGGTTTGCGAACAGTGACCAAGACCAGACCATCCATATTACAAATGGTGTCTGAAAAGAACTCCATGAAAAACTGTCCACTCTGTGTGTATACACCGTGTGCTCCTGTGTACACATAACCCCACGCATAGCCCCGTGCTCTCGCCGTAAGTTCCTCTGACACACAGAAAGTGAGTTAAAGATGAAAGGCACATTTAAAATTACGACATTTCATAGTCACAGTGTCAATGAAATTATCTCTGTTTTAGTAAGCACCCTCTTCTCTTCTGGAATGCTTTCTTAGCTTTCTTCAAATATTGGTTTTTTAAAAAATTAAGTCTAATTCAGTGTTTCTGGAGAATTAGCATGGGACCTTGAAGTTCCAGATATGTGTTTCTAAGACTCACCGCACGATAATGAGCAAACGCTTTTCTGTCTGTCCGTTCACTCACACATCTTCTCATTCCACCGGTGTCTATCAAGCGCCCACTGTGAGTCAACATCGTAGCTTTCAGGGGGTACAAGAGAGAGACCTTGTAGCTATGCCTCCTGCCCTCTCAAAATCGGCTAGAAGTTCATTAGACAAGCTTGTGATTTTCTAAATAAAAATGAGAAAAGGACAATGGTGCAAAGCTATCAAGTGCTATGGTGAGATCACAATGGAGGGCTGAGCTAGTCCACTGACGGACGTGCACACCACAGCATGTGTGTGGAGGGCAGAGGACAACTCACAGGAACGTAGGAGTTGCTTCTCTCCTCCCATCACGTGAGACCCTGGAATCAAGCTCAGGTCTTCAGACTTAGCTGCAATCCCCATTATCCACTGAGTCTTCTCATCAGTCCATCAGTCATCGCCGCCTTCTTCTTCTTCTTCTTCTTCTTCTTCTTCTTCTTCTTCTTCTTCTTCTTCTTCTTCTTCTTCTTCTTCTTCTTCTTCTTTTTCTTCTTCTTCTTCATCTTCCTTCTTCTTCCTGCTTCTTCTTTCTTCTTCTTTTTCTTTCTTTCTTTCTTTCTTTCTTTCTTTCTTTCTTTCTTTCTTTCTTTCTTCTTCTTCTTCTTCTTCTTCTTCTTCTTCTTCTTCTTCTCCTTCTCCTTCTCCTCCTTCTCCTTCTCCTCCTCCTCCTCCTCCTCCTCCTCCTCCTCCTCCTCCTCCTCCTTCTTCTTCTTCTTCTTCTTCTTCTTCTTCTTCTTCTTCTTCTTCTTCTTCTTCTTCTCCTCCTCCTTCTCCTCCTCCTTCTCCTCCTCCTCCTTCTCCTCCTTCTCCTCCTTCTCCTCCTTCTCCTCCTCCTTCTCCTCCTCCTCCTTCTCCTCCTTCTCCTCCTTCTCCTCCTTCTCCTCTTCCTCCTTCTCCTCCTTCTCCTCCTTCTCCTCTTCCTCCTTCTCCTTCTCCTCCTCTTCCTTCTCCTTCTTTCTTCCTCTCCTCTTCCTCTTCTTTCCCCTCTTCCTCTTCCCCCTCTTCCTCCTCCTCCTTCCTCTACTAATTTTGATAGTCAAAACATATAACATGGTAAAAGCATCAAGGCAAGAAGAGAAATGAAGCCAAATGTTACTCTTTTCCCTTCATACCATAGCAAATAAAAATAAGGTTTCTCTCACTGCATCTAGCTTTTTCCCTGCAGGTGAATTTTCTTTCAACATCATTAAGATTCTGGATGTCACTGCAAACCTCTGGCCCTTCTGAATTGCTGGAGAGCTGTTGTACACAAAAAGCAATGGGACAGTGTTCTGTTTTTTATTGTCACCCCTAAGGGCTCAAACCACCAACTTTTGGTGAGTACCAATACCCTGCTTCCCCATTCAGGAGGCTGAAAAACGAACCTATATAAAGAGGCAAACAAGTACAATCTCTAAGGAAAAAAAAGGCTTTAGGTGAGACATTCTGGAGACACTAAATTTTCTCTTATGAGGAAGGGAATCGCAGACCTTGCTATAACTTGCTTAAGAATTAGTCATGATATTCTCAGTCTTTTAACTCCCTATGTTTTCCACAGGAAGAAAACATTTTAATAGCAAACTGAAGTAGGGGTTCTGCTTGATTAAAGGCCTATTCTTGGAGATTTCCCACAGGAATGAGGCCTTAGTAAAGGAAGCTAATGAGGAATGGGAACAGAGGATGCTACGCAGAGAACAGGAGATGTGCGCAAGAGCTAAGAATGAAAGAACCAGAGTTCACAGGAGCTGAGGAGAAAGGACAGAGCATTAGACAGAAAGTGCTGAGAGATTACAGAAAGCATTGGACTTGGTGACCTTTGTCTTTAATCCCAATACTCAGGAGGCAGAGGCAGGCAGATCTCTGTGCATTCCAAACCAGCTTATTACAAGATGAGACTGTCTCAAAATACAAAAACGGAAGGGCAGTAACTGAAGGATGCTTGCTTTAAAGTGATGAGAGATGTGTGTGTGTGTGTTTAAAAGATCATATTTTCTACATCTTTCAGAAGGGATAGAGAGGATGGACGAAGTGAGAAGGCTGGGAACTATAGTACCAGCTCAGGAGGTCAACAATCATGGCTTAGACTAGGTTAGCGGTAATAGAGATGAAATTAACAAGACTTGATCATAAATTGCTGTGTAGCCAACAATGAAGATAGAATTGCCATTGGTGTGTTGAGCTTGGCGTTCCTTGTATAAACTGATGGATTATAATGCAATTCACTAAACAAGGAGAAGCCCTATTACCAAACCCTTGCTAAGGTGGTTTGGGTGGGAGACATGAAACCTCTATCTCAGATGCTTTGGGAGTATCCAGGTGCTTATGCTGGTTGGCAAGTTGGATATTTCTTCCCCAGGTAACAAATATAAGATAAAGAAGTTAAATTGCCTGGGTTAGTGTCCTGAAAGTTATTTTTTTACCATTTAAACAAAGGAGTCATCGGAATCAAAGAACAGAAACAGAGTTAGAGTATGAAATGAAGGTTAAGGGGAAGCTACAAGTGTAGGTAGCAAATCGTTAAGAAGTAGGTTGGTTGGAGGAGGAAGAAGACAGCCAGAATTGACACTGGAGAAAAGAGTAGAATGGAGCCAGGGTCTCTAATCTATTTTAATGAATGAGACTCAAACGTGCAGCAGTGCTGCACAGAGGCATGCACGAAAGATGGAAAGTTTGAAGTTACAAGTATAAGTTACTGAAAACATCCTCTGCCAACAGCAAAGAGTGCAATCCCTGAGATGTGCATGAGGAGTGGAGAAGGTGGAGGAGGAGAAGGAAGAGGAGAAAGAGGAGGTGGGGGAGGAGGAGATGGAGGAGAAGGAAAAGGAGTAAGAGGAGGAGGGGAGGAGGAGGAGGAACAGGAGGAGGAACAGGAGGAGGAGGAGGATAGGATGACCCATTTCCTCACTGGTTTTTATTTCCCTTGTAAAGCAAGAGCAAAGTTACCCATGAGCATGAGAAAAGTGATAGGAAATAAGTACTAGGAAATCAAGAAGGGTAAATAGTTATTAGAAAGCATGCACAGAAAAAGTAATTAAGAGAGAATCAATGAAATTCCAAAGAATCAAAAAAGTCAAAAGTGAAACTGAAGTTCCTGGCTAAGAATTTGTGACAGTTAATGTCTGTCCTGCTGCAAACATTTTTTCAATAGTCCTGTAGCTTGGGAACAATGGAGAAAGTGGACAGCCAGGATTAATACTTACATTGATGAAAATGACCAAAGACACTGTGTGAAGCTCTATGGGGTCTTAGAATATGGTATGTTGAAATCATGGATCACAGAATCTAAGAAGACGTTCAAAGATGAGCAGGCTAATGAGCATTGAGAAGGCAGAGATAATCATAGTTAATACTCAGTGAAATATGATAGGACAGGGAAGAGTAAGAAATCTAGACAGATAAAAAGCTATATCAGAGAATGAGATGTGATCAAGTTTAGGTACTAAGCAACAGAGATGTTTCTGCCCCAGGACTCATACAGTAGGTACCTAAGGTGATAGGAAAGAGAGAGTCAACAAAATAGGAGTCGGGAGATGTCATGGATATGCAGTAATTAAAATATAATTAATAGGACTCTAGTTGAAAGAATCGCCATCAGACCAGCATCAGGCTCATGAAGAAGCAAGGGTGAAGTAATAAGACAGTGATAATGGACAGCAATAGAAGGTACAGGGAAATGAAGCACTCATCAGCATCACGGTGAGACTTACCTAGAAACAATAACCGAGAGCACCATGTGGAATGAGAAAGTCAGCAACTGTAGTTTTTTTCCTTTGAAACCCTAGAGAGCAGGCAGTATCTCCACTGACAACCTCAAGATCTTGGATTTTACATCTCCATAGGAGCAGCTCTGTCTTTCTAAAGATGCTTTTTCTGCATCAAAACATTTTGAGATGTAATGATGTTTGTTTCATCTATCTTCCAAGTGCTAAAGTTACAGATGTGCGCCATCCAACTGGGTTTTTTTTGTTTGTTTGTTTGTTTTGGTTTTTTGTAGTACCGAGGCTCAAACCCATGGCTTTGTGCATGTTAGACAAGCACACTATCAACCAATATATATCTCAAGTCCTCATTATTTATTTTCAATGAAAAGAAGTTATGAAACCATAAGAATCACAGCTGAAAATCTCAGAATTCTAATCTCTTCTCTTGCAACTGTTTCTAATGAAGCCACTGAACTGTGTTGACTATAATAAGATAGTGTCACACCTAAAAGAGTCTTAATTAAGCACATAGCCTTTCTCAAAGATGTGGAACAAAAGTTCAAAGTGTGTGTGTGTGTATGTATATATGTATATATATATACATATATACACACGTATATACACACATATATACGCATACATACATATATGTGTATATGTATCATATATGCACATATATTCAATCATATATATACACACATATACCACATATACATATACATACACATATAAACACACACACATACACACAACACACACACAGATAGATAGATAGATAGATAGATAGATAGATAGATAGATAGATAGATAGATAGATATTATGAATTTGAAGTGGAGTTGCCACCAGAAATTAATGTGCTTTATATGTGTTAGGCAATAACTTTACTGAACTACCCCCTCAGCCTGATCAAACATTTCCTTAAAAATATAAACATTGAATACAGGACCTCATACATGTAGGTCTGTTCTCTAACACCAAGCTAGCTCAGAGCTTATAACCACTTGTGAATGTTTGTTTGAAAGATCACATTCTTGATTTAACTGGTTGATTTCAAAATATACTTAAAGTAGCTCTTATGAACCCGAAAGATAGTCTCAGAAGGTCTTTTGGATAACATTTCACTTGTTTGAAAAGTCTAGATGTGTGTTTAACTTTTAGAGTTTGGCTTGTTTTGTCCTGTTTTGTTTTGCAACCAGGTCTCACTATAGAACCCTGATAATACATAACAGGGTGGTGTCTTTACAGTAATCCTCTTGCAAGCATGTGTACAACTATGTCTTTTAAAGTAAGGTCTTAAGAGATATTCATCAGGGGCTCATATTCATAATCCATTCAGCTAGCATATTTGGATCTTCAGCTCAGTATGTCTGTAATAGCACATTTTCACACCACCACATCTCCACAGCTACAAGGTCTCAATCATAAGGAGTCTCAGTGAAGCCTTCTTTGGTTAGTGGGATTAACATTCCTCACATGAACTCAAGATACTAGATTATTAATAGCTTCTCAAGGCTTCTGAGGTTTTTTTTATTGTGATTTCAGCAAGGTTTTCATAAAAGTTTAAGAGCATTAAAATAAAATGTAGCCTCAAAATATTAACACTTTTAATGCTAGTCTTCCTACTGCATTCTCAACATTCTTCAAGAGAAGGGGGAGAAGAAAATGCAAAAAAACAAAGGCCTAAGTGAGCTTGTTATGATACAAATATTAATAAAAGTGATGGACTTAGTAAATTAAACTACTGCACTATACTGAAGAAACACAACATTTCTTTTTACTATATGACATTTACGGCTCACCAGAATGCCTTCTGTAACAATTCAGGCTACCATCAAACCAATATTAGTTAACAAAAAGTGAAAACTTGAAAGAGTTATGAAATTATCCTCAGAAGACTAGTGTCTTTGGATTCCGTGTGTTTATTGTTGCAAGGTTTATGGAGTAAATGCAAGAATCTATTCATGAAAAATTTGGAATACAAGAAGGATGTCCCTATGGAGAATTTATTGCTAGAGAGGTGAGGTGAGAGGGAGACAGAATCAGCCCCAGCAGTGCTGCCTTCAAAGGGGAGACTAGAACTAAAAGGGTTCTGTAGGGGAAAGCTTGGGAAAGAATTCCTAGAAGAGATGTGGATTATTTACAGCTTTTAAATGGATCAGAGGTTGTGAAAAAGCGAGAAGAAATAAGCACAGTGTTTATTGAAGAAAAGTCATCAAGATATCTTTTTTCAAAAGCAGTAACTTGGCGGCTATGAAAAGAAGGAAGACTTGAAATGAGAGCATTCAGAGGAGGTGTGGAGAAAATCAAAATGAAGAGAGAACGAAGGATCCTAGACCTGCAGTGGTGATTGCAAGGCTATTGTCAAAGGGTGTGAGCTGCTTCGGGTAGAAATCAAATCGTGAGATCAGATGGGAGAAAAAAAAATGTGCTTTGAAGGGAAAGTGAAAAAGATGGGGAATTTGTAGGGAGCTAGAAGTCATAACCCTGTCAATCCAATCCCAGAGAAAGCAAAGTCCCAGGAGGGAAGAATAGAGTGCCAGGAAAGAACATGAAGAAAGGTAGTAAGAGGTGAGAAGCAAGGTCTTGGTCAAGGTTGATCATGCTGGGATGAAACACCGTGACCTAAGCAACTCGGGGAGGAAAGTGTTTATTCACCTTGTGCTTCTACATCACTGCTCATCACCGAAGGAAGTCAGGACAGGAACTCAAAGAGGGCAGGAACCTGGAGACAGGAGCTGATGCAGAGGCCAAGGAGAGTGCTGCTTACTGGCTTTTTTATCATTGTTTACCTAGACTGCTTTCTTATAGAACTGAAGATCACCAGCCCAATTACTAATTAATAAAAACTTTTGTTTTTTTTCCCAAAGCCAGATCTTTTGAAGCATTTTCTCAATGAAGCCCTCCATCTTTCAAATAACTCCATTTAGCTGTGTCAAGTTGACAGAAAACTAGCCAGGGAAGGTCCTGAAATCAAAATGTACTTCAAACTCACTTTTAAAATTGTACACTGTGAGAAGACAGAATGTGAAATGGTTAACAGAAGGACCCATCTTAGTTTGCCAATGCTGTCCTAATGGAATGACACACAGAAAACCTTTGCATGAGTTGCTATTGATAGTCACACAGGTCTGAGATTAAAGGTAAAGAGTTAATTCTTCCTGGTGTTGTAGGAAAGGGCCTCCCCTCTTCACTGTAGATGGATGTCTTCTCCCTGTGCTCATTCACATAACATTCTCACTCTATGTGTGTCTGTGCCCAGATGCCTTCTTCCTAAGAACACTGATAATACTGGATTAGCTTAGAAGGTGACTTTACTAAAGAGGCTATTTCCAAATTCTGAAGTACTAGAGGTTAGGACTTCTGTGTGTAAATGGTAGGAAGGTACATGTTAAAGGGTGTCCTTAATAGCCATAAAACTAAGAAGAAAGAGATAAGAGACACATTCTTTGTTGACATTTTTGTAGCAAAAAATGGCCGTCACTAAATATCAAAAGGACCATTTGGGAAAATGAGAAGATGGGGTACTTAGGTAACATGCAATGTACAACATCTCTGTCCTTTTAGTGATTAAATATCCTTCATGTCAATTTCCCATTGAATTCCCAGGCTGTCATAATCAATACTGATGGTCAAATTGATAGAATCTAGCTTCATTTAGGAGTCAAACCCCAGTGCCTGTCCTGTCTTTGAGGGATTTTCTAGATTAGGTCAATTGAGGTGGCATAACTCCTCCTCCCCCCCCCCAACTGTAGATAGCTCCATTGCATGGTCTGGTGGGGCTCCAGACAATGAAAAGAAGAGAACCAAGACTTCATATTCATCTCTCTGGGGATATGTGATGTCCCCAACCATCCCAAGTTCACGGCATACCTGCCATAATGGACTATAGACAAGAATGTGAGCCAAAGTAAGCCTTTCCTTTCTTAAACTCTTTTGGTTGGGGGTTTCGTCATCGCAGTGTGAAAATTAACTAAGATACAGGCTAAAACTGTCTAGCAAATCAGCGAATGATTTTCATTGCCACATAAATCATGTGTTTCCAGCAGTATTTTCTATAAGGTAGAGATGAATTCCTGCAAGAAAAGAAGAGAGGTACTCTCCTACTCTCCCCACCCCTCCTCCAATCACATCTGTCACCTTGGGCACTCATGCTGCTGTATTATAGTGACTTTTTTCATGACGGCTCTCATCAATCCCTCCTGAGCCCCTCTCTCCATTAAGACTCATCATGGCGTTCTGGGATGATGCTAAGTTGATCAAGTTTTTACCATGCAATTATGAAGGCATCAATTCAGATCCCTAGAATCCACGCAATGCTGGATGTTAGGTTTCAAATCAGACAAACAGCTGAAGATACTTATTTAAAATATCAAAATGGCTGAATTTAGAGGTCAGGTTCGCTTTGATATGCTAAATAGGCACCTCAGCCTTTTAGAGGGTTTGAGACTTAACACTGGAAACTGCCATTCCCATTTGTGAGCAACAAACACCTTGTCTTGAACAAGCATGGTTACACATAGCACACACACACACACACACACACACACACACACACACACACACACACACACTCGCGCGCGCTCCTGGAGGGACAGAGAGGGAGAGAGGGAGGGAATTAGCCAGGCAGGCTTAGCTTGGCATATAATTCTCATCTGTCTGCAGCCACTGACCTCTGGTCTGCCTAAATATTATCCTCATGCGCAAGCAAGCAAAAGGACATGAGTCACTCAGGAATGGAATCCTTTCTCACAGGATGAAACCATTCCACTCCCTTTCGTTAGATTATTTCGTAAATTCATGCGAAGAGCAAGCTATTCATGCAAATAAACCTCTCAAAAATCTACCTAGAGTACAGACTTTCCTAAGCCCCCAGACTTACTCAAGGAGAGATCTGTATTTTGTTTGATTAGTCAACTTTCTAAAATGCACATTTCAGCCATGGTAAACAGGACTGTTCTTGTCAGAACTGAAATGGAAAGTCTAAGCGAGTGATGACCTGTGTTTGAAATGTTTCGGGGAATGGACTGCCTATTAAAATGCAATACAGAGGAAACTAATCAGAAAGCACATGCCAACGATTTTAGAGAACAAAGTGAATATCCCCACTTTCTAGTATTGTATCAGGTACATGGTTGAAAAGGTAAAGCTAAAACACTGGAGTAAAATATCAAAAGACAGTGGTCCATAGACCATTCTGTCAACAGAGTCCAGAGCGATAAGGACAAAAAGGAAGCAAGCAAGATTCAAGACATTTCCCATAGTCATTTTTAAGTATGAAGGAAAAGCGTAAAGGATGAACGCAAGCGGACTCGGGAACTAAAAATAGATTAAAGTTTAGCCAGAAGAAAAGACTCCATGAAAGGAGCATTGCCTGTGGCCAGCCACGCCCAGAAGGACAAATGCTGTACAGACAATGTGTAGACGCTAGCTTCAAATCCTTAGATTGGCATGTTTATTCCGGAGTGTCTGCAGAAGTCAGGAAGATAGAAAGTACACATGAGAGAGGGGAGGGGACAGGGCCTTACAGGTGGGGACAGTAAGATAAGAAAGTGGCAGGGAATCAAAGGTTTAAACAGGTTTTGGTGAGTAAGGAGACTGGCTGGAGCGGGGGTGGGGGTGAAGGATGGGTTAAACCCAAATTAATAAGAGCTTTACAGGAATCAACTGTTTTGTAGGTTAATTATACAGTTTGTTTGTTTTAAGAGTTTGAGTGGAGACACTCTGCATGGGTGGGCAATGCTTTCCCCAAATGGACTATTAAGTGACAACCTCGGTGCCATATGTGAGGGACTTCTCTACAACATATTGGTCAGAGAGGTCCCAGACACCTCCAAGACAGGCTACTACCATTGGTCTTGGTTGCTCACCATGGTAGGCAACTATGGTAAGGCCCTACTGCTGAAGACATAATACACTTCTGTTGCAGGACCTACAGAAATCAAATTAGAAGTTACCTGGATACCACCTCCCTGACGGCTAGTTTTCATGTCAGATGGTATGATGCAGATGCTGCAGAGGCAAATCATCAATGGACTTAACACAGCAGAGGACTCTGCAGGCTACAATGCTGACTTGCCTGGCAAGACGTGCCCACTGGTACAATAAAGGAGCCACTGTTCTGAGGTCGCTAACCACCTTCTAACTAGATCTGAGGTCTGCTCCACAGGAAAAAATTCGTCCCTGGGTGCTGTGAACCTGGTCAAAGCTGGGGAGATTATAGGGGATAGGGAAGACAGTACTACCGTGGTTTTGTTAAACAGACATATTGTCAAATGCCTTCTAAATATGTATGTGCATGTCAGTCCACCGGTGAGAGAGGGGAGGGGACAGGGCCTTACAGGTAGGGACAGTAAGATTAAAAAAAGTGACAGAGGATCAAAGGTTTAAACAGGTTTTGGTGAGTAAGGAGACTGGCGGGAGCGGGGGCGGGGGCAGGGGTGACCATTGACTGGTCACAGAGCTGGGAAGAAGTGCAGGCTGTAATTTAAGGATGATAACCTTATCTGTTCCTGTTCTGGCTCTCAAATAATTAACACAGAGACCTATTAAGTTTATTAACAAGCTTTAACCAATGTGACAGGGCAGATACTCATCGCTTCTATCCCCCTAAGCTATTTACCTAACCATAGACCCTGTGTTACTTGAAGTTTGAGTCTCACCCTGGCTTGCTCTGTTCCATGTGTGTCCTCTTAGCAAATACCTCAGTGACCTGCTCATCATGACGTCTCCTGGACCTTCAGCCTCCTGGCCACCTCTTCTCTCTCTCTCTTCTCGTGTCCCTTTTCTTACTTTTTTCTGCCTGTGAGCCCTGGCTGGGATCAGAAGTTCAACTTTCCTATCTCCTCTGCCCAGTCGTAGGCTGAGTCAGCTCTTTATTGAGCAATCAGAGGTAATAGAAAATGATATAACATTGAGACTCAAGATGCTTGACCACGTCATTGTCCGGACTGTGTGGGCAGATGTCTGGGCATAGAAATCAGCATAATCAGCATTGGAATACCCAATGCACAAGACCTACCCACAACGGATATGGATATATATGTGATATATATATATGATATCATCATGGGATATATATCATTCCCAGCGTGGGTGGGAAGGTCTGATGTGGCTCCACCCCAGCTGAGGGTAAAGGAGAGATCATTTTTTTCTCTCAAGGTGTGGCTGCTAGCAGATTCTCCAGTGGGTAACCCCACATCTTATGTATACAGATGGCACTTACTGGACTCATGGAGTATTTCAAAAGGTAGAGGTTGAGAAAACAGGGAAGGGGAGAGTATTGGGAAAGACCAAGAGGAGAGGATAAAAGGATTTGGCTTAGATGTGATCAAGTTATACTGTCAAAAAGTACGAGATATTTTTAAGAAAGAAGCATTGCACACAATCATTTCCAGAATAAAGTATAGAAGGGAAAATTCCAAGGAAGGTGTGGTGGGCACCATGAGGTGCTCAGTTGCTGGGAGCAATGCCAGTCTTCTGTTGGCAGCTCCTTTGGGAACTATGTCAGTAGGGTAGAGTTTTGCCCAAGGTTCTGCCCCTTCCCAGAGAAGCCCACAGTCAGTAACTGTCCCTTAGAGACATTAAGGTCTTCTGACTTTGACTCAGCTCAGCTCAACTCTAAAGCACCATTCTTTTTCTTGATCTCTCTCTAAAATTCTGAGGGCAGCTGGGGCTGACCTCAGGACTGCTTCACAGCTGGTCTATCTTATCCACATGGCTCTGTTTCTGTTTCCCTTCTCGTATGTAATGATACCAGGGTATCCTATAACATCTTGGCCACTAAACCCCAGCTCAGAGTGTGCCTTCCTGCATACCTGCCTTGCGACGGAAGATGAAACAACATATGAATTTACAAACAAGTGAAATGGAAGAGGCAAAGAAAGATGGTCACAGTAAGTAAATCATGTCTGCCTTGGAAAAAGAAATATCACATGGCTTCTCTTATTTAAGGTTCCTAAATATTAAACAGATACATAAAATTATATATAATCATATACATGAATATATATATATGAAAATAGAAAGTAGAATGAGGAACATAAAGGATTAATGGGATGAGGAAGAAGTCTAAGGTAAGGAAGTAGGAGAAGGAAATATACTCAGTGAACAAGACACATAAATTAAAACCTTAATAGCACCATGTATAAAGAATGTACTGCAATGAGAAAAATGAGGAAAGGGTGGATACAATATATAACCTGGCTGCTTTATTATTTGATACCTCAGAATTATTTGAAACAACTTTGGTCTCATGTCAGATGTGTAAAAAGCTAATATTAATAATGTAAACTAATAAGTGCATTTGCCCATCGTGTGTGTCAAAGAGAAACAGAAAAGGCAATTAGCACCCAAGGCTCCTAACACTACTGACAAATTCCTTGTGTGAATTTTACCGTGAAGACTGAGGTGGGCGTAGTAGAAAGATGGATGCTGTACAGGACTCTAGACTCGCCACAGCAGTAGAGAAGTGGTCTGGAATGCACAAGACTCTGAGTTTCACCCTTGACGCTGCAAATAAAGGAAGAAAAAAGATGATAGTGAACACGTAATGCCAGCCCATAAGCAGAGGAAGCTTAGCTACCTCATGGTTTAGAACTAAACAGGGCAAGAACAGGCCTATGACCTATATTGTAGGACTTATTAAACACAGGAGCGTGGCAACTGTGGCTTACAATGAGCGAAACGGCATGCATGGTCTGATGACATTGGGGTGCCTGGCTGTATTTTTTTTCTAAAGCCTGTAAGTAAGACTCTGTCTACTCCGATGATCTTGGGGTGGGGACTTGGAAGGCTTTGTAGAAGAACGTACTTTGAAGATAGACTGAAGATTCAAGTAACCAATGTTTACTACACTTAAGACTAGAGAAGCAGATTTGGGACCAACTGTTCTTACTGCTATTAAAAAGTATGCTGGATCAGCTGACTCAAGACAGATGCAGACACCCACAGGCAAAATGTGATGGAGCTTGGGGACTCTTATGGAAGAAAAAGAGGAAGGATTGTGTGGGGTGGGGAGGTGGGGGAGGGGAACTCCACAGGCAACTAACCTGAACCCTTGGGCCTTTCAGAGACTGAACAACCAACCAAAGAACATACAGAGTCTGGACCTAGGCCTCCCTGTTCATAAGTAGCAGCTTGGTCTTCATGTGGATCCCAAACAACTGGAGCTGGTGGGGTGGGGGGAGGGGGGGAGCTATCCCGATAGCGGCTGCCTGTCCGTGGGACATGATCTTCTTCTAGCTGGGCTGCCTTGTCTGGTCTCAGTGGGAGAGGATGAGTCTACACTTGATGTGTTGGGGTGGGAGGACACCCAAGGGGGCCCCCACCCACTCATAGGAGAAGGGGAGGGGGAATGGGGAAAGATGGCGGGAGGGGATTACTGGGAGGGGAGCAGTGAGAAGGATTTAAAGTAAATAAGTAGAAAAATAATTAATTAAAAGAGTGTGTTGTTTATCAAAGGCAAATTAAACGATTTCAGCACGGTATATTTGGTTGTTTGATTGTTTGTTTGTTTTATTTTTTGCTTTATTTGGAGACAGGTTATCCCCATGTGGCTTTGGTTTCCCTGGAACTCACTGCCTAGAACAGATTGGGCTTAAACTAATGAGGATCCACTGATGCCAGAGTGCTAGGGTTAAACATGTAAGCGTTGATATTCAGTATATAATAAAACTAGATAGGAAGATGAAGAAAAAAATATCACTAGAAAGGCTAAAAATAATTAAAAATGATAACATACAAAAGGAAAGGGAAAAAATAATAAAACTTGATTTTTCTTGTTGTTTTGAGACAGGATCTCGCACAAGTATTTTCCTTGTCCAAAAGCTACAAGAGAAAGTAATGATGTAGTCGAGTTCAAGGCTGAAGGCCTGTAACTTCCTGTGAGGGTTTGGTATGAGTGGGAGGCTAAAAGCTGAAGAATCTGAAGTGGGCTGCCTACGGCAATGACAGCCATAAATACACCTGTTCAGGAAGAACAGAGCTTGTGCTTTTTTCCTTTTTAATTTTTTTATTGAATATATTCTTCATTTACATTTCAAATGTTATACCCTTTCCCGGTTTCCCCCACTCCCATAAAACCCCCAACCCATCCTCTCACCCCCTGCTTCCAAGAAGATGCCCCTCTGCCCAACCCACTCCCACCTACCACCCCTCAATTTCCCCATGCTGGGGCATCTATCGAGCCTTCATAGGACCAAGGGGTTCTCCTCCCAATGATGCCCAACAAGGCATTCATCTGCCACAATTGCGACTGGAACCACATGTACCCCTTTGTTGATGGTTTAGTCCCTGGGGGCCCTGGGTCGTCTAGGTGGCCAACATCCTTGTTCTTCCCATGAGGCTGAAAACCCCTTCAGCTACTCCAGTCCTCCCTCCAACTCCTCCATTGGGGACCCTGTGCTCAGTCCAATGGTTGGTTGCTAGCATCTACCTCTTTATCTGTAAGGCTCTGGCAGGGCCCCTCAGGAGACAACCATATCAGGCAAGCACTTCTTGTCATCCATAATAGTGTCAGGGTTTAGTGACTGTTTACAGGATGAATCCCCAGGTAGGACAGTCTCTGGGTGGCCTTTCTTTGTCTCCATAATTGCTCCTGTGAATATTTTGTTCCCTTTCTCAGAAAAATCGAAACACCCATACTTTGGTCTTCCTTCTTCTTGAGTTTCCTGTGGTTTGTGAGTTGTAGTTTGTTTATTCTGAGCTTTTGGGCTAATATCCACTTACCAGTGAGTGTAGATCTTCGCCCTCTTCTATACCTATAATCCTTAGGTTTGGTCTTCTCTTTGTGTCCTGGATTTCCTGAATGTTTTAGGTTACAAACTTTTTACATTTTGCATTTTCTTTGACAGTTGAGTCAATGTTTTCTACGGTATCTTTAGCACCTGAGATTCTTTCTTCTATCTCTTGTATTCTGTTGTTGTTGCTTGCATCTATGACTCCTGATTTCTTTCCAAGGTTTTCTATCTGCAGAGTTGTCTCCCTTTGTGATTTATTTATTGTTTCTACTTCCATTTTTAGATCCTGGATGTCTTATTCAATTCCTTCACTTGTTTGTTTGTGTTTTTCTGTAATACTTTAAGGGATTTTTGTGTTACCTGTTGACCCATGTTCTCCTGTATTTCTTTAAGGGAGTTATTTATGTCCTTCTTGAAGTCCTCTATCCGCATCATGATATGTGATTTTAAATCCAGATCTTGCTTTTCCAGTGTGTTGGGGTATCCAGGACTTGCTATTGTGGGAGAACTGGGTTTGGATGGTGCCATGTTGCCTTGGTTTCTGTTGGCAATGTTCTTACATTTGCCTTTTGCCATCTGGTTATCTCTGGTACTAGCTGGTCTTACTGTCTCTGACTGTGGCTTATCTGTCCTGCAAGCCTGTGTATCTGTACTCCTGGGATTCCCATTCTCTCTGTGCACACAGGTATGTAGGCTCCTGGGAAACCAGCTCTCTTATGGTGGTATTTGTGTATGTAGCTCTGTGGCCCAGGATAATAAGCTCTACACCCTCAGGCCTCTCCACAGTCCTGGGAGGTTATCTATCTCCAGAGTTGTCTCCCTTTGTGATTTCTTTATTGTTTCTACTTCCATTTTTAGATCCTGGATGTTATCTTCTCCTGTATATGGTGCACTATGGCAAAGGATAGTCCCCAGCCAGAGACAGAAATCAGTAGGCTCTGGCCTGAAGGTTCCTGACAGGTTCCTCTGAGCAACAGCGGTGGTCCTGCCTGTGCTCTCAGGACTCTCCACACTCCTGCAAGGGATTGGTGGGGAAAGGGATGGAAGGAATGAATGAAAGGGGAGTGGTATTCGGGATGGTGGGGGGGTTGGTGGTTGGTCGGTAGCAAGTCCCGCTGGGCCCCCAGCAGCAGCTCTGAGACTCCAGAGGTGGGAGGGGGTTCTTACTGACTGCTCTTGAGTGCAGCAGATTCTCTAGGATAGATCAGGAGATGGTGTCTTCACTGTAGCAGACCCACCATGAGTCTGCCCCAGCAGTAAGGACAAGTGGCAGAAGGGAAAGAAGGGAGCTTGTGCTTTAAGTGCAAGCCAAACTCCCCACACCTTTCACTTTTTGTTCCATCCAGTCCCCCAGCCTATTGGACAGTGGTCATAAAGCCAGCTTTAGGAAAATCTGCCACTGTTGCTTAAATGATCTGTCAGGCAACCCTAAAAAACTCCCATGGGTCTACATTTGTGTAAAATGTGTGTCGAAATTCCTTCATGTTGATACCAATCAACCCTAGACATGGCCCCAGAGACACACTTCAAGGTGGCCTTTACCCATTTTCTAGACACTACTCAATTCTGTCTAGTTGAGGATCGAGTAATGCAGATAAAACCTTCTCCTGTGGCCAATGACATTTGCTTGTATTCTGGAACAGTGAGAATTCTCTCTTTCCAAAGCAGAGAAGACAAGCCAATAGTCTGATGAGGTCAGGGTCCATGAATTGTCTGACGATGTCAGGGCCCACGAATTAGGAGGTCCTGTTCCTTTGATACACAGTGCTGAGGTACATAGGCAGCATCTGGCCCCTCCCATCATCACATAGACACTGTAGGAACTGAGACCTTGTACTGCCTGGCTCTTCTTTCTGCTATGAGGAATAAAGGATATTCTTCATGGGTCTCATGTCTACCCTTCTGTATTAGTTAGGGTTCTCTAGAGTCACAGAACAAATGGGTTGTCTCTATATAGTTAGGGAATTTGTTGGTGACTTACAGTCTGTAATCCAACTCCCCAACAATGGTCAGCAACAGCTGTGAATGGAAGTCTAAGGATCTAGCAGTTGCTCAGTCCCACTAGGCAAGCAGGCAAAGAAGAGTGAGTGAGTCTTCTTCCAATGTCTTTATGTAGGTCTCCAGCAGAGGGTGTGGCCCAGATTAAAGGCGTGTACCACCAGGCCTTTAATCCCAGATGACCTTGAACTCGGAGATCTCCTTGTCTTAGTCTTCTGGAATTCGTAGCCACTATGCTTCAAGATCTCCACGCCAAGATCCAGGTCAGAAACTTGTATCTCTGAGCCTCCAGATTAGGATCATAGGTGAGCCTTCCAATTCTTGATTGTAGTTCATTCCAGATATAGTCAAGTTGACAACCAGGAATAGCCACTACACCCATGCTACGTCTAAGGATATCTTTATATTCTAAGATATAAAGGATATATCTTAGAACCTTTCCCCTTTGAACTTACCAAAAACAATGTGAAAAGTTTGTAGGCTGCATTTGGTGTTGAGAATGGAGCTAAAATTTTCAGTTTAATAAGCATGCGACAATTGAGTGTAAGTCCTTAAATTCTAAATCTTATGCAGACAAAAGGAAACGGGTCCAGAAAGTCATGTGACTTAAACATTAATAGTGATGGACATCTGCAGCATTGCATCCTACATTGGTAATGTCCAATTCTTCAGTTCAGGGATAGTACCCATACCTCAGGGGTAGTTCTCATCCTTCAGGGGCAGTACTGCATTACCTCCTGGTTGCTCAGTAGTTGGCATATATACGGTTAATCTTGGCCAACCTGATTCGATTGGGAAGCAACAAAGAGTCTCACTTCTGGACAGATCTGTGAGGACATTTCCAGGAAGGATTAGCTGAGAGAGGATGATACTCTCCTAGAGTGAGAAACACCTTCTCCTGGTATGAGGATGTTTGAGAGGCCCAGCTCTAAAGAGGTCTGAGGAAAAGGCAGAGTTACTTCCTTGTCTGACTTCACTTACTGTTGGGGTGTGTACCTACCCTGTTCGTGAAGCTGTCAACAGATCCATTTTGTCACTGTGGTGGTTTGAATAAGAATTCCCCCCACCGCATAGGCTCATGTATCTAAATGCTTAGTCACCAGGAGAGGCACTATTTGAGAAAGGTTAAGAGGAGTAGCCTTACTGGAAAACATATATCACTGGGAGCTGGTTTTGAGGTTTCGAAAGCCCGGCCAGACCCAGTCTCTTTCTCTCTATCTCTCTCCCCTTGCCTCCCCTCCTCTCCCTCACCCCACTTTTTTTTTCTGCTGAATGCAGATCAGGATGTAGAACTCTCAGCTACTTCTCCAGCATCACGCCTGCCTGTCACCATGCTCCCTGCCATGATGACAATGAACTAAGCCTATGGAAGTGTAAGTAAGCTCCCAATTAAATGCTTTCTTTTAGAAGAGTTGCCTTGGTCATGGTTCTCAACCTCCTCGGTCCAGCTCGAATTGTGACCGCCAATCAAATAAATCCTCTTCGCTAACACATATTCATAATATTAGTTCTGTTCCTCTAGACGTCACTAAGGCAACATCCACGCCAAAGTCTCAGTGGCACATATGTGTGCATCTCCTATTTGTGCACGATAATATTTCTTCTCTCTAGCCTTCCACAGTTTCATACTTCCTTTTCTGCCAATTGCTTACCCGCCACCTCGTCACCGCATTGCAACTGATGTGTCAGCAAATTTTGACATCTTTCCTGCAGCTGAGGGTGCTGAGCTGCTCAATGTGGCTCTTTTTTTCCTATAATTTATACCTAGAGCTTATCTGCTTTGCCCTGCTCCTCGGAAAGCAAGTAGCAGACACCAACCTCTGTGGCCGCCTTTGTCATCATCAAAGGATCCCCTTTTCAATCTTCTAAAGTGATTTACTCCAGAGATGACCTGATTGTTCCAAATCTCTCCCAAGAACATCTAGAGGCAGGCACCGGTGAGGAGCCTGAATTAAATGTCAAGAACAGTCCTCCTGACAGTGCTCTGAGAATGTTTCAGAGAGTTGGCATGGAAAGCAAGGAGCCAAAATCCAGACCTTCTCCGCATTTCATCAAGCTGTTTGCTCTCAACTGCTGGCTTTCTTCAAGTAGCAATCTTATTGTCCATTGTCATAACAAATAGTTCTGATTGCTTTATTCAAAGGGTCCACGTCAAAATATGCCATAAAGCCAGTTCCGGGGAAAATTGGCTATTGTTGCTAAATGCACACTTAGCAGAGAGCTCTGAGGGACGCCTAGGACATTTCTGCATTCACATAAGATTAATTTGCCTTGCGATTCTTGAAGTTTCAAAACCTTTATTATGTTTTTCTTTTTAAATGGTGGCTAACTTAACTTCTCTTCGCTGCCTTCCTTTAACCCTCGGAACCCTCAGTCCAAGCACAGTACTAGATGGTCAACAGATAGCGCATGGTTCCAGGACTGAGATAGGTGCTGTTTGATTGGGCGTTTTTTTTTTTCATTACTGATTCTAAATCTACCCACACCAAACATTCTAAAATAGTGTCCGTTCCCCTGCTTTGCCATTTAGCTGGAGTCTGTCCTCCACAATAGAGGGTGGTGAAGGAGGAAAGAAGCAGAGAATAGCAGTAAGTCACTAATTTGAAAGCACCAGGTGTTTGCAGGAGATGGTGGATCAGGCTAATTAGGGGCATCTCACTCCACATACATGTTTGCATCTGGCTGGTCTGCCTGCATCTTGCCCAGTGGGCCAATTACAAGTTCATTCTAACGCTCTACACAGACGAGGCAAGGGAGCTAACCGTCTCAGGAATCATACCTCGCCAGGGTTGAGGTTAGGAAAGGACAAGAAAAGTGAATAAGGGTGGCAATCAATTGGATCCTAGCTATGACAAATGGAACCTTTAAACAAACTGGGTTGGAATTTAGGGATTAGTCCTGAAATTTTTCTTAGGCAAGAATGGAGGATAAGATGGAATTCGAAGGGGTTCCGTGAGGCCTGGGTTGAGATGAGGTCTGTTTAGATCTTACAGTGAGAAGGGTGTTGTGGTCACGTGCAGTGGGGATGTGTAGCATGGACATTGTAAAGAAGTGCGGGGCATAAGGGACTTTTGTTTTCCTTTGATGCTGTAAAACTTCTCTGAGTTTGTTTTTTCTCTTCTAGTGTGTCCACTCACATGTGTTCTTTCGGTAAACATGTGCAGAACATGTGGACTGTGCAGAACACTGTACCTGTTGACATGAAAATTATATAAGACAGTGTCCCTGCCCTAACCTGTCCTAATAATTATCCTGTTTTAGGAGATTACAGCCTGGGCTGATATTTCCTAAGATATTTTTAAAGAATCGTGGCTGTCTTCATGAGCTGTAAAATGTTGCCTAACACCTTACTTCTATAGCCTAAGGTTTAGGAAACTTCTGTGTCATCCAGAACTCTTATGTCCCCATGTGCATTAGCTTGGAAGGTCCTGACACCCCTGAAATGCAGGAGTTGTTGAACTCATTATTGCTTTACTTGATTTGCTCATAGAACTCTATGTTCTCCTCATCATGATTCACAACAGCCCAAATGAAAAAATATTAGAGAAGGGGAAACATCTCTGCAGACCTGCTGTGTATATGCTCCTGTTTGGGAGTGGGTAGAAGGAGAGACTATGCTTGGATGTTGTTCCTTAAGAACTGTCCACCTTGCTTTTTGAGACAGGGTCACTCACTGAGCCTGGGGGGGGGGGTTGCCAACAAGGCCAGGTTGGCTAGCAAGCAAATGCCAGGGATCCTTCAGTGTCTGACTCCCTGGTGCTGGGATGTGTTTAACATGGCTGCAGTGGGTCAAGTTCAGATGCTCACGCTACTGAGTCAAGCACTTTAATGCCCAAGATGTCCCGAGCACCCCCAAAATTGTCTTTGAAAATATTTATAATGGGAAGTTTAAAGTCCCATAAGTCCAACGTCAGCACTTCTACAGAGACAGTTTCTATGAGCTACATTTTGTCCTGTTTGATGAGTTGCATTGTCTTGCATGTATGACCCTTCACATAGAAAGCTTTGAGTCAAGTGAAATAAAGGTGAATCCTGAGAAGAGAGCGCCTCAGTGAGCTGTCAGTCAGGTCAAATGGTATCAACTCTCTGAGGATGGAACTTGTTCCAAATTGTTCCACCCTAGTGGAGGCTGGGCTGTTTGGTTGCCTAGTGACCATTGACCATGGTCATAAAGCTCTTCATTTTTCAAGGCTACATAAAACTCATGATGGAGGATAAGAGAGCCAGGGCACGTCAAAAATGACACAATCTGTAATGTTTGGGGATTTTGCTATGTTTCTTCCAGCATGCTCCTCAAGTCACTGCGAGCTTTTGGTTGATGGCGGGAGTTGTGAGGAAGCTGATTGCACAATGTTCTCAGCGTCTCCTGTCGACGGTTAGCTTTTTGGAATTTCTTACTCAACCATTCTCTCCAGCTATTGTTTTGAGGCAGTTTATGTTTTGTGCCATTTTATGCTTGTGGGGCAAGAGGATTCCATTCCCCATGTTTGGAATGTCTGTGACCTCTGTCTATCTGGGACGAGAAGTCCCTATCCACACAGCAAAGTCTCATCTACACTGTAGCCTTCACTCAACTCCATTTGCTCTCATAGACAGAATTAATCATGCCCTATACAGCTCTGTTCATACATCTTACAGCATGAAACACACGGCTTTCTGCCCAGCAGTTTGTGGGCTTCACCCTGGTTATGAATGCATACTATAGGAGGCATTGTGACCTCTAGAATTTACTGGCATACCTCAGCACCTTGTTTATATTTCCACTCCAAAATGTATGTACAGTTATTTTAAAAGAATGGTGAATAGGGAGCTGGAGAGATGGCTTAGCAGTTATGATCTAGCACTGTGCTTACAGAAAACCCAAGTTTGGCTGGTGGCACCCACATCTGGTGTCTCTAACTGCTTCTAATTCCATCTCCATGATCCAAGGCCTCTGGCCTCTGTGGGCATCTGTATTCATTTGAGAATGTCTAAACTCAGGCCCCAACACATACACAAAATTAAAAATAAATAAACATTTTAAAAATTAATGAATAGAATGTGTTCTCCCCATTGTCATGTGTAATAGACCAACAGCAGGGGTCCCTGAAGAAAAAATACATAGTACAGAGTCTGAAGAAGAAATGAAAATAACTGAGCTAAATAGAGACATACAAGTGCTACAGATTACAAGTCAAATTCTCATAATTTCCACAGCAACGGAGAACAACTAACAAATTCATGAATTAATCTTTCTCTTATTACTGGATTTCAACTTAATTCAAGCTTTAGGCCTTGATTATACATATTTCCACATATGTTATTAAGGAATCCTTAGGCTACAGAGCCAAGGCATCCTTAGACCTCTATCTTGGACTCTTATCTCTCCCTTCTGTACATAGGATCATTTACTTTATTCTCTTCCTTCTCTAAAAAGGCCTGCTTTCCCTAGGTCAGTAGGCACAAGGACACAACAGCTCAGGTTTCAAATAGTGTTTCTGTTAACATATATGATCCAAATTAAGTTTAAGTTCTGTGTCTTTCTTTTGAATCCCCCTGAGAGGGGATCTGTTGAACAAACTTGACTGAGCAGAACAGCAGGGAAGGTCGTGTTCAGGGGTTGCTTGTTCCCAGTTAGCCAGATCAATGGAGCTCACTCTGTAGCCACACTAGGCTGTCATGGGGCATTTAACCAGACTATCTTAGTCTCCTTGGGTTGATAGAACAGGCTTTTACAAATTGTTACTTATTATGTATTTTACTCACACACATATATGTATATATAAAACAAATTTATATGCATGTGCATATATAAATTATTACATATATTATATAAATATATTATAAACATATATCACATATACATATATGTATATACATGTGTTTACTATATATGCATACATACGTCTATGTATATATAAAACAGAAATTTATTTTCTTATTATAGGTATTAAAAATCCAAAATCAGTAAGTATACCATGTGTTGGTTATTGATAAGTATTTCTTTACTGGTTTTCAGAGGTCTGCCTTGTGTGCTCATATATTCTCCTCTGTAAACACTGAGAGAGACAGATTCCTCATGTGTCTTCCGCATATAATAAGTACACAAGTCATCTCAATAGATAGATCAGGACCTACTGTTCTCCCCCCTTTAACCTTAATTAGCTCTGTGTTATTGGTGGTAGTGGTGGTGGTGATGATACTAGGTATCGAATCAGGACTTCAGTACAGGCAAAGCTGATATTCCATCAATGAGCTACATCTCCACTCCCCTTAATTATTGCTTCCAAAAACTTGTCTTCAAATACAGTCACTTTAATGATCCTAATGTCAACATGTCAACATATACATTTGAAGAGGAGGGAAAGACATAATTACATTGATAATAGTCTGATAGTTAGCTTTAAATATCAGTTTGGCACATCCTAGAGTCAATCACCTGAGAGTCCCCAGGAAGAACTGTCTGCCTTTGGTTGGCCTCTGGACATGTCTATGTGTTTGTGGCAGGCAGGGTTGTCTTAATGAAGCTAATTGATGTGGGAAGACTCCTCCTGTTGTGGGCAGCATCATTCATTCCCTAGTCAGGTGGCTCTGAACTACTTAAGAATGAAGCTCACTAGCCAAGACTAGGCATGCGTGCATTCATTTTCCTCTGGTTTTGGCCTACGACGTGATGAGACTAGCCGTTTTAAGTTCCTGCTGCCATGACTTCCCCACATGATAGTCCAGAACCTGGAACTGTGAGCTAAAATAAACACTTTCTTCATTAAGTGGCTTTTTGTTGGGATATTTCACAACAGCAAGAAAAAAATGAAATTAGAAAAAACAGCATCTCAAAGTGTTCATTATACCATATAAACAGATAACTGGTTTTCATTTCTGATTTTTTTATTATTATTATTTACCTTCTTCATTGTTGTGACAAACTACTTGATGGAAGACTTCAAGGAGGAAGGCTTTGTTGTGGCTCATGGTTTGAGAGGGTAAAGTTTTCGATGGTTGGGAGAGCATAGTAAAGTTCATGATGGCTCAGACTCTAATTCTGATGGACCAGGTAGCAGAGAAGAAGGAGGCAGATATGGGGGTTGGAGGATAGACATCGGGGAGGGGAACTGAGAGGCCAGAAATGGAGCTGATCTGCTCCTCAGTAACCCCCTTTCTCCATTTAGATCCCATCTCTTCCACAACTTCACAAAACAGCACCACCTAGGGGACAAACTTGCAAATACATCAGCGTATGAGGGATATTTTACACACAAAGTTTTAAACTTACAGACAGTCAATATCTATAAGGAACAGATCTATCAGCACTATGGTAGAACACCAAGAAAGAAACTCAAAAGGCATGTTCAGATTTATTCTCCTATATAACCCAGCCGTTCTGGCAACTCGTTCTCTTGGTTCCTTTGGTTCCCATGTACCCTACTTGCATCGTCTCTCTTCTCTTCCTCTCTTGCTCTCCTCACTCTCTTCTCATGGCCCAGCTCAAACTGGACTGTGACATACGCCTCTAACTCTTCTCTTTCTCATATCTACGATAAAAACCTCATCAACCACCTCTGAGGTCATGTCCTCGTTTTCATTCAGTCTGCTAATAATCAAATATCTACAGAAGGAAGCAAGCCAATTCAGATGGCCCAGGGAATTATACCTTCTCAGGGGGAAATGAACATGTCAAATTGAGTGGGAAGAGATCTTGAGCTGGTCTCACAGATATCTCCATCCTGTTTGTCTTAGTGAGGCAGGGGGCTAAAACGTGAAACTAGGCCTCAAAGCAAAAGAAGCAAAAAGATGTGGTGAAAGGCTAAGGGAATGTTTTCAATGGTATGTAGAAAACAAATTAAAGACATAACACTTATCCTACTCCTCAAAAGGTGGTACCTGATTTGAAAGAAGACCCAACAAATTCCCCTTCAAACAAATGCTGCTCAACTTTTTCACCCACAGTCAGTGATCCAAAGCGGATGGCTTGTTCAATACTGTTGGCTTTCCTCTCTGAAAGCAGACATGTTATTACCTCAAGAGATTAATTCTATTATTTTTATCACCATCAAACACTTCTGAGCATTTTGATCCTCTAACAGTTAATGTTATAAAAATAATTGTTAAACCTTGGTTCATTCAAAGACTGATATATGGGGTTCTTCTCAGTCTGCTGTGCCCTGTAGCTGCCAATGAGGGGGAAAGGGTAACACAAACTCAGTACCCAATAAAAACACCCTATAAAAACTCAATAAAAAAATCCCTATCCAGAATTTTTTATTGCTCATAAGGGAAGCATCTTTAATATACAAAATAAGTAATCGTCCAAAATTGGCTGTATTTGACAATAAATTGTAGTTTGGTGGTTTTACAGCTCTTTAGTTTATATGATAGGAAACAGGTTAGGAGTAAGAATTCTGTGACTAGAATGTTCAAATTGAAGCTTTACCACTTCTCAGTTGTGTGGCCTTTTTTTCTGAGGAAACATGAACAAGCATCTAGTCACCCTAGTAGAGGACCCATGATAGAAACACAGAAGCAATTCCATCCCAGTGCTTCTCGCTGAACCGATGAGTTTACTTGTGGTTACTACAGAAGCATGAGTGACTGGGGGCTTCCAGAAACACAGACAATTTATGGGCAGACATATCACTGAAGAAAATAATGCACCCACTCAACTACCTGCAGATCTTTCAGGAAAGGGGTGGGGTCTCCTGAGCCTCTTCATTGCACAACAATGACCTAAGTCTCTTTGTGCTTAATTTCCTTATACCAAAATGGAAATAATAATAGCACCTGCTTTATAAATTCGTTGGAAGGCTTAAGTGGATTTGCAAATGTAAGTGCTTAAAAATGCCTGACATGTAGCAGGTTCTCTGTGAGATTTTGTTTTATTTACCACTTTCATTCCTTTGGTTTTGCAGTGATGGAGAATGAACTCAAGTCTTGCAAGCGTTCTATTAGAGCCTCATTGTCTCCTTAGTTTTTGTTACTTTTGTGTGGCCCCTTTCTCTTATGAATTGCTTATAACCAGTACAATATAACAAATGTAACTGAAGTTAGCAAATGTGACTGAAGTTACTAGCCTGGTTAGGTTAAATTAAACAGAGCTATGTCTAAAACCCATTGCATTTCTGCCTATGTACTCTCATGTAGCAAGATTACACCCTAGGAAAAAAATAGAAATCTTTCCTACAGAGCCAGTTCCAACCTAGATAATGCTTAACTCAAAGCAAGCACTCCAATAAATACTGTGCTACTGTCCATCTTGAACTGTACTTCGAATTCCAGCCAACCACCTGCTACTGAGGTCCCAGTCAGCAACCTTGAAAGAATCTGAATCTTGAATGAATTGAGAAGTGAGTACTTCCCTAGCCAAGGCTCTGCATTAGATGTCGATCCTGAATCATGTTGTTAATTGAAGCCAGGAGAGAGAGATACTAAGCCATGTTCAGATCCCCAATTAAAAACTGAAACATTCTACATGTGTGTTGTCTTAAGATGACGAATTTTGTGCTGTTTTAGGGCTAGGTGTGTAATGCTCTTGAATAGTTAGCATTATTATTCAAACACGTACTAATGTTCTCATGATACTCAATAGTTTTGACGCAAATTTGTCTAAAGATAGTTCTTTAAAGCATCGTTTTTTCCTAACACATGCATGGAATGTCATGTCACATTGTTCACCATAACTCAAACTTGATGTATGTCTCCTTTGCTGTTAACCTTTTCTCTTTTCCTTCCTCTGTCTTCCTCTCCGTCTCTCCACCTCCCTATCTCCATCTCTCCATCTCCCCTCTTTCTCTTGACACACATGTAGCCCAAACAAGACTGCCCGGAAACAATTTTCTAAGCATTGGAACTGTGAGTGCCACCATGCTAGCTCTTTTCAGCTTTGTTAGTTCTTCTACTACAACACTCTAATGCACTATAAACCATTCAGTGTGTTTCTGTATATTGGTACTGCTATGCATATGATGTTCATCATACAGGGCTTGCACAAGGATCCATATTCAAACATGGCTGTAGCTGAACAACCTTAGATAATAACATTAGTAGCACAGCCAGGGCAAATGCTATTCTCACAGGAGAGCAAAGAAGCTTCCAAAATAGTGTGTGTCTGTGTGTGTGTGTGTGTGTGTGTGCGTGTGCATGTGTGTGTGACTAAGACAGAAATAGAGTGAAGATTTATACCTACAAATATTACGTTCAAAATTACAGTCCCCATGACAGTTAAAACTTACCCTTCAAGCACACAAGTAGTATTTTTAGATGTTAGGTCATAGTAGAAATGTTACAACCTGACGTGTGATTTGTTCAGATGATAGCTAATACAAGGCTGGTTAATTTAGATTTCCTTTACTCTAAGGTTGCTTATATTTATGCATAAGGTTAGTCACTTGAGTGTGATTTTTTGCACTTGAAGGGATATGCATTTCAAATTCAAGGGGTAATAATTACTTGAAAATTTAAATTAAAGTACTTAGAGCTTAAAATAGGCAGTGTTTGAGCTCAGCACCTAATGACAGGTGAAAGGAATAAGATAACTTCAGAGTACATTCAAATATTTAAGTCAAGGAGACTCATGAGAACATGGGACTGTCTTATATATAAGTTACAAAAACACTCTCAGGGTTAAAGAAACCTTATCAGCTAATGACTACATTTCTTGATGCTGTATTTCATGTCCTAATGACTCCGATACATGCGCACCATTCTTATAAATGGTTCTTGCATGGAATCGTTTTGTAAAAGCCTAGTGTGCCAGAGACTAGCCCAGGCCTTCACAGGTACTGCTGAGGCAGGACATAGTGTCTGGCAAAGGCCAAAAGCTGATGGTCTCTGACCTTGTTACTCTCTCCTACTATTTTGTGGGCCAGAATCTAATGGCCTCTGAAAGTTTAACTCTCTCAGGTTATTCTGTGGCTAACGACTCTGGTTACTGGCAATTAACCCCTGTTAGCAGCAGGGGATTAAAAAAGAAGCTAAGTACTCAGTCTCTTTGTTCTTAGATTGGGGGGGAGGGAACTATGCTCATCTGGGAAGAAGCTCAGAGCTCCTTAATTCTTTGTGAGCCAGAGAGAAAGGAAAAGAAGAATCATGCATACAGAAAAAATACACACACTGGATGAAGCTGATAAAAGCTGCACCATCATTTTACTGCCATTCTCAACTTTATGCTTTCTCTAAAAATTTACCTCATACAACTATCAGGTAGAACCATTACAGCAAGATAATTGATTACGTGATTTTCTGAATACTATTACATTCCAATAAGTTCATAAGAAATTTACGGCAATAATTCATATCATAGATCAATAAGACTTAAAGAGTTTTAACCGTAATGTTTACATGTCTTTCCATTAAGACTCGTATCTGACTAAGCATTCATTATCTGTTACTAGCCCCTCCCCCACAAGTTTGTTATAAGTTTAAAGCAGTAATTTTTATGTTACAAGTAAGCATGGTTTTGTCAGAGACAAATCATTTGCCTTGTGTATTATTGGTTTTGAAGTTTTGTATAGATAAACTAATCAATATTTTATCTTCTGTCCTTGCACCTACAATAAATTGTCCGTTATCAGTTTATGACCTTTAGTTACCAGATAATGGTCTCACGCCTAACCTAGAAGGAATGTCTTCCTTAATCATAAATGTATTCCAAGCCTGCTTTCTTTTCCTGGTGCAATTAGCTCATGACACATGAAAGTTTACAGAGTTTTAATTGCTGTTTTTATTCTAGAGGGGGCTTGAGATTACTTGTATCAACTTAGGAATTCTATAAAATCATTATCAGGAATTATGAAATCATCAGTTCATCAACACAGCATTACTATATGAAAGTACATATTCATGTTGATCTACAGGAGATCTTCCCAATAGAATGAGCTAATGCCCAGGAATCACTAGGTTGTATAATAGTGACAGGAAAGGCATATCAGCAATGAGAAGCAATCCTGGGATGAAGTCTCTAAGGATCCTGCATCTCAGAGCTCACCCATCTCAAGATATGCAAAATGGTGGGCCATCCCTAGAAAACTTGCTTGCACGTCTTAGCCTTTCCTAGATGGCTTCTGACAATAGTGTAAAGAAGATACGAAGACAATTTTGGAAAATAAAGTATAAACATTTTCCTGGGGTAATCTCAAGAGGAAAGAAGAAACAACAGGATATAAGAGACAATGGTATGTACTTAGCTTCCCTCATCTTTTTGGATTCCTTGGATACCAATGGGTTCTTTGAGATGACCACAAGGAGACTGGCTTTAGTGGACATTAAATCCTTTGAGTCAAACTTGGGCAATGCTGCAAAAATGGACCAAATACACACACAGCATTAAAAATAACAACAGGAAGAAGGAAACAACTGACAGGCCCCCACATCCTGACCAACTCAGCTGTCTGGCTAAGATCAACTGCTTTGAGTCTGTTCACCACATCTCCACCTACGAGCTGCTGTAGTGAGTGGAGCTAGCTGGTCCTGCAGAATCAGATGTGGTTACTGAAAGGGGCCAATCCTAAACCACTGGCTGGACCCCAGCATGGAGCCAGTTTATGACTGCAGTCCAAGGTGCTTCCCTGCTGGGAGATGGAGAGCCATTGCAATGGTGCTGCCTGCAACCTGCAGGCACAAGGGTCAATCCCAGAGAGCTAACATAGAGGGCAGGGAGATGTGCAGCAGCCTGGAGCTCACCCACTGAACCTGACCCTAGATACCCTGCCTAGCCACAAGATCGACTTGATTCTGGGCAGCAGAATATCTAGGAGGATCCAGTATTTATGGTGTGTTAGAAACCAGAGACCTCAAGCCGGTCTGATGGCTCGTCGCAATGAACGTTTGCATGTAAAGCTGTTTGGAAAAATATGTATATATATACTATGTGGCAAACTGCAGTTTCTAATGCACTATGACAAGGAAATAAGAGATGGAGAGGTGGGAAAGATGGAGGAACAGAGCCATGAGTGAGGAGTAGAGAAGTAGAACTGAAGACATGATGATGGAGGTGGGTCTGAAAAAGAGCTGTGGTGGACGGGAAGTGGGGCAGGGAGGGGGGATGTGGAGTTGTTGAGTGGAGTTGATAAGGTGCTATGCAGCAGCCTGGAGCTTGCACTGTGTCTCGGCCTGGCCACACAATTGCCCTGATTCTTGGAAGGTATCAGGGTGTCCAGGATAAAGTATGGTTTAATTTTCTCCCCAAAAGACTTCTGTGGTCCGAGCTAACCCTAGAGGCCGCACTGGTACCCGTGCTCCACTGCCCCAGGTCGTGCAAGAGCCAGAGGCTCCTGTGAAGGCCCGTGATCCTGCAACACCCGGGAGCCATGTTGAAATCACTGACACAAGTTTAACACTGCTGGCCATACGGTACGTCTTTGGTCTGGGCAAAGACCTGAGACCATCCTGATGTCCATGAGCTGTGCTTCTGCCAGAGACCATGTTGATGTGAGTGGCCTCTGCAGCCACCTAAGGCCATGTTGATGTCAGTAGCCCTTGCTACTACCAACGGGGCTATGTCTGGGTCCTTGGTCCTACTGCAGCCAGAGTCTGTGTTGTTGTCTGTGGCCTGTGTTACCACTGAAGGTCATATGGATATCCAGGGTCTGTGCTGGATCCTGAAGCCATGTTGAGGTCCTGATATCCATGGGCGGTGGTCCATGTCGCTGCAGACCATTTGATAGGAGTAGTCTGCACTGCCCTGGGAAGCCATGGTGATGTCCTTGGCCTGTTCTGCTGCCAAGGGCTACGATGGTGTCAGTGGCCCATTCAGTAGCAAAATCTTGCTGTGTCGATGTGTATGGTCTATGTATTAGTCAGGGTTCTCTAGAGTCACAGAGCTTATGGAATGTCTCTCTATATTGAGGGAATTTATTGTGATAGCTTACAGTCTGTAGTCCAATTAACCCAACAATGCTCAGCTATGAACGGGAAGTCCAAGAATCTAGTAGTTAGTTGCTCAGTCCCATGAGGCTTAGTTGTTTCAGTTGGTCTTCTGTACAAGTAGGTTCCAACAGATGTGCTGGCAAGTTACTGCAAGCAGGTGAAGAAGAGAGAATCTTCCTTCTTCCGACGTCCTTATGTAGGTCTCTAGCAGAAGGTGTGGCCCAGATTAATGCCGTGTACCACCACGCCTAGATCTGGGACTTGCTTTGTCCCAGGCTGACCTTGAAATCTCCTTGCCTCAGTCTCCTGGGATTAAAGGCATGTACTACCTACCTTGCCTGGGCCTAAGCTTTTCATAGCCACTATGCTTCAAGATCTCCATGCCAAGATCCAAGTCGAAAAACTTGTGTCTTCCAGACTCAAAATCTGGATCACAGGTGAGCCCTCCAATTCTAGATTGGAGTTCATTCCAGATATTGTCAAGTTGACAACCAGGAATAGCTATTACAGTCTACATTGCCACCAGGGACCATGCTCAGGTTTGTGGCACCTGCTGACAGAGACCATGTGTTTGTGGTCTGAACCATCTCCAGAAGTCCGTGATCCTTCCTTCCACTGACCATAAAAGGGCAAGGAAGCTACTTTTGCCATGGTATTTATGACTGCAGACTCTCAGTTGAGAAAGAGGAACATAGAAAGCTTCTATGACAACACCTACCCTCACTCACCTCCCCAGCCCCAAAGTAACAGCCTAGGACACAAAGCTATTAGAAATTGTGGCGGAGCTGCTGAGGTAAAGCTCTCTACAATGGATCCTTCTGGTGGGCTGGGGGTGGGGGAAGGACTCAGTTTCTTTAAGAGGCTGGCCACAGGGAGTTTAACTATGCTCCACTGTGTATATTGACAACACAAATTGGATTTTTTTCATTTTTCTTTCTTTTTTTTGAAGAGTAGGGGATTCCAAGCGTAGGGGGCAGACCTGGAAGGACTGGATAGTGAGGGTACTCAGGGTTCATGATGTGACATTTCCAAATAATCAATAAAAATATTATGGAAAAAAACTTACAGAGAGTTCTGAAATACTGTTTAGATATCTAAGTTACCACCTATCTACACATACAAAGATATTATACAAAGATATTAAGGCAGATTTCCACATATGTATGTATACACATATACACACCAAGATTTTTCTTCCTGACTCAAATAAGGGATTACTATTACTAAATTAATTATTTATAAACTACTATAACTAAATTAACTATTACTAAATAAAAAAAACACCATTCTTAGAAGGACAGAGAATAAGATTATTTGAAAGTAACAAAAAAATCAGAATAATTTTTAAATAGGTTGGAAATACGGAAATAACTATTTGTAACTTAAAGCTAATGTTTGTTTGGTTTTCCCATTAGCTTGAACTACCAAGTACCAAGGTCTTATATTTTGAAAAATAAAGAAGTATGTTAAACATGAATAACACTTGTGAGGTTGAATCAGCAAGGCAAACTGATCCATTAAGTAACATACATGATATTTTTTTTAAAAAAAAGTAACTCTCAAAAGTATGGTGTACCAAGCCAACAGCATCAGCACCACACAGCACACATCAGCTGAATCACATCACAAAATGTACTGTCCCAGGCCAACAGCATTAGCACCACACAGCACACATCAGTTGAATGACATCACAAAATGTACTGTCCCAGGCCAACAGCATCAGCACCACAATGGCGGTTTCTACAGACCACCCTCCTGTCCTGTCATCTACTAAGAAGTCTGTGTTGGAGTATGACCTACCAAAGATTTCATAGCCTAAGACCATCAAATTGGGTATGTGGGACTGAGTGTAATTGAGTTCAAAGCACTCAGATACTTTATGAACACTGCACATAATTGTAAATAAAAAGTTAGATAGACATGTTGAAGCATACTGTGTTGCTTTTCTTATTACAATCAAAATAAGACCAGGCAGGCATGTTGGCACACACTTTTAATCCCTGTGCTAGGGAGGCAGAGACAGGCAGACCTCTGTAAGTTCAAGGACAGCCTAATATACGTAATGAGCTCCAGGCCAGCCCCAGCTATATAGCGATCCCTTATGTCAAAGGATAAATCAAAAAAGGCAAAACTGGAATATATATGACAGCTATGCAGGCTTGGTTGATCAGACCTTAGAACAAACAAAAATTACACAAAATTAAAATTATATTAAAGGATTAACATGATGACTCAGAGATAGATCTACTTGCCTCTAAGCCTGAGAAACTTGAGTTCCATCCTGGGACCTACATAGTAGAAGGATTGAACCCAGTCCCAAAGGTTGCCCTCCGACAAACAGCATGACACACACACACAAATAAATAAATACATACATACATATATACTTGTTTTTAAATTATATTAAAATATATAACAGATGAATTTTGTTGAAAAGCAAGTAACGCAACATTAATATTTAGCCAAACTTAACTGATATCTTTCATATTTGTAGAAGATAAAAACTACAAAATAGAACTTTTATATCCACCTATGAATATGGCCAAGAAACCTGTAAGAAAAGGTGAGAGATATAGAAAAGATTATTATTATAATGTGAGAGCTTGAGGTGTGTTTCAGAAGTAGACTAACAAGATAAAAATATCAAATTTATTCTGCTTTTTAAAAGTCTCTTCCCTTTCCTCAATAAAAGTAATGCTTTGGAAAGACCAATATAGAGAAGAGGCTTGACAAAAGACAAAAGACATACAAGCATCAGCACTAGAAATTAGACTAGGATGTGGTTTTGGGGTAGACAAGATTTATTTATTTATTTGTTTGTTTGTTTGTCATAGAAGAATCAGAATAATTTTGCAGCACAAAAGTCAAAATCTCAATCACAGTAAGTTATTTCCAGGAAGCAAAAGTATTGATTCAAAAATTAGGAAAAAGTTTAATACATATAATTATAAATAAAAGTGCAGCGGGACCAGGGTATTTAAGCCAAGTTTACCAAATAAAGACCAGATGAATTCTGTTGTACCTGAACCTGAGAAAGGTCCAGAAAAATGCTAAATATTTCAGAATTAATTTTTATCCCAAGGCTGAAAAGATAATCCAAATTTAAAAGGTAAGCCTTTATTACTTATAAATACAGATTAAAACCCATACATAAACGATTAGCATATAAAATCCATCTCTCTGCATCCAATTGGTGTTTAGACAGGAAATCAAAAATGACTCATAACACTAAAAGGAAACTTGAGGAAAATAATCACTTCCTTCAGAGCCAGAAGACCAAAATTCTAGTCCTGAGACATGCAGATCCCTGAGTCTATCTGAGAGGTAGTACATTTATGTTAAAACTCTCGCCTAACTTTAAAAACAAAATTTGAAAAATACCATCTTAGAGACTGGAGGAAGCCCTCACACACGATGCTGTCACCGATGCTGTCACCGGGATCCCAGACAGATGGAAATGCCTCCCAGTCCATATTTGTCTTGCCACTGCTAACCCCTGATTGAAGCAGCAAGGCATCTAGTGGAAGACTGACGCTCAGACAGCACAAATAGGTGATTACTAAATAGCTAGTCACAGAAACTAAAAAACTAGGGTTAGTTTACAAATTAATAAGAGCTACACACACACACACACACACACACACACACACACACACACACACACATTTAATTATCAAAAGTAGAAAAAGCAAAGACAAATCTACAAAAAAAAAAGCCAAATAATTCTGAGAACCACTAAGTCAGGCATGTTAGATCAATACTTTCTAGGCTCAGAGAAACCTGTCCTCACTTTGACACTTCCAAATGCTTGCAAATTATCCCTCAGCAGTCAACCTTCTGCAAAGGGTCTCCTGAAGAGTCTCTGGTGATGAAGTGTTCCAGTGTGACCTTAGAAAAACATCTGTGGATTGATTGTATGACCGAGAAAACTAAAAGGGTGAGATGGTCCAGTGAATAAAGATATTTTCCATCAAACCTGATGACCAGAGTTCATCCCTACGATTGGCACACACTCTCGCACTTGCACGCGAGCTCACACGCACACATACACACATACACACACCCCTCTAAGACTCACATGCATGCGCACACACACTCTAAATGTGTGATGAAAGAAAAAACTCATAGCATATATAATATCTTGGGTTTTCAATGTCACTGTCATCTGGACTAACTGTTTCACAGTCCATGCAATGCAATGTCATGCTTTAATTTCCTAAACCCACCGGCCTTCTTTCTCCATAGTCCACTTTTGCATCTTTCTTTCCTTGACCACACGATCCCTAACAGAAGACTGCTAGTATAAACAAGCTTACAAAATGCTGAGGTACAGACAATCCCTACAGCACATACAATCTACCTGCCTCTATGCAAAATAGCGAAGACATCCCTGCTGCATATTAAATCCACCAGAAAGCTATAAAGATGAAAGCAGATTGGTGCTGTGCCCACTGCAAGTGAAGTATTTATCCTGTGCCCATAACCCAATATATGGAAGGAGGTTAGCAAGTGATTAAAAATTGAGTTTAACTCCCAGCCCACGTTAGATCCTAAAATGAATTAATATAGTTGCTAGCATTCGGACCTGCAATGTACCCACAGGTCGGTACATCAGAGATTTGTCCCACAGAGTGGCAGTCAGGAGATGACAGACTCTTCAGAAGGTGGGGCTTTAGAAGTGACTGCTGTTCAGGTTGCGGGCAGCTAACCCTCAAAGGGGATTGTGGGACCCTAACTGGCTTCTTCTTTGGCTCACTGACCATGAGGCATGAGGTTCTTCTCTGTCATGGTGGACTGACTCACAATGGGGGCCAAAGGCAATGAAATAGATCCCAGCCAGCACTGTGAGAGACTGTGAGGCAAAAGAACCTTTGTCTTTTCATAAATTGTCTTGGGATAGGTGTTTTTCTAATAGAACGATGCCTAGCAGAACATTGAGCTAAATTTACATATACAAAGTGATAACGCTGAACATTAGTAACTAATAAAAATGAATGTTGCTTAAAATCTTAGAGTAGGGAAGAGAATTTACAAAAGCATAAGAGAGAGACTGAGGTTTTAGAAAGGAGCTAGAAAGTTTACTTCCAAAAAGTGTCTCAAAGGAAATAGATAAGACAAACACTTAAAATGATTGCTCCAGATAAAGAGGGTAGCTCAGTGGTAAAGCGCTTGAGTAGTTCGTATCAAGTCCTAGATTCAGTCCCAAGTGACACATGCATGCATGTGACCACACGTACACACACACACACACACACACACACACACACACACACACGAGCGCGCGCACGAGCACACACTGAAGATATTTAAGTTATAGTCCTTATAAAAATCTAAATATTTGAACTAGCTTAAATATTCACCAAAAGGCTTTAAATAAATTATGAAACTTCCATATAATAGAAGACTATGTTGCAATTAAGAAAGATATGTGTGCATGCTTACTGATGCAGAAAGATATAAAAATGCCAATGAGTAGAGTAACAGTTGCAACATGGAATGTAGTTCTGTGGGTTGTTGGGTTTGTTTTTTTTAATGTCTGCTATACAGGTAAAACTGGATCTCTTCCTTCATCGTGAAGCTTCCCATGGCTCCTTATCCCTGATACTGTTTAGCAAGCCATCCAAAGCTACACACACGAACATCCCCTTTCATGTTGTGCTGATGCACGCAAGTCTATGACTCTGTCCCAAAAGAACAGTATGCTCTCACAATTCCCTGTATTTAAAATGTTTTCTCCACTATATGATGTCATACTATTATACAACTGTCCCTCCATTTATTAACATGTTTTTATGTAGGTCTGTATTGATTAAAGTTCACATATGTCCTTGTTAATTGCAGTATAGTATTCTATTCCGAGAGGAGGGATCTCCTATGTTTTCATCTTCTAGAACTATTTCTATGCCCCCAACCTTTGTGCAGTGTCATCTGACACTGGAACCCATCTCATGCCTTCCTTCATAGCATAAAAAATATTTATAGACACACATCCCCACACACATTACTGAGTTTGTATTTATAATAGATCCTCCAGTGTTGTCCCCAGTAAAATAGGTATGCTATTTTACTTATTTTAGAAGTTTACAAACAAAGGGAAAAAATAGGCAAGTCTGTAGTTTTCTAGGATTTTTAACTAACATAAGCTAGACATGGGGGGCTTACACGGATAATTCTAGAACTTGGGGGAAACAGCCCAGAGGATTCCTATGAGTATAAGGCCAGCATGAGTTCAAGACCAGCCTTTGCTAGAAACTGAGATACGATCTCTCCTGCATCTGCCCCTGCCTCTGCCCCTGCCTCTGCTCCTGCCCCTGCTCCTGCCCCTGCTCCTGCCCCTGCCACACAGCTTTATTAAAGGGTGGAAAGAATTGCTAGTAAGAAACAACAGTAGGCATATGTGCCTCACAATTCCATCCCCAGAACAGCATTTGCTAAGAGTTGCTAAGCAGTAGCTTAAAGAATATAGAACAGAAACAAATCTGTACATTCAATGTCTCCCATTTGCTATGTGCATATACAGTGTTTTACAATAGTGGCATCATGCCACGGAATTAGTGAAGTTCCTTCAGGAAAAAGGAAAGTATTGCTTTCCTTTGGGGTTCTTACTAGCTGTCACCCAGATGGGACAGCACATTAGCTTTTCACCTTCCTTGACTCCACCCATGTTTGAATTGCCAGGCACTTTCACGATATGGAGGCAATAACTCGTGGCTAGTTTGTCTGGACCTGCTTGTCTGACTCACACTTTACATTCTGCCTTGTCAGAGTCGATTTCAGATCTTCTCAACACTGGGCCCAAGAATTGCTGAGCTACATACAGAAATCACAAGAAAATGCAACTGTCTGGAGCTTCCCCTTCTTGCAATCCTTTATTACTCGATAATTGAGCATTTCCCGTATATGCCTGATTCTCACTAAATGATCAGATGACATCATTGATCTGATGTGACTTTGCCTTTTAGGAGGGACAGGGACGGGCATAGGGGCAACAACTGCACTGGGAATAAAGAGAATAGAGGGACGCCTAAAGAATTTATGAACACAGGATTTTTCTAACCCCTTGAAATTCTAAACATTTGTGGTGTGATGAAAGAAAGCTATTCCTCTTTTTTTGTGATTCTAGAGGCTGGGTGTTTCTTCCTCCAATTATTGAAAATATATGAATAAAACTTAAAAATGGGTAATGTGGATGAGCTTGTTTCTTCCCCCCGGAAATTGTCACCAACAGAGAGCCTAGTAAACACGCCATCTCTAACACCTGGCACATGAGAACAATCTAATGAACACTCGGCAAACTGAACAATTAGTGTCTAATAGGCATTCAAGGCCACAGCAGAGATAACTTTCTGTAGTTCTTTTTCTATTGATATAGATTCAACAAAGGCTATAATATAAAGTCTGCCCACGGAGATGAGGATACAATATGAAATTCACACCTTAGGACACAAGTTTACGCTAACTAGTTGCCCATCTGCCATTTCCAAAACCAATTTGATCAAATCAAAAGTAACAGGGGTGACGATGGTGATGGTGGTGACCTGCAGACTTGGTCACTGGCAGACCTGAGAGCGACGAATGAACGCTTTGGCTCGTAACAAAGTAAACACTGCCAAAAAACGTGGACTAAGGTGCTTGTAGTGGGATTATGTCCCAAAAATACCATAATAAGGTGAAACTATTGTACTTTGTACATGCATTCTCTGCATCTAGCCCACAGGATCCCGTAGCTTGGCAGCTTCACTATGGAACTGACATGAGGAGAACCTGATAGCACATTGTTAGCCCAAGACATGAAAATCAGAATCTCCATTTATACCGAAGGTTTACAGCTTGTGCACTACTGCGAAGTACAAAGATCAGACATGGCACCACGATAACTCAGACGCCATCTACTTTTCTTAACTCCTGAGCAGAAATATCGCACAGCTCAGTTTCAAAAGGAAATTTATACTTCTGCCAATTATTTATGAATGTCTGTAAGGGTCGAGAGTGTGGAAGAAGGCATTGTGACAAAATTGTCTATGCAGGTGTTTGCATCATCTGACCTGATCTGGCCAGTGATGTCCTCAACTCCTGGGTGCGGCAGTGCTGAAGGGACACATGCCAGGGGTGTTGGCAGGTGTCTGGGGGAACAGAGATGGTGCACAGCTGCTTGGCTCTGGAAGCAGCAGATAGGAAGAACACTTCTGCCTGCCACAGGCATCAGCTGGCGTATCTGCTATTCCTGCAGACTTCTCTATAGTGAGGATGTAATTCAGGGACTAAAAAAAAAAAAAAAAAAAATCTAAAACGAGGCTGTGGTTTCTCGATGAGTCTTCCAGAACTCCAGTCATGGCAGCCCTTCTTTTCTTGCAGCCAGTCCCTTTCCGGGGCTGAAAAGGAATTTCCTCTAAGCAGAAGTCTGAAGGGATCCTTAAGGGGAAGTTATCTGCTAGCAGAAAGGGGAAGTTCAAGGTGCCTCAGAGACTTTACACATAGAAAACTTGGTTGTCAAGGTGAGGGGAGGTTACCCTAAACAATGCATGAGAAAGCAGGAAGAAGCTAGAAATCATTCTCGGGTGCCAGAAAGGCAAGAGAGTCATTGAAAATGCAAGCTTATTATAATGCAAGGACTCAGCACAAGCTGGAGGCTTGCATTGACATATTACATGTGTGTACCTTAATTTATGTATTTATCATGTGTGCGTGTGCATGTGTGTATATGTCTGTGTGGTTTTCATGTGTGTGCAAGTGAGTGAATGCAGGTACTCATACATCATAGAACACATGTGAAGGTCAGAGGACAACCTTAGGTGAAGATTCCCACCTCCACCTTGTTTGAAACATGGCCTATGGCTTGCTGCTATGCAAACCCAGCTAGCTAGCCCATGTGTTTCTGGAAATAGTCCTGTCTTTGCCTCCTATCTTGACGTAGGAGTGCTGGAACTGCAGAGAAGTGCTATTGTGCTCAGCTTTACATGAGCTCCAGAGATCTGAACTCAGATTCTCAAGCTTTCATGGTAAGACCTTTTCCCACTGAGCCGTTTCTGCAGCCCAGTAACTAAACATATTAATTCAGGAAAGATATCTAAAATATTTAATAGCTGCTTATGTAGCAGTGGGTAACTAACTGTTCTGGCATATGCTGATATGAGACAAACAAACAAACAAACAACAACAGCAAAAACAGCTTTCATCTCGACGAGTATGAGATAGTTTATTCTAGAGCAAAATCTGAGTGCACATGGTCTAGGAAATAGAGAGATTTGTTACCTCAGGTTCCAAGTTCTATCATGGAAGTAGCTTACTTTTGTTGCTGTTGGTTTTGTCTTTGTAGTAATAAAACAAAGACATTTATAAATCAAGGAGATTTTAAAATACATTGGTGGAAACAGAGTTGATTACAGCAGGATGGGGGAATCTCTGTTCTAGGCCACAGGTGCTACCTAGCAGGATTTGTAAAAGTAACTTTTATTTGCCTGATGTAATTGATGTCTTGCTGTATAATCTTACCCTTTCTGGTTTGTTCTGAACTCTGGCTAGCTGGTTCAACTCAGTCGTTCTGGTTCAAAGTCCTCTCTAAGCTGACTGATTCAATTTGGCTTCTCTCAGCTTCTCACTGACAAGCTTTGCTTGTCCTCAAACTAACTCTGGCAATTTGTTCTGATCTTCTGGCTCTTTCTTATTCTTTGACTTCAGCTAGCTCTACTGACCTGCACTCAATTGCATGAACTCACGAACAAGCTCAACTCCACTGCACTGCGCTCACTGCACTGACTCCGAACTGACTGATTCTCTCTCCTTTTGCTGCTCTTAAATAGCTTCTCTTTCCTGTGCTATTCTCATGAGAGTTGGGTATATCCTATCTCTGACGCATTCTGTCAAATCTTCCTCTGATTCATCACCTTGTCTGCCCCTCAATTAGATGTTACTTTCAAATATGGCTGCTTTCTTCTACAAACTAATTTCACCCTAAAAGTGTATACTAAGGGTGTGTCTGAATTCCAGCCAGATCACCCAGACCTAGGACTTTGGATCCCTTGCCAGAGCAGTCATGTTGTTGGATTTAAATTCCTCTACAAGTGTTCTTGTCTAGTGATTTGGTGGAAGCTAGTGGTCTACTAAAATTAATAGATTCCAAAAGTTTTTAGGTATTCGTCACAAAATGTTAGCCTCAACACTGTAGACAAGAATGATTAAAGCTTGGTAATTATCCTCTAGACCTCCATCATCCCAACCTTTCCATTCTATTGACGTTCTATGTGGGTTTCCCAGAGGCCACTGGGTCGGTCATGGTGGACTTCGACCTTAATTAACAGTTTTCCCACATTCAACTCAGTCAATGAGCCATTGCAGATGCACATTTCTTCCAGGAATTCTTGATCACATTTCTCTGCAGCTTATGAGTTTTCTGGGACCTAAGACAGTCAGTGTTAAGTTGAAACAGTCCTGGTAACTGAGGAAGTTGATCATCTTAAGTACAGATGCCAACAATCCACACACCAGTGGCTTTAATGACACACACCTAACTTCTCAGCGCTGTAGTCTCAGCTAAAGACTTTATCTGTTGTATCAGATAAACTCTGGGAGGGAATGAAATTCTCATGTTTTCTCCAACCTACGACCTTTCCCACACTGTTTTCTCCACAAGAAAAATCTATTTTGACCTGGACACCTGGTCTCATTTCTTTCAAGAAAACATTGAGATAGTTCAACACACTCAATTAGTACTTCCCTAAAGTTCATTTCTAGGAATCCATGACTTTAGAATTATGGGGAATGAAGTAAACTTCCAGTTTCAAAGAAGCAAAATTTCTAATCCCAATTTCTTTGTGAATAAAAATGGATATGTGGGCATGCCTCAAATCTAAATCAACAGGATGGTAATACCAGCTAATGGCACTCTCCGTGGAACTGCCAAAACACCAAGGCCTTTACTTTACACTTCCAGGCAAAGTAGAAAAGAACCTACATCCAATGATTCCAGGCATAATAAAGAAAACTTGTCTGGCAGGTGTGGGCCAAAGCCTGCTAATAATATGAATGTTTTTCTTTAACCTAAAGAAAAACAAGAGAACAACAAAAAGATTGAACTGAAGACTTTAGGTCAATCCATGTTCTCTTGAGAAAATAATTATTGTACAATTACTGTACATCCTTGATACATATCTGTAACCAGTTTTAAAAGGCTCCAGTCATCCCACATCCCTGGGATGACTGGACCAGAGCTGGAGATCATAACCTGTTTTCCCTAACAGTCCACCAAACTGGTCAGAGTCCTACTTGCAATAACAGGATTCAGGAATAGGAACATTCACTTTCCTTCCTGTGGAAGAGGGCATGGTCTGTCCAGACACTAGATCCATCATGGGTGTAAACTGAAGGAGAACCATTCCAGGAATTAGGGAACTCTCAAAGGGACTGCATCAACTAGAACAAAAGCCACATTCAAAAGTGGACAAGTCCGAGTTGAATTAAGGGTTTATTTACAAAGACCTAAGCAAAGTAGAAAGAATTCACAAAAGAGTTTTGTAATCTCTGGGACCGGTAGAGCAAGTGTTACCACCCTTCAGTCCAATGATAAAGGGAGGGTAGGTCACCAGAACCCAGAGACAGGGAAGGTGCATGGGTAGTGCCACCATAGGGCAGGAGCTGGACACCTGCAGGGAACAGTCAGTAGTCAGAGAGACAAAGAAAGAAGCTGACTTCCAGCACCTCACTCCATCCAATCTTCAGAAACCCTATCCTTAGACCAATGGGTAATAGAATACTGGATATAACTGAAGTTATTGTCCTGGTACTCATAGAAGAGAAATGTAGAGCAATTTTGGAAAACTGACAGACATTGCCCAATTACAAATGCAAAGGTCCACATGGTGTGGTCACTTCCTTGGATGTACAAAGAAAATCTGGTTTATTAGGAATTTGAGTGTTGCATCAAATTAAATCATTACTGATAACAGCTAGCTTAAAAATCCCTTTCTTCAGTAGTGGTGTACACCTTTAATGTCAGCACTTGGGAGGCAGAGGCAGGCAGATCTCTGTGAATTCAAGGCTAACCTGGTCTATAGAGAGTCCCAGGGTGGCCAGAGCTAAGCCTAGAAACCCTGTCTCAAACAAACAAACAAACAAGTAGACATACTCCTTACTTCACCACTAAGCAACAAAATAGCAAGGATAAGATACTTGACCACCCCAAGGCTCATATTTGACTAAGAGACAAGCATGATAATAATAATATATAGCAATAGGGTAGTTGGCCTTCAGTAACACACCCAACATAGTTGATGATGTCAACAAATGTTTATATTAATTTTTCTGTGATCATTATCACTTTTTTAAATTTTTCTTTATTTTTTGTTTGTGTGTATGCTCACACATATACATGTGCCTGCTAAAATCAGAAGAAGCGGGCAGATTCCTTGGAGTTGGAGTTGCAGCCATTAAAGAGACACCAAGTGGTTGCTGGGAACTGAACCCAGGTCCTCTGGAAGAGCAGCCAGTGCTCTTAGCCACTGAGCTATCTCTCCAGCCCCTCTTCACTGTTTCCTGACAGATGATTCTACTTCCCGTCATCTGACGTCTTCCTACTGAAGATGCTTCTGCCTTGACTAGAATAAGGAGAAAGTAAAGGAGTCTTTTCTCTCCCATTCTCTCCAGCACCGAACAGAAACAGTGGAAGTACTGAGGGACAGGGGCTATTGTGGCAGTCAAGACGCCAAGCATGCCAGAGAGTCCTGAAGAATATTCCAAAGAGAGACAATGAGGTGAAACTTCCTGGTTGTCCCAAAGGAAAGCTCACCTCCCACCCCACCAGGAAGGGTTGAGAAGATCACAAGTTCTCATTATATTTCCAGGAGGAAATAACAAAAAAACGGTGAAATTAAGTCTATGCACAGCCCAAAGAAATGAAAATTGTTCAGTAAAATTTACTAACAACTTACATCTGAAAGACCAAAAGAACCAGGCTGCCTCGGATTTTTGCCTTATGCAACTGTCCGTGATTTAAGTACATGGGCAGAAGGTGGTGACATTCAAATGTCCCCTGTGTTTGGGAAACCAGGATTTTCTCCTCTCTATCCCACCACTCTACATTTCTTTTTAATAAAAATTCCTGTTTTGACAACTAGACACGGCTAAGTTAAAACTTGAAAATTAGTATCGGCAAATTAATAGAATTCTATGGCTCTGAGAGTCACTTGGTGTGGTGTCAGATAAAAACAGAGAAGCAGAGACCGCAGAACCTAATTTCTGCCAGGGGAGTAAGAATGGAGGGCAGTCAAAGGACTAGCATAGACAGCAACATGCACCGTGCAGTCCCTGGACTTAACATTTTAGTGTTTGACTCTCTTGCCTGTTTGGTTGAAAGAAATCTGACACACTTTTGCAACTCCTTCAGGGTTTTCTATTTTCCTTGCAATTCTTAACATAGTAATTCAATTTAATATCTAAGTTAAAAACATAGATTACTGCATTGGTACTTAGCCACAAATAACTCTCCAAAATAGAGATTCTGTTCTCACTCCCCAACCACTCCCAAGGACATTAGAATGACTGTCGCTTTGAATACAATCACAATGAATTCTGTGTGTGAGAGAGTCCAAACAGGAACTGTGTTGGTCCTTTGTAGTAGTTTTGTAAAAAATCATTTTAATTATTTTATTTTCCCATAACATGTGAGATAAAGACACACACGCACACACGTGTGTGTGCGTGTGTGTGTGTGTGTGTGTGTGTGTGTGTGTATCTTGCCCTAAGTCATATATAGATGGCGTTAGTGGCGATAGCATTACGTATGCCAATCACTGTAATCTGGAGGAATGATAAGATTTCAATATAACTTGTAACAGTGTAGCATGCATGTGCCCTGAGTTAAGTGGCTGATGAGACAACAAGACAGCATGGTAAAAAGTCAAAGACAGGCAATGAGGACAAAGGAGAGAAAGGAGGATGGTGCCAGGTGGCTTCTTGGAAGGAGACAAAATGTGACACCATAGCTGGGCTTTAGGGGATGCACAGGAGCCTGACAATTTTATAGGCAGCGTCGAAAAAAGGCCAAGCTGACTATAAAACTGTAAGACCAGTGACTGGGAAAACATAGGCAGAGGCAGGCAGCTCCCTTAGAGGAGAATGTGGCCCCTCATTTAGCTGAGCAGCAGTAGGTTATGCCTTTAATTATAAATGACAGATTAAAGAATCCGGTCTTTACTGAGGAAAGAGTGGGAGGTAGTTGGCAGCAAGTTAATCAAGTTATTTTTGTAATCATTGAGGTACTTCAAGGAGACTGCTTTGGCAGCGTGGTGTGGAAAATAGAAGACAAGGAATGGCAGTAGAAGCAACGTTTAAAAGCCAACAGAACTCTCCAAGTATAAAAGGTCAGAGCTTCTAGTACAGGGGTGTTTTACCCTTGATAGACATTTGCAGATTCTGGAGTTCTCGGTGGCTGGGACCCAGGGGAGAACGCTTCCGGATCCATTAGATAGAGATCAGGGTACAGCAAACCATCCATAAAACAGAGGAGAATGTCCTACATCAAGGGATCCCCCAATCCACACTGTTCATAATGCCAAGGCTGAGAAAACAGCATCTAAAGCCAGGTGGCTTCACCAAAGAGAGAACGACAAATGACAGTACAGCCATTTTGGAGGGGAAAGTGGCAACACTTGGTGAACTGATAAGGTCTGAAGACAAGAGCTCGGGAGTCAGTGAATTATAACATGCATAACTGACAAAATTTATAGCAAAGTATTTTTTAGGGAAATCATAGTAGAAGGGGGACGAACATTGTGAATAGAGTAATGAATTCATAGCATTTTTGTTTGCTCCTTTATTTAGTCCCCTTAATTTCCTTTTCTTAAAAGCAACCTTCTCCTCCAATGCTAACGTGAGTTGAATGGGGAAGGCAACGTTTTCAGCCCCATCCCAAGTCGCACTTTTTCTACCTGCTGTCCAATCAGAATCCATCACTGAGGAGGCTTTAGTGAATACAGCTATAGGTAGAGGCATGATCCCAGCAAACCAATCAGAGCTCTTCTAGGAATGTCTTAGTTGAGCAGATTGACAATCAAAGGGAGGGGTGGGAAGCAGAAACAGCTACACCAGAAACACAGTGTAGACTGAAACTGGGCGTGGTGTCACACACCTGAAATCCTAGCATTCAGGAAGCTTGCGAAAGAGTCCAAGGTCAGCCTGTATATAGTGCTTAACAAGATCCTGTGTTAAACAAACAAGCAAACAAACTGCACCCCCCAAAGCCTACACGGGGGAAAATGTTCTAGACTTGGGTTCTCCAGTTAGATTAAGCCAACACATTTTGCATTTGCCAAAGCTAGTTTGTGTTGGGTTTTTGAAGGACAATGGGAAAAATGGAGATAAAGATTTTAATTGGGGAGGTCATTAAAGAAGGAGAGGGAAGGAAAATGGATAAAACTAAGGATGTATGAAAAAGCTTTAGGGAATCGTATTATTGTATATTTACCTACAATAGATATAATGAATAAAGTGTTTGGTTACATAAACACACATAAACACACACACACAAACGCTATATATATATATATATATATCCAATTAGGTTGAGAGTGTTCCCCCATGAAAGTCATAAAAACCCCAGTATCAAGCATGAGAAAACTTTTGTCAGTCAGGGTAATTCAAGTGACTCACAAGACAAATAGGTTACTGCTTCTGCCCTTGGGTGCTTCCCAGAAGTTCAGGGTAATTTCTGTTGCTGAAGACACCACACTCTTCAGACACAGGATTTGGGTGCTTTAAGCTGGATCTGGCATAAAAGCCTCTTCTCTGAGATCTAGCTTTCATAGGACCAGACATAGAACTCCCTTAGGTGCTATCAAGCTTCTAAGGGAGGGGAGCAACCGATAGTTCTGCCCATTGGGGAACCTATGAGCCACAATGACCAGAATGACAAGGTACCTCTAAAGGTGCAGCAGAAGCACTTGTAACCAATAGCTGTCTATTTAGACTTAAGACCCACTCAACAGGAAGAAACCATTCCTGGTACTGAGTACCCAGCCAACTCCTTTGGGCCAGTAAGATCATGAATCTTAAAGAAGAAGCTACTATTGCCTCTTTTCTATGTCAGCATAATTTCTAACTACATTCTAAAATGCATCCTTATATACACAGATAAGTGTAGCTCTCAAGCTCATCAAAGAAAGCTTCTCTTTGCAGCAAACGAAGACCAGAAAAATGACAACTGGTCATAAGGCAAAGATCAGCTGATCATGGAGTGTCTAGACTCAATGGATACATATATATATATATTTATTCACATATATGAGTTATATTTATATAAATATATATCATATTTATATAGTATATAGGTATACAATTATATATTTGATATATAAATTATATATGATACTTATTTCATATACAATAATATATAGTATATTGATAGATATATTATCAAAGAATAATTTGCCACCAATTTGTGATCCCCTGTCATATAAATATATAACTCAAGCATAGCAACCTCAGTTAGGTCCCCAGAACCCTCATAAAAAAAAATCAGAGCATGGTGTCTCCTCATTGTAATCAAAGAGAAATTGTAATCAGGGGAAGCAGAGAGAGGCAGGTCCCTGGAGCTTTCTGGTCAACCAGTATAGCCTACTTGACAAGTTTCAGAACCCTGAGAGAACCTGTCTCCAAAAAATCAAAATAAAAAAACAAAAGACCAAAATGGAATGAGAAATAATCCCCGAGATGGTTCTCTGGCCTCCAATGCACAAACCTGAGTGTATAGACCCACCCTCTACATAAGAAAACACACGAATACATGCACACACACAAACAAGTATATGAATACACAAACACAGACATCAAATCTTAGCTAATAACTGAAGTGTGCACTTGATTTTGGTATATCTGGTGTAAAATTTAAAAAGTAGTAAGGGGGCAAACAGAATTTAACTGGATTAGATAAAATTCAAAGTTAAGATTTTAGAAATTCTTAAGAATTAGACACCAGAGTAGAGCTGCAAACCTTTAGGATACAAACACTTAGCATTTTGTCACTTACGATAGAATAAAAGGAACCACAAACTGTTATTCAAGAAATACAAATTGTTCAACCAAGGTCATTTAGAATTAGTGGTCCCAGTAAAGACTCAGACAACACGTTACTTTGGAGTTATTTTTGAGCTGTGCGCAGTTCCCTAACATGTAGAGTCGCTTTAGTTTTGTTCAATGCCACCTCTCCACGTGTCAGTTGTTTGCACATGTACTTTTCTGTGTCCCCTGTCTTGTTCTACACACAGAGGGTTGATCCGTACAAAACATTGCCCAGGCTTCTTTGCCAGTTGGTCTCTGTTTAATTTAGCCACTGTGAGTCATTGGCAGGAGTCTGAAATGTCAGAGGTGCCAAGAGGCCCGGCTAAACCCACGTGTCTCTCTTTTGCTCCTTCACTCGACTGACAATTCTGTCTACGGTGTGTCTTCTCAATACTCCTAGGATTCTCAGTACGTCCTACTCTTCATGTCTGCTGTGCGCCGTGAGCAACCTCAGCTCTGAACCCCGGAAGACTACCTCCCTTCTTGGCCCTCTGGCCCTACACATGCTGGCTCTGTCCAGGGTCTACTAATCCTTAGTTTTAGCACTTGCTGTTTCCCTTCTCTGTTCTTCCAACTTTGTAAACTGTTCTGCATACTAATCCTTTGTGTTAATAACCTGTTTTTTTTTCTCCCTGTCTGTAATCTGACTTATTCATTTTGTTGTCTCCAAATGCAAATCATCAGATCTAGGATGACAATGGAATAAAAGGAGTACCTTAATCATTTCTAAGCCTTGGATCTAAAACAAAAAATGAATTAAAAAAGAAAAGTATTATTTACCAATAGTAGATACGGATGTGTGAAATATAGCCCATAAAAAATTATGTAATGTGAGACATATATAAATAAAACGAAAATATAACGTAGTATAGAGGCCATGAGCCAACGAAGTTTGCAAACTGTCACCAAAGCCATAGTTTCCACAGTCCTTCAAGCAGTCATCTTCTGGCAACCTTGCTTGGGTCAGGGTCCCAAGTACCATAGTACATCCAGAACATTGGCCTCCAGCATCTCTCCAGTGATCATTTCAGGAGAACCTCAAAGCCAACACTGAAACTGATGATGTGCCAAAGCGGCACCTCGAGAAAGGTCTTTTAGTTCAACACCATGTGATCACACAGCTAATGATGTAGGAGCTGGAGAGCCCAAGTGGCCAGCAGTGGCTACCAGATGACTTCCCTTAGTATGGGCTGAGTGACATGGACCTTCTGAGACACTTAAACGTCTCCTGAGCCTACGATCCTATAGGTGTCACTGTGATGACACACGATCTCCAAAAACAAAGGCAATGCTCACCTGTGGAAATGCTGGTTGACCTTATCTTCTACATAGAAGTAATAACCAGGCCATAAGACATCACTAGACTAATGATATGGTGGTTAGACTTGTTTATTCAAGGCAATGTGATTATTGAACATACTGCTAAATATTAATACTGACAGAGTTTTTCTCCTGTGAGTGATTTGAGCAGATGCTAAGTAATCAGGAATGGGAACAGAGCCTGTGGGCTTAAGGAATGTGTTCCACGCGTAAGTGCATTGCACTTACACTGACTATGACAGCTTTGCCATTATGGAAATGCAGAATCTTTTTTTTATTATAATTTTTCTGTTTTAAAGAAGCAGTCTATAATGGTGACTGTGTTAGGGTTTTATTGCTGTGAACAGATACCATAACCAAGGCAACTCTTATAAGGACAACATTTAATTGGGGCTCACTTACAGGTTCAGAGGTCTAGTCCATTATCATCAAGGTGGGAACATGGCAGCATCCAGGCAGGCATGGTGCAGGAAGAGCTGAGAGTTCTACATCTTCATCTGAAGGCTGTTAGTGGAAGACTGACTTCCGAGCAGCTAGAATGAAGGTCTTACGACCATGCCCACAGTGACACACCTACTCCAACAAGGCCACTCCCTGAGCCAAGCATATACAAACCATCACAGTGGCCATAAAGTCCAGAAATGAAGATACTAGTTTGTCGGTCATGTGACAAAAATGCTAAGAAAGCATTTGTAAAAAGGAGAATAGTATAAATATAATGTAAATAAGTCAAAACAGAAAAAGACTGATATTATAACAGTGGCGTCAAGAGAAGACTGAAGGGGAAAGTCAAGGCCAGGCTGAGACATGCAGAAAGCAATAGATTGGAAAACTGGGAAGGAGAGAGCAGAAACTTAGACAGCAAGGCCCTGCATAAGCAACGGGGCAGGGATAAACAGGCCTGCATGGCCTGGCTGACTAGAGGCATCAACGGATCAATTTCCTTAAATGATTAAGAGAAGAAAAGCCTGGAGGCCTAGCTCCGTGGTAGAGCGCTTGCATGGCATATCCAACGCCCCAGGTTCGAGCCCTCGCTTCAGGAGAAAAAAAAAATGAGCGAATACACTAATTAACTAATTAAAACTGTGGGAAAGGTCACACTGCAGAGAGTCACATTGCAATAGTAAGAAGAGCACGTGAAGTCTGCTGGATCTCAGAAACTCTGAAGGAAGAAAATTCCCTTGGAACATTGGGGTGGGAGCCCCCTTCTTGATCGCACTACTGAAACTGCCATTGGGACTTCTTCCCTCATCTACTTGAGTTCTGTAAAAGCTTTACGCTTTCAGTGGTCTAACTGCAGAGAAATGAATACTAAACAAGAGTCATCTGAAAACAATGACTTTTGTTACTTTTTGATTTGCTGGGTGTTTTTAGATCAGTTTCTACACATCGAATCCCACGCTAAGCCTGTTTATAAAATCAATCTTGTTTTTTTTTTCCAATGTCCAATTACGCCATAATTATATGACTCTAGGTTAAATAAGAGTAGCTAAAAAGCAGGGTATGTTTTTCAGCCAGCAGTTAGTTCTAGAACATGCTGAATTAAGTGTAGTTCTGACATAGAGAACCAGAACACAGGAGATGAAGGAATATTTCTGACATAATGGATTAATTGCCTTTAAAGAGTGAAGGCACACACAAACTCGGGAAAGAGGCTGTCATTTGATGTTTGATGTGATTTTCTTGAGGATAAAAATGAAAAAAAAACTAATCTAAAGGTTAGAAATTATTTTAGATCTTCTAGGTGGGTTGGTTTGACAGGTGGTTGTTGAAATAAAATTTTACATCCCATTTTATATTAAAAAGTGAATTTGTTTTGTCATGTGTATTATAATTCACTTTAGAGAAGCTAGTAATCACTGTACTGTTGCCTCCTGTTTTATTGTGGAAAGAAACTGGAAAAGCAGTGGCTGAGCTCTTATCCAAGGCCATGAATGAATTGCAGTTGGAAAAAAAACAAAAGACTTAATTATAGTCTTTGGGAGAAAGCAGGAAAAATACCCATGGAACTGAAATCTTATCCAGGTCAAATTTTAAAAGGAAAAGGGAAACGGATACAAGAAGGGAATCTAGATGGAATTTTGGTATTTGGGAGGGAAAAAAAAATCAAGTTTTTACCCATCTCTAAAATTATCATTGTAAAACCCGAGTCAACATCTCAAGAAGCTTTGGAAAGGCCTTCGGGCTGATGCAGAGTCTATTTTGTTAGCTTTGGCACCAACAAGGCAAAGAGTGCATAATTTTATGAAATAAACACATGTGGCGTAAGCATAGTTTACAAAACGTGTGATTTGATGTGTGGCTTGTGCTGAGGGTAAGGGACATTGAGTCGAAAACACATAAAAATAAATCTTTTCACAGAAGGCAGGTCAGAAGCTAGCAGAGTCACGTAATCATGTCATTTGGTAAAATGAGCATGCCGGGAAATGAGGGCACATTAATCCAAAGGGTGTTTTTCAGCTCTGAGTACCAAGGAGGCAAGGAAGCCAGCCTAATTGTTGCACTTCTACACCATGGAGACGCTGAGCAGTCTCCTGCCTGTAACGAGACGTTTTCAGCTAACCCTTAATCGTCAAGTCATTATAACAACTACTGATGTGTCACCCTGCTGTAATTGCTGTAGGCTCCTCTCAACACCTGGTTTGCATTTACCGTGAGCATTAAATGACTTAACACGAATGTAAGATGAGACTATCATTTGTCAACTGCATGTGCGCATTTGTTACAAAGCATTCTTAAGCACCCCCCACACACACACACACACACACTCGCACATGCTATTTCCACATTGCCATTTTTGTTAGCCAAGTGAATTTCTTCACCTTGGTAGAACCCCTTCACCAAGAGCCTTGTGACTTACACCACTGCGAATGCTACTTTCATTTCAACCCCAGGACCTATGAACAGGTCGAGGAGTCACAGAGGGTGAAATCCTTGAATGCTGAAGGGAGCCACACCCCTGCTCACCTCAGCTCCTCTCATCCCACTGTGTGAATACCAGGCTAGAGACTCGAAGAAAGAAAATCCGAGAAGCACCTTTTCACATTACTGTGATCTCTCCAATTATAACTTTGGCTTTTATTTATGAACAGAATTCATACAAATATTTTGCTCACTGCTGATTAAAGTAGATGCTTACAGGACCTGACTGTAGAGTCTTAGTTGTTAAAGCCAATATATTGGTTGTCAGTCGCTCTGCAGTAATTTTATTACCACCAGAGTATTAAAGGTACACAAATCAGAATATGTCTGTGAGGATTACATTTTCAGTCATCTCATCTTATCCATCTATGGGAGGGACAAAGATAGATCTTCCCTCTGACTACTAGGCCACTGTGGAGCTACACACCCTGTGGCTCCTGCCAGCATCTGTGTGAAATCACTGTTATATTTTCACTGGAGTGACCCAGAGGACATGCAGAGTTACATCAATTCCACACTTGTTGCCACCTTCATAGTGATGGCCTAGTGTGGGTGTATAACATCCTCTTTGGAAAGACGATCTGAGAATCCTTTAATGTCCAAACTAACCAGTAGCTGGCTGGCTTCCTCAACCCTGGAGCTGAAACTATCATGTTTTCTGGTTGATATTTCAATTCTCTCTAACACGAAAGCACAGTGGATGGATGGGTGTTCTTAGTCTGCCCACAGACAGAGCTACCAACTGGCCCATGTTATCATCTCCTGAGAAGAGTGGAGAAAATATGCTTTGTACCTCTAACAATCTAGGAAAGGAAGGCATTAAAATGAACAGCATTATAGAGGAATTAAATTAAAGAAAGACATACAGATTTTTAGTGGCGATTTATCACCTTTGGATTTTTTTGATAGTGGTGACAAAAAAAATAATTCGCAGTAGCATGAATCATTAAAATAGCAGATACACAGACACAGAAAATGAAGCCACAGTACAGATGCCATCAGAAAACAAGTAATACGTGAACCTGAAGACACATACTTAAGATGAAGATGAAATGTTTATAACACTAAGCTAAGAGAATTCTCTTAAGATTTTTTGGGTCTGTTCCTGCTATAGTAGATAAATGGCATGATATATTTTACAGAGAAATGAACTCACAGGATACCAAGGGAATAAGAGTGCTGTCAAAAACTATATAGCAAGGACACTTTTAATTTTCTAGCCATATTGCTGCAAGGTTGTTCTAGAGGTCATTTTACATGAAAGCTTTCTTCTTTCTTCTGTATTCCGTATGCTGTCAAAGAAAAAGAACTTTAAAGAATTCCACCAGATACACTGGAATAGGATTAAGAGTGTGTGTTTGTGTTGGGGGGGGGGTTGGGCCGGGAGAATCAGGGAGTACTGTTTGTTGCTGACTCTAGGTAACTGAATGCTCCCTCAATGCTACAAGCCAGTGGAGTGCTTTACTTGACACATCCTCAGAAGCCAGTTTGAAGCAGATGGTTTTACAATGGTCTCCAATAGGTACTTTTTCTGATCTCTAACTTTGTGATGGATGAGGTATAATTTCCAGTGTGGGAATTTTATAACAGACTCGGGTTAGACTAGAGAAGCAGGTGTTGAGAGAAAGAAAGATGCAGAGATCAAGATAGACTTCAAATATCCTTTCATTTTTTTTCCTCAATTGAAAGCCAAGAAAGGGGCTTACTCCCCACAGAGGAGAGCTTAGAAGATGAAAATGTAAAACCCTGGCTTTCAGACTAAAACTGTTTTTTTTTTCTTTCTAGAAAAAGCTTGATTTTACACCTTTTGGGAGAATCTTAAGGGGGAGACAGACCTTTGAGAAGAGCCCTGTGAAGGATATGAATTGTTAGGACAGAAGAGTGTGGTGAATTCTTCTGCTCCCTGTGAACAGCAAGGAAAAGCTACATGATTCTATCTGTGGAGTTAAAGGGCAGCTAAGGACTCATGACTTACGATGGATGCAAAATATAAGTCTAGCAAGGTCTGCCTTTTGCAGCTACTACGGGATCTGATTTGCAAAATGCATCTGGTTGGGGGAAAAGGGCACTTTGTAATTTATCCATCTAGCATAATAGATGACCTCCCTTTCTGTTCTATCTGCTTCCTACACTGCTGGCAAAATGCATCATGCTCTAGTCAGTGACATATTTGGGGGCAGGATAGATTAGAAGGGAGGAGGGTTTACGGAAGTAAATAGTGTGTCTTTTAGGAAGTAATGCTGCCGTTGGGCATTATAAAATGGGCAACTAGAGAAGGCAGTTCCAAGCTATTTCTGTTTGGTTTGCTCAGTCAAGTCCAGTAATGCTCAATGGTTGGCATTATCAGCACACACGCAAAACCATATTGCATTTCTCTTGGTTTTGCTCTGATCTTATTTAATATTCCTTCATAACTTTCCCCTTAGAACACAGCACGGAGATGTTGAGAGAAAATCATATGGGTTGCATAAATAATTCATATGTACCTGAAGGCACGAAAATCACAGAAGACAAAAAAAAAAAGAAAACAAAAAAATAAGTGGTAAGATAGGTGAACAAGAAGTTAAATTTAAATGTCATTGAGGAGCAAAAATAAAACAGTGGAAATCTAACAGAAGGATTCTGAAAACTAATAAAAAGTGGCACCATTCTCACAATGAAGATGTTTACAGCCTCACTCTTTGGCCCCCATCACGGCCATTGAACTAATTCATCACGGGGTTGTCTTGAACCTGAATTACGCAAGCGTCTGGGAGATTGCTGATGGGAAGATACAGAACTGTCAGCTCAACACGAAGAGATCGCAGACTCTATTTACTCGCTGCTCTTCTTTAGCATTCTGTGCTAGGCTTGGGCTTTTTCACAGCAGTCACCAGCTCACCTGCAAACTGCAGCCAGTGGAGATGTGAGCGGAGAATCAGAGATGGGGGCTGCACCTCTGTAAATGAGAGTGTGTGTGCTTCTAGGGCGATAAATATTTTGAAGGAGGAAAATTTTAATCATCTTAATCATCACTTTCAGTTTAGGGGAATGAAGAATAAAGAGGATAGCATCTAGAGATTCAAACTCATGTCAGTTCCTGTCGGGGGGTAGATACTGATTTTGGTACCAAAAACCATGGCCTAAAGGAAGTAAAGAAGAGACAAAGGTGTAAGAGAGGATGCTGTGGGTTGGCAGTCACCTTCCAGCTCTGTAATTGCTTTCCACTGCGTTGTTCTCTCTCAACTCAGCTAAGGATGAAAATATTCCCAGAGTAGCCTAGATGTGGAGCTGGTATTCTAAGGCAGAACGTCAAAGGGTATCTAGGAAAGGGGCATTTGCTTCCCACCCCCAAATGGTAGTAAAACACAGCAAATCTGGAAGCAGTCGCTCTCTCTTATATACACAACAAAATCCTACTACTAAAATCACTCCAACCGTTCTCCAAAGTAGGATTCTAAACTATCCCAGTTAATCCATGAGGATTCATCTCATTGGGAAGGTTGAGCAAAGTGTTGGAAATTCATGGTTCAACTCTAACCTTGGATATTCCAGAACACACACACACACACACACACACACACACACACACACACACACACACACACACGAATGTATATATTGAATGTATTTCTGACCAGGTCAGAGAAACTTCAATGATCTTCAAAGAAAGGTACCTGTAAAATTGAGTCCCTTCTACTGGAAATGGGTTGTTTTTTTAAAGATTGATTTATTTTTTCCATATGAGTACACTGTAGCTGTCTTCAGACACACCAGAAGAGGACATCGGATCCTATTATAGATGGTTGTGAACTACCAGGTGGTTGCTGGGAATTGAACTCAGAACTTTTGGAAGAGCAGTCAGTGCTCTTAACCGCTGAGCTTTATCTACCGCTGAGCTTTATATATAAACATATATATATATATGTTTTATTTATTTTATTCAGGTATATGTACATAGAAGTGACAACATGTGTGTAGAGGTCAGAGGTCAGAGAACAACTTACTAGATTCTGCTTTCTCCTACCACATGTCTCTTGGGATCGAACTCAGGTCAGCAGGCTTGGTAGCAGGCACCTTTACCACTGAGCCACCTTGCTGGTCCATTTATTTATTTATTTACGTTTTAAGATAGTGTTTCATGTATCACAGAGTGTCCTTGGACTCACTCTGTATCAGAGGATGACCTCAAATTTCTGATCCTCCTGCCTCTACTCATTAAGTGCTTTTATAGGTGTGTGCCACCATGCCTATTCTTCTGTAGTGCTAGGAATCAAATCCAGGACTTTCCACAAGCTAGATAATTATTTTACCAGTATAGACATACCATTCGCCCAAGAGAAAATCCCTTTTTAAAAATTCTTCTCTCATATATTACATCCCGATTGTAATTTCTTCCTCTCTCTTAATAGCTCCCTCCACTTCCCCTCTCCCCCAGATCCTAGATCTACCCCTCAGAAAACCCCTCCCAGGGACATCAACAAAACATGTCATGACATGCTCCAATAAGACCAGGCATATACCATCGCATCAAGGCTGAACAAGGCAACCCAGTAGGGGGAAAAGAGTCCTACAAGTAGGGAAAAGACTATGGTAGAACCCCTGATTCCACTGTCAGGAGTCCTACAAGAACACCAAAGCTACTAAACCATAACATATATGCAGAAGGCCTAGGTCAGAACCATACAGGGTCCCTGAAGGAGAGAAATTCTTAACATAATTTTCTCATGATTTTTATTAAGATACCACTCATGAAAAAAAAAATCCTAACAAATTTCCTTACCCTGAAATAGTCTCTTCTCACTAATTACATACATACAAGGCCAACCTCTAAGACTATGAAAACGTCCACTCTCCCAGCCACATGACATACTTTTACATTCGAAGGTAGTTATGTCCGTATTAAATCCTTACTGTTTTGGGAAAAAAGAGCCTCATGATTTGGGGGTTTGGCTCTAGTTTATATAAACCTGGAAATTCTAGTATCTATGTCTCTTTAACCATAGCAAACAAAAAACAAAACCAACAAAAACCAAAACAAATAAAAAACCAGGAAATTTCACCGTCTATCGGGCAAATAGATTAAATAAGTTAATATACACAGAATGTCTTATGTTAAAGGCCCAGATTAGCACAACTCCTTGCACTGTAGCTTTAAGGACCCTCCTGGAGCTGAGTTGGTTTTCCCTGCATGCAACAGTGCTTCCCACCATGTCGCTGGCAAATGGTTCTGTTTTCTGTGGGGGTCATGACCTTTGCGTACGTGTGCACCACATATGTTTTGATGCTCTCTCCTGACCATGACACCTCTTACAGAATAAAAAACAGCCCTCTTTCTGGGCTTTGTCATCTCTACTGCATTTCCTCATTATCAGCATTTAAACATCAACTGGTACTGGAAAGAAGGCTTATCTAAGGGAAATTTGCTAGCTCCTTAAACACTGTTTATTTATTTGTGTGTGTGTGTGTGTGTGTGTGTGCGCGCGCGAGCGTGCGTGTACTGTGAGTATGTGAATGTCATAAGACAACATTTGGGGGTCAGTTCTCTTTTTCCACTATGTGAGTCCCAGGAATTGAATTGGGTCATCAGACTTGTCAGTAAGTGTCTCTACCTGCTGAGCTATCTCACAAGCCCATAGTTAATGACATCACATTAGATCCTTTTCCCAAGTGTAACCTAGAAACCCCCTTTTCTTCTCATGTCTTATAAATATTATTCATTTTCTGGCACCACATTGTATTAAAAAAGAAACCTTAGAAGCACATTACAATAGAATTTGGTAATGAGCACATGGTCTCTCTGTGTCCATTTTTAGTCAAATGTTGCCCAATAAGGATTTATTGGGATGAGTTCTAGTCATTTGGCCTAAGCCTGATGTTTCTATTACTATAACCTAACATGGCATTTGGATTTGGGGGAAGCCACGAGGCTGGTAACTTGTTTTGACCTTGTAACTAATGAAAACCTCTAACTAAAATGTAGGCATAATTGATTTTTGAAATGCTCATTTTGATCCATTTAGAATGAGTACCATTCTAAGTTCTAGAAATATAGCTCTGAACAAGAACAATGAGATCTCTTCTTTCAGGAAATAAAAAACAATGTGACTTTTAATGGAGTGAATCGAATCCACATTTGCATTTGAATTTTTTTTAATGACAAAAATAACTCCTATATTCCTGTTGGCTTTTTTTTTTTAATCAGGAAAATAAATATCAGAGCCTAATCGGGTAGGAATACATTGCTTTAAACAATAGAGTAGCATTTGTCTTGCTAATTTTAGTAGAACTGCGTGCAGAAGGATGTGCTCTAGACTGCAGTCATGGCCAGCAGTCAGCTACTGTATGTTCTCACAATGTAACGTCTGCCCTCCATTTCACCCACATCATCTCTGAGAATACTCAGTTAATTGGCACATTTTGGTGATGTTTTTCTCATAGCAACTACTAGAGTTCCTTTTGAAAAGCAAAAGCAGATTGGAGACAGAGGACCTGTCTTTATGTCACTATCAATTGTGATGTTCAAGGATTGATTCTCTCGTATTCCTAGATACAGTATTGTGACAAGACAGGCTAGGTTACGACACTGGCAAAGTCCAACCTCTCAGCGGCTTAATGTGCAAATTTTATTTATTTCTTGTTATGCTTTATTTCTGTAGCGGGTTGGAAGCAAGACTCTGCCTCTAGTAATCACTCAGGCAGCCGGGCTGGTGGAACTAGATGCCATCTTATATATTGTCAATCGTGAAGCCGGAAGGGGAAGATGGATGTGGTGAGAGAGACGGGTCTGTAGCCAGAGAAATCACCTGCTACATCTAATTCCAAGTGCACATCTAATCCTGCCATGTGCTGAAGAGACCGTGTGGGGTTTACAAGTCACCACCCGAATTACCACGGGGACCCACTCTACTAGTTCCAATCTTTTCCAGAGTAACATTCCTTTAAGGTACTCCGTGTCTTACTTTGACAATTATGCTAATGCGATCCATTGTGTAATTTATAATAGTGCATTTAAATTTAGGAAGTTCTTGGAGTATCTGCCATGTGTCATCATAAATCTAGAATATATTCTCTAATTAGATACTTCACTTTCCTGATGTCAAAGAAGTAAATCATTTTGCACTTGTAATAGAGGGATTTGATAAAAAAAAATCCTCTGTGTAAGTCCAAAATGATGTGGGTTGTTTCACCTGGGGTTCAGTGGCATTAATTAATATGAAGATTGATTACTAGACCGTTTTTGGAGAAAACTGTGGGGCAGCATGGTTAATAAACATATTCAGATTTAATAATTTGTCCATGGTAAGTGACTTCTGTTGGTCTGAACAGACACGATAGCAGAACGTTTATGGTTTGTGCTATATGTGGTATTTCTGGGGTCCTTGTAAATTAGACTAGTGTCTTGGTAAATTTTAATAAATAACTACCTGGTTGAGTGTAGTGAATCTGTCATTCATGTTCTGTTACAAGCAATCCAAAGAACACATCCAAAGAACCGAATCTTGGTCCTCCTCCCTGAGATTCCTACAAGCTTTCTAGCTTGCACTTGTTTTGTTTGCATTGCCACTCTATTGGGTGCACATCGAGCAAGTGGATATTTTTCTGCTGTTGTTTTTTGTTTAATACAGAAGGCTGCACTGTGCACTTTCTTGTTCCTTGCATCCATTTCAAACAGTCTCTCAGAACTCCCACATGAGGACAATGAAAGCAGTCGGTGGTAATTGTTGATGAAAGCTTTATAACTTCTACATCATATAGGAAAATAGAATTAGAATTGTTGAGAACAAAAGCTGGCCCTTCATTCTTCTTTGTATTCTGAGGAGGTTTCCAGGAAACTCGGGTACAGCTAAGTATGTTATTCTTCCAACTTAGAAAATGCAATATAAGATAAAACATGATACAAATGGACAAGGTGATCTGACAAATTGAGTCTTCAGATGAGGCCCCTTGTAGGTTGTCCAATGTAGTGTGGTTAACAATGAAAACACACACACATTCTCTCTCTCTCTCACACACACACACACACACACACACACTCACACACACTCACACACACACACACACACATACACACATACACATACACACACACACACACATACACACACATACACACACACACACCCCAAATATGAACTCAGCAAATTGTATTTTTATGTATTTGTGTGTGTATGTGTATACACATACGATGTATACTGTGTTACAGTAATAATCAAAGAAAAAGATGCTATCAACTTGAGGTGGGGGAGCCTCAGAAGTTTGAGGGAGGGGGCTGGAAAGAGGTAAAAGGAAAAGGGAGAGTATTATAACTCTACTTCAATTAAAAACGTATTTTTAGCTGGACCGTGGTGGCACATGCCTTTAATACCAGCACTGGGAAGGCAGAGGCAGGCTGATCTCTCAGTTCAGGGTCAGCCTGGTCTACAAAGTGAGTTCCAGGACAGCCAGGGCTACACAGAGAAACCTGGTTTCAAAAAAACAAAACAAATTTAAACAAAACAAAACAAAACATAGTTTTGAACTTAACCAGAGAGAGAGAGAAAGAGGGGGAGGGGGAGAGGGAGGGGGTAAGTGGAGAGGGAGAGAGGAAGGGGGAGGGAGAGGGGGAGGAGGAGGGAGAGGAGGAGGGAGAGGAAAAGGGAGACTATTATCCCCTGGCTAGAGTTTTGCTGCTAAGATTATAGTGTTTGGGTGTTCTAGAACTGAATTTGTGGAAGAAGATGTAGGCCACCTTTGTAGTTATTGCTGTCCCAAAGTCCCCACAAATTTTCTGTTGCCCCTTTTTTTTTTGTATTCCCGAATGTAATTTGTTGAAAGTATACACTATTTTGGGGAAAGGGGAAATGATTTTGAATGTAAATAAAAAAAAACTTAGAAAATAAAATAAAATAAAATAAAGTATACACTGAATCCTGTGATTTGTTTATTTATTCATTTTCTGTTCCATCTGTCCATTTGTGTGTCACACAAATTCTATATCATACATGGTAAACAATAATTAATGCAATTTAGGAATAAGAAAAATATGAATGCAAAAAAATAAGGCTCCAACTACAATCAAACTCCAAATCACAGTCATCTCAGAGTCAGATGGCAACTCTGCCCTGCTTAGTTTTATAACCGAATCACTATAGTGCCAGGCCCTCATGCCTCCAAACTGGCATTGAGGCAAACAGAAAAAGGCCTGGATTATGCTGTATGCTGTGAATTACTGAGTGGGGTTGTCGTGTTATGAAAATCACCTGTAATCTAGCCTTGGAATTATAATAAATGCAAGTCAAGATAACTCTATAAAGTATAAATGTACATATTCAGAATGTATAGTTTGAAAATATCCATCTGTATCAGGCAGGTGTGAACTCCCATTCACAGCACCATCTCTACAATCAACCTTTTAAAAATCTATCAAGTAAAACCAACCTGCATTTCAAGATTTAGATGCATAACAGCATGAGTCGAATATGTTGTCATTTAAAACCATCTAAGGAAAAGAAAAATGTGATGCAGAATCCTGATCTGTGATGCTGAGCTATCAAAATTAAAGAAGCAAAAAAATTCTAAAATCTCAAAAATCATCTGATTAGCTCTGCTATCCCCCCTTGATTGACTTGTTTTTTTTGTTATTGAATGTTAAATAGCTTATGAAATCAGACATGACTGGTTTGCTTTGCAACCATCTATTTGATTTATTCTTAGGAAATAGAGCTATTTCTAGTTACTTGATAGATAAAATGACTAAAATGTTATTTAGTGATGAGCTAAAGGAAATTCAATCAACTGTTTCTTCATGATAACATATCTGATTCAGATGTTTGCAGTTCTTAGACTATGTAACTATTTTATTCAGGTTGCAGTAACTGAGTATAAACCCATTTTCCTGAAATTTGGTTGAAAATAAATTCCAATTAGTTTTATAAATTTATCTATATCCCCTCATACACATGTTATTCTTCCTATATTTCTGAAGTGTTTCTCTCCAAAACTTTTATGTCTCTTTTTCTCTTTTCATTATAGATTGTTCACAAAGAACTTTGGTGATATTTATATAAACTGCCCTCCCCCTTCTAAACAGAAGAATTCACTGCAGTAAATCTCAGCAAGTGACATTTAAGCAAACTTCATGATATAAGGCAGTGTAACATTAAACTATGTGAAATATATCCAGAAAAAAAACCCATACAATTCTATGTTTCAAAAAGTGATGGCTAAAAATATTAATAAAATGTGACCTCAACTTATTAAAATAAAAGATGAGAGGAATGGCAAAGAAAAAGTTTAAAAGTTGATATTAATCATCCCATGCAGTTATCCAGTCTCTTTAGTGTATGATTTAATTCTCAATAGAGCAAACTAGTCAGTTTGTAGAATAATTGCATCACCGAAATCATGTATATTATGTTTCGTGTTTTAAATAAAACCAAGCACTTTTCCACGTTGAAATGAATGTAACTTTTATTTGCCAGATATAATTGTCATCTTGGAGGCTTAATGCTTCACCCTTTCTAGTTCTTTTGGAACTCGATCTGGCTGAAAACTCCTCTCCAAGCTGACTGATTAAAACTGGCTTCTTTCAGCTTCTGACTGAATCGCTCTGCTTGACCTCAAATTATCTCTGCCAATGTAATCTAATCTTCTGACTCCTTCTGTCTTCACCTGTAACCAGTCTCTGTAAACTTGTCCTGTCCAGGTAAAACTACCTCCTCTCCTCTCCCCCCCCCCCACACTGTTCTCTTAAGTCACCTTTCTTTCCTGTGCTGTTCTTCTGAAAGTTGGGCATATCCTATCTCTGACTCATTCTGTCACATCTTTCTCTGATTCATCTTTGTCTACCCCTTGATTACATGTCACTTTCAAACACGGCTGCTTCTTTCTCCAAAACTAATCTTACCTTTATTGTTTGGGATTCAAGGCATATTCTAAGGGTGTGTCTGTATTCCAGCAAGATCGTACTGTAATCCAGCGCATGTCTATATTCTGGTCAGATAATAGAGGTCTACATCGCTGGATGTGATCTGTTGCCAGACCAGCCATGTTGCTGGATTAAAGTTCTTCCACACTGGTGTTCCGTTTAAGAAGCTATACAAGTGTTCTTAGTACTAAGAATGAAAAGCAACTGAAGATTCCCAAAAATTCTTCTGAAATTTAGTGACTGCTTGATTCTCTTTAACTTGTGCTGACAGGGAACTGTCAAATCACATTAAAAATGTCTCTGACTGAAAGTTTGATTTCTGGAATACAATGTGCTCTTTTCTTTCGTTCTTTCTTTCCTTTTCCCCCCCCTTTTTTCCCCTTTCTTTCCTGTGCTGCTGTTCTGAAACTGAAAGTTTCATTCCCAAAACGGTGAGTAGCTCTTAATGTTTATATTTTTATTAGGCATAGTGTTTGGAAATTATAGAAGAAAACAGGAGTGTATTGGATTCCACCTATTTTATTTAAAATGGTGGCATTAGAACAAGGGACACGGTCATCGCAGCATTTGGGAAGTCGGAGGAAGGATCATTAGGTGATCATATCTGCAACACAGCAAGTTCAAGGACGGCCTGAGCTATATGAGACTTCCTCTCCGAAAAAAAAAAATCCCAACAAGCAAAGAAAAAGCAAAGTTGTGTTACTAGAATAAAAAACAGAGTCTAGGTATTCCTTTCAGTTCCCAGTAGACAGAGACAATCTAGGAACTATTCATAGAGTTGTACATATTAACCCCTTTTCTTTATCCTCCCCACCATCATTTTTTTTTCAGTCTGACTGCAGGAGGTGATGTGTAAAGGATACACTAGACCAGAGATAGCAGCAGGGCCCCTCTTTCTCTCCTTCAGGTCTGCAAGAATGAAGGGCTCTGTCGAGCACACTAGCTTTGGAGGCTATTTTCCTTGCTTCTCCAGAGGAGCTTTGTTTCCACCCTTCAAATGGAAGAAAGGAGGGTTTTAGGGTTTTAGAAACCTGGAAGTAGAGTTTTAGAAGCAGGGCCAGTGCTTTGTGCTGGGAGGGGGCCTAGGGGTAAAGTACCACACCATATTATGGGAAACCTCAACAGTTTGGAGGCTCAAAGCCACTGAAGGTGGATGTCTAGTCTTCACAAGGGATCTGGGCTCCCATCTGACTTGTGAGATTGAGTGTTGGTAGATCCCATTGGGAATTGGATTAACCCCCTTTTTTCCCACCACATTTAACTACAATGGATTTCTTCTTGTATTTATAGTTACTACTTGTTTCTGAGCCTCTCAGAGGCTGGGAACAGTGTCTTTAATTTGTATTCACAGGATAATTTATATCCAAAATGCAATGTCTGAATTATGGTAAGGGCACATAGCTCGAAGTAAAGAGTGATTCGTCAACATGAAACTGAAACAATTTTTCAAACAATAACTTTAAAAAACAAACAAACAAGCAAACTCCTTACTCTGGATGTAACACCAGTTCAATTTGGCTATTTATTAAAACACTGAGCAGTATGTAAAATACCCAGTTGCATCAATTTGTTTCGTCCTATATTCCCACCAGATCACTGTAAACAAGACCTTCTATCTCCTCTAAGGTCACAAGTCTGTGTACTGGGCAAGTCAATACATTGAACATACAATCATGTCTAGTGGAAGGTGGCATATACTCATAAGCATACTAGAAATTTAACAAATAAATTTGAATAAATTGAAGGATAGCATCATGTAAGGAATCATGAGCTTTTCTTTCAGTCTATTTGCAGGAAAATCAATATATGTGTTTTCTTAACAATAGCAGCTACAATGAGGAATACAATTGGACCCATGAATATTCTGGAGTGTTTGCTGATGTTCACTGTGGCTCTTAACGTTGGAAAACTGTTAATTAACTGTGGAAATTGATGGTCCAAGAAAATCGTCATTGTTTCAAGGACTGCATTATTTGGATACAAAGTGTGTCTCCATAAGGTTCATCTATTGAAAGCTCAATCTCCAGCCAGGGTGGTATATGAGAAAAATCTGGGAACTTCTTGAGAAGGAGCTTAGCTGAGGGCTGTTACATAGCCCCTTCTGCTTCCTGTCTCTCTCAATGTGAGCGGCCTCTCATCCTGGTGTTTTCCCTTATTACCAGCACAGAATCAACAGAGCCGAGGACTCTGAAAAGTGAGCCAAAGTAAACAACTCCACACAGAATAAGCTTTTTATATTATTGTCTCTGTGTGTGCATCGTGGGGCGGGGCAAGACTGATGCAATGCACGTATGAAGGTCAGAGGATAACCTAGTGGATTTGGTTCTCCTCCATCTTTATGCAGATTTAGGGATTCAACTAATGCTGTCAGATTTGCTGAGCAAGAACTTTACCCAGTGGGCTGTCTCACGCTTCCCTAATGTTCTTTATTTCATATATTTTTGTCATATGACACAAAGTCTTGACCAATAGAGATATCCTCCAAAATCCTTGGCTTAATCCAGGCATGATGAAACATGCCTGTCATCCAGGCACTTGGAGCTAGAAGTAGGAGTTAGAGGTCATCTTTGACTGTATAGAATACATAGTTAGTTTGAGGTAAGTCTGAGCCCAATGAGACCTCATGTTATCAAAGAAATAAATAATATCCTTGGCTCAGATATTGCCCACTGCTCACTGTAGAATTCATTCTGGCCGTGTGTGTGTGTGTGTGTGTGTGTGTGTGTGTGTGTGTGTGTGTGCATTTCCATTTATTTCTTCTCCAACATTCCGCATGTTGGAGAAACATTCTTACCTCATCTCCTTTCATGGCCAACACATACCTGTTAATTTGGTAATATCTTCTTAAACACTACTTTTTCCAGAAGGGTTTTCTTTCATTCTCCCTAAGAGATTAGGTATCACTAAGTACCTCTAGAACACATGGATGGAGATCATAAATATCTTTTATCATAATATTCATCCCTCAAGTTTAGTATCTGCCCTGTCTCTAGGCTTATAGGCTTTATACAAAATAGAATTTTTCTGTTTTATGCATTACTGCATTTCCAGTACTCATGCCCAGTTTACAAATAATTAATCATGTCTCGTCTTGAAAGAGGTGACTCAATAAAGTTATCCTTAGATCGGGAGTCCATAGAAATGGGTTTAAGTCCTATTAACATCTTGGTGTAGTTATTTCTTCTGAGTACGTTTCCCTTTTCAAAAGTTCAGGCTAAATACAGTGATTTCATTCGCTCATATCACAGCTAGCAAATGAAGAGACATTTGTACCATCTTCTTAGCTTGCAGAGAGAGTCCTGAATAATAATCCTCCTGAATGTGACTGTTTACATGACATGGCTGAAAGTACCAACTCTGGATCAGTGGGCTTTTCCATAGATCTGTGTGAGGCCACGCTTGGATGCACAGTTGCTCAAGGGACAATGGGCCAAGTCTGCTAGTCTGCCTCTTGGGTGATTTCTCCAGCTCACTGAGTGGATGGGGCCAAGAGGTACAACCGTCTGTTGTTTTCCTGCAGTCTATGCAAGACAGAATCATTTCTGTTATTTTATTTATGAATTCTAAGCATTACACTTCAGCACCAAAACAACAGAATAGTACGTTTGTGGCTCTCTGTGGTTCATGTCAAATAAGGCCAGTCAAAATCGAAGGCAAATTCACCGTCTATTATTTATAATTTCTATCCAACTGCAAAACACACGGGGCATTGTAGGGTAATACACACAAGAATGAGTCTATTTAAAGCATATATTAAGAAGCATTAGATGGAACAGTACAGGACATGCAATCCACGAAGCTTGGAATGGTGAAGCGGAGACACATTATGGTGTTTCAAACACGTAAATCTGGGGTAAGTGTGACATTTACTAAGGTCCCTAGATCCACAGTGCTTCATTTTCCTATTTCTTCACTCCCCCTTTATCTTGTAGAAATATAATTTTTTTGATATCGAAGGAGGGGAAGAATAAATTGACACTTTCTGACTAGTATGATGTGAAATGTTGGAATATCTTCTTGGGCATCCTTCCTTCCAATTCCTCTTGGTCTGGTTTTTGTTTCAATAATTAAAACACACCAAAAGATAGAATCATATGATGGAACGACTACACACAGTAGAAATTCAGTTGCACCTCATTTACAGTAATAGTTTATAGTCAATGTGTTCAGCGTCATCTGTATTCAGGAAGGGGCTAGTTCCAAAAGGTTGTGCCCAAATGGATGGTCAGTGTTCGCCATCTGGCTGCTGTTTTATGAGACCATTCAAGGTCTTTGTTGATGGAGTTTGCTCATATTTTTGTTTTAAAGCTTCAGGAAGAACAAATCTTACCAATTACCCTACTCAGTGAGCTCATTAAGTCATTTGGTTTAATAAATTGTAAGGTATCACAATTATTAAATTGTAGGCTTCATACTGTCTTATATGGCTTCCATCCTTTCCTTACGACTTGCCCGTAAGAATAAGACTTAATCATAGTAACCACAAAGCCAGAAATAACCTAAAAACCACATCCGCACTCTCAGACATCCCATAAATCATCTCACACAAGCCTGTGTCCTAAGGTTTTTTTCCAGACTCTAAAAGGTCCTCTTCTTTCTAAATGCTTCAGAAGTCAAAGCTTGCCTTGTCCTTGTCAACCACAAAGAAATCTTCATCCAAAGTATCAAATAAATGATTTCTGTGGGATCAGGGTTATAATGTCAGGCATGAGTCGTTACATCACTAACTTGACTCATCTAGACTACGTACCAATCTGAGAATACTAAACTTTAAAAAATGTTTCTGGTGAGACAGCTCAGTAGTTAAGAATACTTACTGCTTGCTCTTCCAGAGGACCAAGTTCCAGTTCCCAGCACCCATATCTAGTGGACCCAAATCACCTGTAACTCCCATTCCAAGTATGATGTCCCTTGGTCTTGGTCACCTATACAGACATGGTACACATAACTTGTGTAGTCACACACACACACACACACACACACACACACACACACACACACACACGTTTCTTAAATGCTCCAGGGAGCTGTGGAGCTGGCTTAGTTAGTAAAGTGCTTGTTGGGAAATAATAGGGACTTGAGTTTGAATCTGGAGCACCTATATACAAGCTGAATGTAGTAATACATGCATGTAAACCAGATGATGCATTGGGGCTTGCTGGAGAGCTAGCCTAGAGTTAGTAAGACTGAGGTTCAGTGAGAAAAACTGTCATGTCGACAAGTAAGGTGAAGAGAGATTAAGGACGACCCCAGTGTGGAGCGCTGGCATCCACACATCCGTACGTGCACTACACAATCACACATGAATACACGCATACCTTTTTCATACATTATCAAAATTACGTTTTGTAGTGGAAAAAAGCCAGAAATATTCTATATTTTATTAGTGAACTTCTACTGTAAGTTGGTGGTTGGGGAAGAGTATTGATTAAGAAACCCACTCTACATAGCATCTATGAAAATATTCATGCTTGGAACTTCCATAAAGAGACAAATCCATGAAATTAGACCATAAGTCACAAAACCAGATGACAGTGGACAGGGGGTGTAACTCAGAGATAGAAGGCTTGCTTAGTGTCCACCAGGCTTTGCATTTAATCCCAAACATCTCCAAATAAACAAAGAGAGAGCGAACAAAAACCTAGAAGCCAACCCAGACATCATTTGTAATCCCTAAACCATGCAGGCTTAGCTGAAGTTGACATTACACAAAAACAAAACAAAACAAAAAAATACGTTATATCTTAGTTACTCCCAAACTGTGGTGAAGTTGAGGGTAAAAGATGATTCCTAAGAATTCCAAAACACAAATATCTTTAATTATAACTACATACATTAATTTTAATACAAACAGTAGAAAATTTTAATGTACATAGTAGAAAATAATCACACCATTGTATTGCTGTGTAGCACAGATCTAAATCTAAGTTAATACAAAGTTAGGCTAGTGAAGTAAAAATATTAGAACAATACTCTATCACAACTTCAACCATGACTGAAAATTCTGTGAACAGTCCCAAATGAATAATGCTCTTAGGAAGTACTACCACAGCGACTTCACTAGCATCTCTGCCACGTTTACAGTGTGCTTTCAGAGTTCTAAGACTGAAATGTGGTCCTCTCGTTTGCCAGTTATGGCCTTTTAGACAGTGTCACTAGGGAAAGCACTGTTCCATAATGCCTTCATTTTTAGACTTGATTGCTCTAGTCTACAGCATATTGATTAAACCAGTGCATATGTATTGGGTATTTACTGTGCATAATGCTCTTTCCCGGGTAATTTTGAGCAATACAAAAATCTCTTTTGAACTACTCCATTGTCTTTCTTTTTAAAAAAAAATATTACCTGGGTTAGCAGATGCTGGAGAGATGGCTCTGTGGTTAATTAAGTGTATTGGCTGCTATTCCAGAGTATCTGGGTTCAATTCCCACATGGTGGCTCAAAAGTCATGTGTAACTCAGGCTCCAGGAGATCCAGAACCCTTTTCCAGCTTCTGTGGGTACCAAATACGCAATTGGTGCACTGACATATACAGAGGCAAAACACCTATAAGATGAAATTTTAAAACTCCATCAAAATGTATGCTTTCGAAGATGTACTTCACCAGGGCAATGACACTATGTGGTAGTGCTTTATTTGAGATTGTACCTTCCAGGATGTCATGAATTGCCACTTTTAAGGGTAAACCAATAAAAGGTTTCTTTTTCCTGCAGAAATGTCATGGAACTTGACTTTTAGAAAAATTCTGGTAGCACTAGAAATTATGGTTTTAAGAAACAGAGAGGAGGATATATTGCTGTACACTTTTAATCCCAACACTTGGGAGAAGGAGGCGAAATCTCTCTGAGCTCTAGGCCAGCCTGATCTACATAGTTCCAGGATAGCCAGGACTACATAGCGATGAGATCTTATCTCGGGGTGGGGTGGGGGGAAGAAGAAAAGGAAAAGAAATGACATGGAACATGATGAAATTTGCAAATGGATCCTAAATTACAACGGTGGGAACAAACAACCTAAGTGTCAAGGTTTGGGCTTCATGGCTCCAGAATGTAGAAAGGAAGAAAATTATGGGAGATTGTAAAATAGATTCCGTTCTTCCTCCCAACTCCATGCTCTCAGAAATAAGACTCAGACTCAAAGTATATTTACATATACCTTGGTCATATAGCTAGGCTCTTCTTGGACTAGATCTAACTTAAAATATCCTGTTTATCCTAACCTACGTTCTGCCATGTAGCTGGTTACCTGATACCCTGCACCTAGCTCTATCCCAGAGGTCTCCTCCAAGATGTCTCACCTCTATTTCCTGCCTACACCATAGGCCATCACATTGACAGCTGTCACATCCACCCAGACATAAAATATTCTCTCTACAGGAGATGCCTCAGAAACTTGTGTAAGCCTCAAAGACTGAGTTGGGAGCCTGGGAAGAACAGGTTTCATGAGAAAACTGAATTCCACTGAGGAAATGTTGACTTCAAGCACCAAAGAGGCTTCCAAATGTCCTATGGAACCTTTAATGCTAAAAATAAAATAAAATAAAATAAAATAAAAAAAATTAAAAAAAAACAAAACTGCTGAAATTTGGGTGTGCAAATTATTAACATAAGTGAATCATGTATTCATCCAGGAAGATTTAAAACTGAGGAAAGAAACTAAACTTTAAATGACTACCTCCATTTAAAGGGTTGGTGTTGACTGAAACTGACTCTAGAAGAGACGAGACTCCAGAAACCAACTGAAAAAAAGATTAGATAATTCGAATCTACAGTTCAACCTATCCTTAATCTTCATGATTCTCTTCTCTGGAATCTGAGTGTGTTCTCAGTTTTACTTGTATTTTCAGAGTTCTTTCAATTTCTGAAAAAGTCTTAAATGTGGTTTCTATTGTGTCGATAACTATAACTGCTATTTCTAAATCGCCGTATTTTCTTCCTGCGGTCTGTATTCACAGGACTGTGTTCAGTGATTTTCAAATGTGACGTTTTAAAGAGACAAGAACAGTATTTTCTCAGAGCATGAAGTGATGGTTCTTTTACTAATTTTTGGGTGTTTGCCTGCATATATGTCTGTGCAGTACGTGTGTGCCTCGTGACTTGGTGAGTGCAGAGGTCATAAGGTGTCAGAGACCCTGAAACTAGGGCTGCAAATGGTTGTGAGCTGGGAAACGGACCTAGGTCCTCTGGAAGAACACACCCAGTGCTCCTAACTGCTAAGTCCCATGATGCAAGTTCTTTAAGCATATATTTTAATTGCCCCTCCCCCCCACCACACAATACACACTCAGAGGGTAGTGGCATTTGTGACTAAGCCTGACTTGAGTTCAATCCTTAGAATTACAATGTGAAGAGAAGCAAATCCAAGTTGACGAGTTCTCCATATGTGCTATGCTACACACACACAGTCTTTAACTGTAAATAGGATGTCTTTATTACCCCCTACCCAAGGCTCAGTCAGTGGTCTATGCAGAAGAGGAAGTAGAAAGATCATAAAAACTGGAGGTGATGGGTGAACCCCAAAATAGCGATTTCCATACACAAAAACAGCTGATGGACAGAGACTAACACAAGCCTGAACAAGTTCAAGTCAGACAAAAATCCCAGCACAGACAAATAGAAGCAAGCACAAAGCCCCACCCCTAAGCATGACATGACTTGCAATTGATAGCTCCTGGAAGAGCAAAAAATCAGGTTTTCTTTATGTAAATTGATTCTGGGTATATCAACTATACTCTAGGGCCAGCCTCGTGCTCAGCAGTTAGCCAACAGAAAACGCATTCCATGATTGTGTATATGTGCTTTTTATTTGGGGGTGGGGGTGTATATCAAAATACATTGTATGAAGGATGTAATTGAAAAAAAGCATAGAACCCCAGAGTTACTTTTTGGACGTCTGATGACACTGGTCCAGGATCACTTTTTGACTAAATGGTTGTTTTTAAGGGTTTTCTCTAGCTGTCAAGTTGGCATGTGTTTTAACTGCAAAAGAGAGTGAGGGCCAATGTATGATTTTGACTCATGGTGTGGGTATATGTAGAGAGAAGTTCCTGTTCAAGAAGTCAGGAGACTAGGTTTTCCTCTCTCACCTTGGGAGTCTCCACAGCCTTTCCCAGAACAATTGGGCTTTCCATTTGGGTGTCAGCTTGGAAATAAATGGTTTTGTTCCAAAATCCATAAATGCAAAAGAAATGATATTCAGGTTAACTCATATTTCACCACAGCGCATTAATATAAAAGTAGGGGCGAGTGTCTTCCTTTGTTCAGTGTGTGACCTTAATGTTCTCTATTATCTCATGGGTGCAATTTTTTAAATTTAAAAACATATTTTTCAGGCATTTTCAGTTGTTTTCATCAGATCCATTGAGTCTGGCATCTAATCTGCTATTGTTGCATGGGACATTTAATTAAATTGTTGAGTAATAGCTTACATGGTTTCCTTAAATAATGTGTTTTGCCAGAGTATTTAAAGAGTTGCTTTACAGGTTATTAATTTAACTGCTTACAGTCGAGGAGCAAAACAATAAACTAAATTATTTGGAACCGTAATAGTTGAGGAATAAACAAATATAGCCATGGTCTGATCTAGTGCAATTACTGCTGTTATAATCCCAAGCTATGCTTTTGGGGTATTTTACCCGGATTGTTCAGATAGCCTTCCTAACTAGATAATCTTTGCTTCCTGTTTGGTTTTTCATTGGATATTTTTTATTAGATATTTTATTTACATTTCAAATGTTAGCCCTTTTCCTGGTTTCCCCTCCAAAAAAACCCCTAATCCATTCACCCCTCCCCCTGCTCACCTACCCACCCACTCCCACTTCCCTGTCCCAGCATTCCCCTATACTGGGTCATTGAGCCTTCTCAGGACCAAGGGCCTCTCCTCCCTTTGATGTCCAACAAGGCCATCCTCTGCTGCATATGCATCTGGAGCCATGGGTCTCTCCATGTGTACTCTTTGTTTGGTGGTTTAGACCCTGGGAGCTCTGGGGGTACTGGTAGGTTCATATTGTTGTTCCTCTTATGGGGCTGCAAACACCTTCAGCTCCTTGGGTCCTTTTTCTAGCTCCTCCATTGGGGACCATGTGCTCAGTCCAATGGTTGGCTGAGAGCATCCACCTCTGTATTTGTCAGGCACTGGCAGAGCCTCTCAGGAGACAGCTAGATCAGGCTCCTGTCAGCAAGCCCTTGTTGGCATCCACAATAGTGTCTGGGTTTGGTGACTGTGTATGGGATGGAGAGACAAAGTGTGGAGCAGAGACTGAAGCAAAGGCCATCCAGACACTGCAACACCTGCGGATCCATCCCATATACAGTCACCAAACCCAGACGCCGTTGTGGATGATCTTTGCGGCTTTTTGGCTTTGCTGCTTTTCATGCCAGACACGGAAAGCCAGAGGTTGTGCTCTCATCTAGATGGTGCCACCTCTGCAGTAAACCTCCCAAGGCTCTCCGTTTCCCTCATACTGAAGGAGACGAGACATTCCTGCCCTAGGGCCTTTGCATTTGCCATTCCTCCTGCTTGCTGCTATCTTCTATTTCGCTTGGTCCTAAATCCCCATTCAGGACTTGTCCAAGGGTTATCTTCTCTGGGAGACTCCCTTTTTTAAAACGGAGATCCCTTTTCACACCCATCCAGCATTCTGTATGATGTTCCCTCGCTTGGTTTCCATCCATCGGATGCATCCTCTAATGTACTGAGTCTGTGAGTTAATCTTCATAGACGCGAAACAGCGCTTGGCACACAGGTGAGGGAGCGGTTGATTTGGTAACAATATAGAATGACTTGCACGTGAGTTTATTATCTGTCTCCATGGGGACAGGGATTATTGCTCTTTTAGTTTATAACTGTATTCCCCATGTCTAGAGCAATGGCTACCACATGATACATACACAAAAAAGGTGCTTTGAACAAACAGAAATAGCTATTAATATACAATAAAGGATCACCGAAAAGGATTAAGTTTGCTAAAAATGGTTTTCTGTGGTTTGAGAAACAGAAGCCATCCCAAAAGGCCAAGTCCTCAAAGACTGCTCTCCACAAAAGAAATGTAATTAAAATTCAAATTTTGAAATTCTTTGCAATATGCCTAAAAGGCACCTTTATCTGAATGGCAGTATTTTGAACTCCCTAGAAGAGCAGTACTTTTGGCTTACAAGTCCCTGGTGTGACTCTCCAAATAGTGGTTTAATATAGAGCCATGTGTTCAAATAAAAGAGAAAATATACTTGTTCATCGTCCAGTTGTTAGAAAAATGGCTGGAGAAAAAAAAAAGGAGATTTGTGTACACCAGTGAGCCTCAGCCCAGCATAGAAGCAGAATCAACAGATAATGAGTTCCTGTCCAGCCTCTAATTCCTGGATTTGGGATAATCTTCCTGCAGAATCTCTCTGCAGGCTGGCTTCAGATTTCTTTATTTGTATTCAGCTCTGTTTATCTCCTGTGAAATGTCTAAAAAGGCTTGTAGGAATAGTTCATTACTAAGAATACTTGACTCTTGTCAAAACTAATCGAAAACTTTCAAACGGTGAGTGTGTGAAGCACCCTCTGCCATTCCCATCAGCTCTTAGAGAAGGGCGCAGAGATGACCCTCCCTCTTCTTCAGATCTCGACAGCCTTCCCATCCCTCCAGAGACCTTGAGCATATTGTCCGGACTCTGCCCGACATGGTATAACCATACCTCTTGTATTACATATTGCAAGTGTGGATGCTCTGGCCCATTTACTGACACGGTTTCTTCCCATTCCATTCACTGTAGAATGCTTGTGCTCTGTGTATAAGAGATTCTCGGTATTAATAAGACAGAGGCTGGTTTGTCTTGTAGTATCAGATTTGCCCATTAAAGACAGTAAGGTTCTGGGCAGAGCTCAATAAGTAAGATCTCTGGAGGGATGTGATATTAGACTGACAGCTGTTTGAAGGTACCTGTCTGCGCGCTGATGAAGGCATTTATATGTAACCGAATTTACAGTCATACATTGACAAAGTTCAGTGGTGAAGACTTTTGAACCATTTAACCATTCTGCTGAGGCCCAAGTCTTCTGTGAATCTGTAAAAGGATATTAGAAATTTAAGTCTAGTCAAACCACCAGCTCTAAATGGCAGGGTGGGTTCTCCAGCCCTTTTTCTGCAAGCTTCTTTCCATTTCAACCATTTTGTAAAAAACAATGATTATTGTTATCATAAAAGACAGGCTATTTTTTTCATTTTGTAGGTTCTCAATTAAAGACCATAAGGTTCTGGGCAATGTATATTCATTCCAGCAAGCAGATGGTTAGTTTGAAGGAACTATCAGTTTATCTAGGAATGATAGGACACATGTTGGTTTTTTTTTTTTTTCGTGGTTTTTCGAGACAGGGTTTCTCTGTGTAGCCTTGGTTGTCCTGGAACTCACTCTGTAGACCAGGCTGGCCTCGAACTCAGAAATCCTCCTGCCTCTGCCTCCCAAGTGCTGGGATTAAAGGCGTGCGCCACCACCGCCCGGATAGGACACATGTTGGTTGGATAAGATACAGAACAATGTGCCCTTCTCTCCTAACTCTTTAAGAGAAAAACTGACGTATGCAATTTCTTTTTGCAAGCATTCAGGTATAATTAGTCTTTAAAGATATTAGCTTATATTACAGGATGTGTCCAAAAATTTTAATGCTTTCCCAGTGAGGGCATGAGACACACTTTCTCCCACCCATTCTCTCTCACACTGAGTGTGTCTTGCACTGTCAACATCCTAGGAACACAATGCTAAATGACAACCCAGTCCCTGCCCTTAAAAAACGTTGACTAATTGAGGTGACAGCTGAATAAATACAAAAGCTGAGCTGTGTTCTAAGAGGGACCTTCCAGGTCGCTTTTACACGAAGCAGAAATTTCTAACCTAGCAGGGGAGGGGAGGGCAGCTGAGAAAGTTTCTGGGGGGAAAAAAAGACATAGGAATTGAAATTTGAATGATTATAGAGTTTATGGGGGCAGTTGATGTAACAACTACTAAATGTGTTCTAGAAAAGGGAACAATATGCTCAAAGGTCTACAGGTGAGAAGGAACTCGAGTTGTTTCAGGAACAGAAAATGACGCGGCTGTAAGTTTAACTGGAAAAGTGGTGGTGACCAAGTAGGCACAAAGCTACACGTGCTCACAGAAGTCATCAGAGACAAATGGAGGCATTCCGGATTAATTCTAAGAGTGAGAGAGAGCTGGTGATGGGGTTTTGAAGAAGAAAGACAAAATGCGTTTCAATTACCTTAATGGCTACATCAGAAGAGCCCTCTACATGATAGATGGTCTAAACAGTACCTGGTTATAAAGGGATAGTATTCTACAGTAGGAAATCAAAGAGAGCTTTCAATAAGCATTTTAGCCTTCAAAACACAGTAGGAGACTATTAATCCCATCAAATGGCAGCCTTTGACAAATATTTCATTCCAGATTGAGTACAACACAGGAATTATCTATTAAGCTTATGATAGAAATAGTAATCTACTGTTGGGGGGAGAGAATATCCGGATTTAAGTTGAAACTGTGACTCTTTTGGTTTGAGTACCTACAGGAGACTATCAACAAAGTAGACAGCAAACAACAGCTTACCAACTGATAGTGACTACTGTAAAACAGTCACCGATCTAATGGAATAAACCCTCCCCTATTTTGTTCTTGGAAAGACAGACACCCTCTAGGTAAAGAACAATCCGAGATGAAGTGCTCCCAAGTGCTCTTCTAAGCTTTGTTTCCCCTTTGTATTTTCAGTCCAGCTATTTCCACCAAAAATATTAAAGCCTTTTTACACATCTGAATACAATAAACTTCACAGACAAGTCTCCAGTGTCATGCAATTTTTTACTCGCAAGTGGAATTAAGCAGTTACAACATAGTGGTAATTATTAGGGAAGAGATGGAGTAGAAAGTGGAGTACCTGGCCAATATCTTGGTGTAGAGGGACAGGCTAGAGTCTAGAAAAGGCTTCTGTAACTGACAATGAAGCTTAATGTTAAGGTGTCAGAAGACATGGCAGATTTGAAAAAGAGAACCCTGTATAAAGGCCCGCAGGCATGCGCTGACATTTACAAACAGATCTAGCTTGGGTATAGGAGGAGGGGGCACGCTAAGAGCCCCAGGATAGTGGAACCCAAAAGCAGGCATAGGTCCGTGTCTGTGTGTGTGTGTGTGTGGGGGGGGGTCCTCTTTAGCAAAGTTCATGTGGGTGATGATTTTTAAAAATCACCAAACCTTTAGGTTCTGACCTGTGGAGTCCTGAAAACATAATTTTATAATAAACACAAGATGACTATATTGTTTGGCAAAGACAGTGCGAGTGTTGGCAAGATGAGAAAACCTGCTCTGAATTCGAAGAACAGCGCACACCAATCTCAGGCGGTAGAAAGCTTAATCGGCAACATGCACCACTGTGCACACACTGCCTGGTTAGAAATTTTATTCCCTTGCAATTTTGCTTCGGAGGCCCCAGCTGGCCTCGGAAGCAAAGTCAACTGTGTGACCGTTCACGTGTGACCTCATAACCTGTCAGAGACCACTGCTTCTCCTCCTCATACTCTCCCCCTCCCATTAGGTGCACGTCTTTACTCTCTTCTTCAGGGAACACTACCCAAGGATCAACAAGTCAGAAACAGCTCCGAGTAAACAGCCCCACATGCAGTAATAGCTGTGGCGTTCACAAGAACTATACCCATAATCACCAAGACTTATCCTGTTCACATTATCTGTACTTCATATCTGCACGTGCACTTGGCCTCAATTATTCCTTTTGACAATATTGTGAAGTATTATAATCATGATTTTGGGCAGATAAGGGCTCTAGGCTCAGAGAGGCTAAGTGTGACTTTTTCCTGACCCAATCATTTAACGTAGCTTCTCATTTTCTAAAGAGTTCTCTACAAAGGCTGCCTGCCAGCAAATGTGGGGAAAAACGTGTATTTTAAGGTATACTTTCAGTTTCACTTAAACAATGTTAAGAACTCAGAGGAACACCCACCGGCTTTTACCACTGAGTACCTGCTCATCAATTTCTAACTTTTTGGCCTTCCATACTTCAAGTTGTGGTGGCAGAGTCGTCTTAGACTACCACCAGCAGTTGGGTGGGTTCCCATCACTTCAGTGGTGAGGGCTGTTTCTCGGCTGGCTGTTTAGCTGCCCAGCTATGCTCATAATCACAGCTTGCCATCTTCTCAATAATGGAAAACCATATCTGAATAACAATGCTTATGGGAGACTTAACCAAGTTTCACTTGTTTTTAAAGCAAAATACTTGCAGACAAGGAAATATTAGGATTAAAAAGGTCAGTTTACACCATCCTTAAACCGACTACCGAAAAGCATTTGTTCGACAAATTGAGTAGTTTAGGAGTATGGCACACACTGTAGACTGTGATTTAAAGTGATTGACATCTTTGGCACAATGTACAAGGGAGAGGCGTGTAGCTAAACATTTGCCAATCTCCTTTCCTGTAAAAATCAGCTGCGAGGGAAGCAGCGATGCATGTGTGTAACGTTTTAAAAGCCCGAAAATCCACTTTCCCCAGAGTAGGAACTTACAAGTCCATCAACAAGGACGGTATTTCGAATTACTTAGTCGGCTTGGTTTTCTAATTGGCTCAAGAGAAAAGGTAATACTGCCTTTCCAAGTGAGTCCTCTTTTAGTTCTGTGGTGTTTGCACATCTCACCTGGGCCTTTCGATTACAAATCCACGTCTTTAAGGAGCCCTGTGGGGGAAAAAAAAAGATTTAAAAAAAAAATCCAGCTATAAATCAGCCACGTGGAGCTACTGCTGCAGCCAGCCGCGGTGGTGGCTGACTTCCTGGTTTCCTTCCTGCAAGCCTCTGGCTGGGGAGATTGGGCAGTGGGCGTCGGGAAGGGCAGGGCAGCCTAGGGCGGCTGCAGGTCCACCTGAGGGGCGAAGGGTGGCAGCATCCTGAGAGGGGACAGGCGTCAAGGACAGAGTTTTGATCCACGATTACAATAAAAGTTTGGGGATCTGCAAGCTTTAGGAAGCGGAGCCGTAGGGCAAAGGCTAAGACCAGACCTGGGGGGAAAAGTGTTAAGTTAGTTCCAAGGTTACTAGGGACTCGCAGGGGGTGGGGGGTTTCTCGCGGTCGCGGGAGGAGGAGGGGGGGGACTGCGGAGCTAGAGCCGGCAGGTAGAGAGAAAGGGAGCCTGGAGAGCTACACACTCCGGCCGGTCGGAGCTCTGCGGAGGCCGCCGGAGGGGAGGGGGGTGCGGCAGCGCAGAGGCGGGCGCGGGGAGGGGGCGGAGGGGCGAGCCTGGGGAAGGTAAAGCCGAGGGGAGTTCCGGAGCTGGAGCTGGAAAGGGCAGGCGGTGGGGAGGGCGGCGGGCGTAGTGATCCGGGTGGGGGAAAAAGGAGGAGGAGGAGGAGGAGGAGGAGGGCCGGGGGAGGGGGGAGGAGGGAGGGGAGAGCGGTGGCGGCGGCTGCGCCGGGCTGTGTGTCTCTAGCCGCCGGAGGAAGATGAGGCTGAAGATCGGGTTCATCTTACGCAGTTTGCTGGTGGTGGGAAGCTTCCTGGGGCTCGTGGTCCTCTGGTCTTCCCTGTCCTCGCGGCCCGACGACCCGAGCCCACTGGGCAGGATGAGGGTGAGTGACCCGCCCGGCCCCCTCCGGCAGCGGCGACCTGCAACTTGTTTTGTTTGCGCGCGCGCGCGCGCGTGTGTGTGTGTGTGTGTGTGTGTGTGTGTCTTGTGTGTGTGGCGGGAGCGAGGGGCGGCGGGGTCGCGGCCGCGTGGGCGCCGCAGCTCCGCAGGTGGCGCTGGCCCGGCGCCGGCCGATCGGGGGCGCCCAGCCCTACGCCGCGGGTACCCCTCGGCCGCCGCCGGCCCGCCCCCTGGCCGCCCCTTCCTCCCGCGCGTCCCCGCCCCGGCTTCAGCGCCGTCACCCGCGCTCCTGCTGCCGCTGCGGCGCCGGCGGCTGGGCGGACGCTCGAACGCTGGGACTGGCGGGGCGGAATCGCTGGACGGAGTCGGGCTCCCCGGAGCCGAGGCTGCCCGGCGTCCGACTCGAGGCTGCGATCCCCGCGCGGGTGGCTGGCGGGCGGGCGAGCGGGCGAGCGGGAGGGTGAGCGCGGGGTTGGTCCGAGCTGCGGCCTGTGGCGTGTGCAGGCCTGAAGGAGGCAGGCGAGATGCCGGCGCCGCCGCCGCGGTCCGGTGGAGCAGGCCCCGCGGTCCAGCTTCTCCTGTGGTCCCCGCCCAGTCCGGGTGCTCGTCGCGGGAGGCGCCCCCAACCTGCCCGCCTCGGGCTCCAGCCCACGGCGGCGCCGCCTCTCCGCAACTCCCGTATCCGGGAGCCGGGAGCCGGGTGCGACGTGTAGCTGAGGCCTCGCCCCGCACCCCTTGTCCCTTCGATCCCCGGACAGGGGAGAGACACGTCCCCACCCGGATCAGCCACCCGCGCGGGGATCGCAGCCCCCGTCCGCCCGCCGCACACCCTCGTCTTGCGGATCGGGAGCCGCCTCCCCTTCCCCGGCCCTAGCTGGGCTGCTCCGGCCGAGGACCTAACTTGTGCCGGCTCCTGGCCGCCCCTCGCTGCCTGCTCCATCAGCCTGACGCTGAGAGGCGCGCTCCGCTGGGACGCATCCGTCTGCCGCCCTCGGCGCTGGCCTTAGTCTTGACAGTGCCCGGCTTTGAGGGTTTAGCCACGCTGCTCGGAACTTTAGTTACCGGGATCCGGCCACTGCGCTACGCTCCCCCGGCAGTTGGCGGCGCGAACTGCTCCGCTCCCACCTCCCCAGCTTGACCCCCCCACCCCCGACCCTCATCACGGTGAACCGTTACACACCCCCCTCGAGTTCCTCATCCTCCTCCGGTGTGGAAGACCCTAGGAGTTCCGGACACAGAGCTGAGCAGCCGTGGGTGGGAGGAGTCTCTTTTGCAAAAGTACCTTTTGCAAAATCAGCAGCGTTGCATCTCCATGATCTACTTTATTAATTTTACTTTTGGAAAAGTTAGCGTCAGGATGTTGAGGGGGGAAAAGCTTGCGGCGGCGACCTTCCAAGAGTAAGGCTCCTAGAAGAGGTCTCCCTTCTCAGTTGGTGACACAACTTAATCTGTAAATTGCAGTATCTGAGGCTGGCTTTACTGAAGTGGAGTCCCACCTAAGTCTAAATTGAGAAAACTTTTTTTTTCCTTTTCACTGTGTTTGGAGTGAATTTTTTTTTTACATATATTTTTGCTCTCAAACTGATTTGATGAGATGAATATTGAAATTGATTTTTTTTCAAGTCATCAAATGCTCTTTTATATAAAAGTGTTATATGATGCTGGAAATCCTAAGCCCCATTTTTCTGAGAAGGAAATCGAAAACCTGCCAAAACTAGTTATGTGCAAAATGTCCTATAGTTCTGATTCTTTTACAGTCATGATTGGACCCAGCAAGATGGAGTCTGCCTGTAATCCCAGCATTTGGGAAGCTGAAGAAGGTCGTATATAAATAAATTCAAGGACACTCAGGGCTGTATGAGACTCTAGTCTCAAAAATCTGGAAAAAGAAGCAGAAGCTTATCCTAACATCTTTCTAGGTAGTTTATTAGTGTTGATATGTAATAAACTATAGTGCCCACCTTAATGTCTATGAAGGAAGCATAGCTTAATTTTTTTTGTCCAATTTATTTGATAAGTTTGTCAATGGACCGAGTACAACTTGTCATTTCTATAATTTGCCCAAGATAGACAAAGATTTTCCAAGATTTTCCAGAGCAGTATTAAAAAGAATGCTTAGCTATCAGGAGACATTGATAAGTTATAAGCAAATAGTAACCTAAGCAATTTTAGGTGTCAGATGTCCTAAGAGTGTTGATCAGGGATTGTCTCTTCCCTCTGATTAAAGGGAGCCTGAGGGTTCTTGAGACCCAGTGCTGGGGTAGAGTTAGGGAAGAGTCGGATGTGGAGCCCCTGAATCCTGGTTTTTTCCTCTACCTTGTGGTACTTTTCCATTGTAGTTGCAGATTTTTTTATGAGGACCTACTTCTCTTTCTTGGATGTGGGTCTATATGTGGCCTTTTTGGATCCCTCCAGAAGGCCTGAGCTAGGCCAGAACAATCCACCTTTCCAAATGAATCCACCTTTCTGCCTCTGCTCTCACCAGATAAGCCTGTGGCTCTGTCCAGCCCTAGGCCACTACTGTCTTGAACTGTTATTTCCGGAATTAAAGAGTACTTTGAAGATGTCTTTGCTTTAATTTTGTAGAGCAGTGAAGTGAAGACAAAAATTCCCTCTTCTGAGCCTCTTGGTGTTTCTCTGAGGTGAATGATACTTTAAATGACCTTACCATTTCACTCTGACCTTTTTTTGTTTTTTTTTTTGAGAAAGGATTGCTTGTATCTCAGCCTGACCTTGAACTCTGTGTGTAGCTGACAGGGACCTTGAACTCCTGATCCTTCTGCCTCTGCCTCTTGAGTGCAGGGATTACAGTCATGTATCACCAAGCTGGATGTGTAGTGTGCCAGGGAGTCTTTGGCATGGTCAGCAAACATGTTGTCAACAGAGCTGTGTTCACAACTCTATTACATGATCATTTTTGTTGATACAGTCAAACATTTGTGACTGCCTGCTGTATACTAGGTACGGTGCTCACTATTTAAGGAAACACTTCTTGCTTTAGTTTCACAGGTTTTGCAACCTGGTGAGAAAAATACATGGTATCAAGCCTTTGCAAATATACAAATACAATTGTGCTATGAAAGAAAGACATGAATACACTTGTGCTATGAGGGAAAACCTTAGGAAGAAAATGGAGAGGTTTGAGTATGCAAATCTTATTTAACTGACTTTTGAGCTGAAATCTAAAGATTTGAACAAGAGTAGTTGAACTGCGTGTGGCACAGAGCAGTCCTCAAAGGTGCAGGAGCGGTCGGTGCAAAGGTTCTGAGACCTGAAGGAGCAAGGGTAACGTGAGAAACAGGAAGGTCAATGTAATGAAACACGGCCAGTGTCTTAGGGTTTTACTGCTGTGAAGAGACACCATGACCAAGGCAAGTCTTATAAGGACAACATTTAACTGGGGCTGGCTTACAGGTTCAGAGGTCAGTCCATTATCGAGGCAGGAGCATGGCAGCATCCAGGCAGGCATGGTGCAGGAGGGAGCTGAGAGTTCTACATCTTCATCTAAAAGGCTTCTAGGAGAAGACTGGCTTCCAGGCAGCTAGGATGAGGGTCTTAAAGGCCACACCCGCACACCTACACCAGTAAGGCCATACCTCTGAATAGATCCACTCCCTGGGCCAAGCATATTAAAACCACCCCAGAGAGTGATACTAAATAGAACGATACTACAAGCACGCCAGGACTTGTGGCCCACTCTAAGAGTTTACATCTTAAGTGTTGGAAGCCACTGAAGGATGTAAGCCTGAAAGATGATAATATTCATGTTCCGGAAAGATCACTCTAGCTCCCTGCAAGGAAGTATGCATTCCTTGGTTTGTAGACCAGGTGACAGGAGTCCCATAGTAATAGTTTGGGTCACACATGACATTGTTTGACCAGATGGTTGTTGAGATTATGTAAATTGATTCAAGTGCAACCAGGGATGTGAAGGCCCCAAGATTTGGAAAGTGGAGATGTCAAGAAGTCTAGAATGGTAACTATTACATTAGGATAAGCTAGGAAGACAAGATTGTATATTCTGTTTTTAGTTTATAAGTAAGCTTTCTTTTAATGTATAGTTTAAGGTCATCACTTATTAAATAAAACTAGTGTGTTCCAGAGTGACACCATTTTCTCCAGGCATTCCCCCAACTGTCCTCATGCTAAGTCATAAACTTGAAAAAAAATGGTTTGTACTGGAAATGTTGACAGGTCTTTAGCTTTAAAGTGTCTGTTCAAATGTGCAATACTGGGGAGACCTGTGTGCAAACTGATAATTTTCTATGCAGATACCCAGGCACCTAAGTTCAGGGCCTTCTCAACTAATTCAGCAACTAACGCTGTGCAAGCCGTTTTACGTGATGAAGCAAGATGGGAAGGTGAGGGGGTCCCGCTTAGTTGGATACTGGTGCAGGGACTGACTGCTGTCTGTCAGGTTCCAGGGTGCCAGTCACTTCAGCGCAGTGACGATGGGCTCTTCACCCTGAAACTCTGCCTCGGGTTCAGATGCTGTTTGTGAGAAACCGTTACTTATGGAGAGCAGAAGGCTTCAGTGGCCTTCACCCAGCTACGCAGACCACAGGCCTCAGAAAGTCTTTGTTTTCTCAGGCACTTTCAAGCTTCCACTCTCCAGGTCCCACGAGGGAATAGGAGCCCCAGGTTATTAAGTCTCAGATATCTGAGTTCACAGGTTACCAAAAGCGTTTGTGTGTGTGTGTGTGTGTGTGTGCAAGAGTGTTTGTGTGTCCCTGTGTGTGTGTGTGTGTGTGTGCATGTGTGTGTGCAAGAGTGTTTGTGTGTCCCTGTGTGTGTGTGTGTGTGTCTAAGAGGGGGGGCCATTTTTTTAAAGCTTCAGAATACTGACTATTTCAGAGGCAGAATTCTTATTTATTTATTTATTCATTTATTTATTTATTTAGGATATTTTCTTTATTTGCATTTCAAATGTTAACCCCTTTCATGGTTTCCCCTCCCAAAACACCCTTTCCCATCCCCCTCACCAACCCACCCACTCCCACTTCCCTGTCCCAGCATTCCCCTATACTGGGTCATTGAGCCTTCTCAGGACCAAGGGCCTCTCCTCCCACTGATGTCCAACAAGGCCATCCTCTGCTACATATGCAGCTGGAGCCCTGGGTCCCTCCATGTGTACTCTTTGGTTGGTGGTTTAGTCCCTGGGAGCTCTGGGGGTACTGGGTGACTCATATTGTTGTTCCTCTTATGGGGCTGCAAATCCCTTAAGCTCCTTGGGTCCTTTTTCTAGCTCCTCCATTGGGGACCTTGTGCTCAGTCCAATGATCAGAGGCAGAATTCTTGTTCCCTGATTATAACCCCCCCCCTCTCTGTGTGTGTGTGTGTGTGTGTGTGTGTGTGTGTGTGTGTGTGTGTCTTTCTCTGTCTTGGTGCTGAATTTACAGATCTACTGATCAATTTTTTTTTTTGGTTAAATAACATAAAAGGAGGTACTGCCTTTTTTTAATGGTCTCTCTGTAAGTCTAAACATTTATTTGGTAGATTGCCCCAAATTGCTGTGTGTGTCAGTTCTGAGGGCAGGTTCTCTACTGAGTGGTCTTAGTCAGGCCAGGCAGCACCCTGCTTTCAGATAGTCCTTCCTCTCCCACTTAGTCAGGCTTCCTAGAGACTGCTCACAGGATACCGAGTACACGTCCACGTTCTCTTATCTGGCAAAAGAAAAGAAAAGAAAAGAAAAGAAAAGACACTAAAGAAACAAAGCTGCTCTGTAATCCAGTAGCAGTATAACAAACAACCGGAGGGCATCTCAAGGAACTGTGGTCTACATTGTTTTCTGTTGCTGTGATAGACACCATGCCCAAAAGCAACTCGGGGAGGAAAGGGTGTGTTTCAGCTTACAGTGGATACACTTTATATGCTCCATCCGTGAGGGGAGTCAAAGCAAGAACTGGGAGGCAGAAACACTGCTCACGGTGGACCGGCGCTCCCACACCACATTAATCAGTAGTCTAGAAACCACCCTCATAAACTTCCCCGCAGGCCAGCCTGATGGAGGCATTTTCTCAATTGAGGATCAAGTTGACCAACAAAACCCTAACCAGCACCAAATGTTTTGTTGACAACAATTGGTAGAGAAGGCTTAAAAACTGCCGTTTGTGGAGTGCGCACTTTTCAGTAAAGAGGGAATGAGAACTGGTGAACATCGGTTGGATTTGGACCACTTCTTTTTCTGGTAGGCCAGCCATGTGGAATGGGAGATAAGAGGGGCAGGAGTGGACTTCTATATGCCGCAGCATGTCAGGCTGAAGTAAATTGGAGAAAGGGAAAGGAATGCATCGGGAATGGAAAGCAATTTTTCGATTGGTGCCACTAGTGAACCACTGTTTGCAAATTCTAACTTAGTGGTTATACATAAAGGGAAAAAAATTAGTTGGTCAGCAAAATGTGATTAGCTGAGTGCAGGGAAATTATGATCATTCAGCTTCAAAGTAGATAATTGTCTTTGTTCATATTTCGAATACTAATTCTTACTCCTGGAGAATGAATATGTAATCTGACAAAAGAAAAGTAGCAAAATAAAGAATCTAGATTTCTAGTGTGCAGTTGATGAAGGCCATGAATAAATAGGTAGGTAGGTAGGTAGATAGATAGATAGATAGATAGATAGATAGATAGATAGATAGATAGATACATACTAGATAGATGATAGGAGATAGATAGATAGATAGATAGATACATAGATAGATACATAGATAGATACATAGATAGATACATAGATAGATAGATAGATAGATAGATAGATAGATAGATAGATAGATAGATAGATAGATAGATAGATAGAAAGAACTAGAGGGGAAAGGTGGAAAAGCGGAGTGTCTATTAATGCTATTTTGCTATTTTAGTAGGGATTGGTAGCCACTGCTATTGTAATAAGTGGGGATAGAAGTGTGAAAGGCATCCGCTGAGATGTCCAGGTATATTCTAGGACTGGTGTGGATTAGATCAGGGACACACGAGTAAGGATTGAAATGGGAAGTTTATTGGGAAGAAAAAGAAAAGGCACTCCTAGAGGTTGGAACAGACTGGTGAGCTGGGACAGATGCTCAGAAGCTCTGCCCTGTGGGTCAGATGCTCAGAAGCTCTGCCCTGTGGGTCAGATGCTCAGAAGCTCTGCCCTGTGGGTCAGATGCTCAGAAGCTCTGCCCTGTGGGTCAGATGCTCAGAAGCTCTGCCCTGTGGGTCAGATGCTCAGAAGCTCTGCCCTGTGGGTCAGATGCTCAGAAGCTCTGCCCTGTGGGTCAGATGCTCAGAAGCTCTGCCCCGTGTAAGCTCTGACCATTACCTTCTCTACACGGCGCGAACCTTCTCCTAAGCATGTGTTACCTTCTCTACATGGCGCGCACCTTCTCCTAAGCCTGTGTGTCATGGGCTTTTCTCCCACATGCTGCCTGTTGCCTTCTACATCAGGTGGAGAAGAGTTTACAGTTTTTCTCATATGCCAATCTTAATGCCTCTCGGTCCACACCACTCGTCTCTTGCTACAACATAATAAACACGATACCCATCTAACGGTTGTTTCTTACAACTTTGAGTGTTTGTTAAACCTTATTCCTTGCTGCGGGAGTTGGAGGTGATATACAACAGAGAAGGTAGTCAGCTGTGGCATGGTAAAGATGTTTTAAAGGCTTGTCCTGATAGCCACATAGCAATGTCTGTAATAATAAATTGTGCCTGTGTGTGTGTGTGTGAGAGAGAGAGAGAGAGAGAGAGGGAGGGAGGGAGGGAGGGAGGGAGGGAGAGAGAGAGAGAGAGAGAGAGAAGGGGGAGATCAAGGCCTCTTAACATCTCCCTACCTCCAGCTTCTATTTGTTCAAAATAATGTATTGAGGCCTTTCTGTGTGCCCCTGGGCTGTACTATGGAGATGTAGAAATGTCAGGGATGTCAGTCCTTTTCTAAGAGAGATGAACTGTGTGGCTATGTAGCAGCCACAGAAAGGAGATCTTTAAGGAGCTGTGTACTAGGTCAGGTGAACGTTGAGAGGAAAAAGCATAGAATTTAGATAGCTGTGAATGTCAGTGGGATTAGATCAGAGAGGCCAGAAGGAATGTTCTAGACTAAACGGATACAGTGAGACCGGAAAGCATATCATCTTTTATTGGTGAGGAATGGTGGAATGTGGCTGGAGAAGGGAGCTCTGACCACATTTTGAAGGGAATTGAATGAGGGGCTGTGGAACTGGGTGGGATTTTATTGATTTAGCATTTAGAGTAGCTTCGTGGAGCCTTTTGAGGTGAGATTGAAGAGACGGTGACATTTACATATCAACCCTTACTCTATGTCTATTTCAAATATTTGCTAAATGTCTACTAAATGCTTCCCATTGCTCTAGGCGTTGGCCGTGCTACACGGTATTACGCAGTAACAACTGTGGCTAACGTATTGGATTCTCGCTATGGATCAGGCATAGATATTCTATATGGCATGTTAATTGTGACAACCTTCGAACGCCAGTTTGATCTGTCGATGGAGCTGCTGCAGTGAACCCCTCTACTCAGGAGTGTTCCCTTAGCAAGCAGTCATGTCTCCTCTCAAATGTTCCAACTTGAGAGTCAGGATCTCAGGATTTCACCACTGACAGACTCCCAAAGCTAAAACAAGGAGGTGGGATTGGTTTTGGTTCAAGAGGTCAGTGCTTTCAGTACCGCGGGACGGGAAACAGGTGGAGGAGTCTTAGCTCCCACTGCTGTCAAGGAAGCAGCCGGTGGATAGTAGTACAGGGAGGCTCAGGACATGATATGGTCCTGAAGGGCAGGGCCCGCTGCCCTGCTTCCCTGACTGGGTCCTACCTCCAAGTATTGCCACCATGTTGTGTATTTGACATGGGAATTCATCCTCGGAACCCTCGGATTCATTCAGTCCCCAAGTCACTCCGTTGCTAGCCAAGCAAGTCCCTGCTCCACATTCAAACTTCAACATTTACCCTTCACCTCTGATTTTAACATGCTCAGAAGGCGCATATTGAAAGGCTGCTCTGCAAGCAACAGCAGACAGTTCCAGACAGACCCCATGCAGTCCCAGATAGCGTGATTGAACGCAGAGGAACCTTGGGATGGATGGTCGGGAAGAAGATGGCGCTGAGGAATGACTTTAAGCCTACCTTGTGAATCTGAAGCAAGTGTATTCCAGGCAGAGGGAACAGGCAGTGCAAAATCCCCAAGTTTGGAGTGAATCTGGAGTGTTTTGAGAAATAGAACGTGCATCTGGGGTGTCTCCATTTAAGGGAGTATAAACTTGATGCAGTCAGAGCATGTGTCTGCAGTGTAGGTCAGTGGTCTGTTATTAAAGTCATGGTTTCAGTTTCTATTCTTTGTCCTTCAGCCATTGTTACTCTGGGTTGTAGGATAAACAGATGACTATCTCAGTTTCTAGCCAGGGTTTTAGATAAATAAAATGACACCCAAACACCCCATGCAACAGAATTGGCAGCCAGATGTAAACAGCTGCAGTGGCTGAGATAAGAACTATAGTAGCTGACCCCACTAGGGCTTGTCGGATCTCAGAGAACCAGCGTCTAGATTAATTGGAGCTGGGTGTCAGCACAGTGCTCGTTTTAAAAGGGGATGAGTCGGATATACCATGGCAAGGACGTAGGAGCAAAGTGTGTACAAACATGAAAGACCATGGCCAGTCCTGGAGACCCTACAGAGATGAGCCTCGAGAGACTGAATGATACGTATTGTCAGAGCTGGGGGGCAGGGAAAAGTCTGGAAACAGAGTGCAGGCTGAAAGCTAGTAGGAGATTATCATCTCTAGGCTAGGATGAGGCTTACCCAGGAGAGGGGCACAGAGACGGAAAACAAGGTGACATTACAGGAGTAGAACTGCTCCAGGGAGGACGAGTGCTTGATGGAATGAAAAGAGGGCACCGATGACTTCAAGACTACAGGCGAGTAGTGCTCTTACAGAAGCGTGGAAAGATAACTTAAGGGCCATCAGCAGACTCACAAGCCTCAGTATTGACACAGGCTGGGTCAGAAACACATGGCGGCGGCGGTGGAGACACTACCTCCCAGGCAAGCCACCTGTAGTGTTTCAGCCAAGGGAGGGAGGGCCTGTGTAACATCTTCAGCAAGTATCAGCTGGTTCACACGAAGAAGCTGAAGTGGTAAGAAGTTCATTCCAGGAACCATGTAGAGGCATTGGGGGATTGTTAGAAAGCTTCTACTTAGAATCATAGAGGAACACAATGGTTGTATCCAATAAAGTGCTTACTTCCTTCTGCATACTGTTGTATATGTATAGACATGCATGTGTATTCTAAGTTGATGTGTAGTCTATAGTTGTGATAACGTGATCATTCATGGACTAAATATTATGATAATATATATTAGACTTTTTTGTGCTTTTCAGTCAGAACTCCTATGACTTTTAAAGCTGTCTAAAAAAATCATTTTGATTTTTAAGTTAGAAAATTATTTTGACGCCAAGAATATTAGGCCAGTTGTTAGGAACTAATACATCCATTCGGCTGATGTGTATGGAAAGGTGGGGAGGCAGAATGGGGAAACTGGGCTCAGCATTTCAGCAGTCTGGATTTTGGGGGTTGGGGGGGAATTCTATTCAAGACGAGATTTACCGGTTCATTCTAATTCAGTCCTGTGAGTTTTGTGAGCTGCAGACAACTTGAACAGTAGCTATCCAGGGCTTACTACGTCCTTTAAAAGGGAGGAAGAACTAACTTGCAGTTACTTCATTTTCTAAGAATCCTGACTATTTCAAATTGAGAAATGTTCTTCTTCCTGCCCCATTATACATTCCCCTCGAGCTCCCCAGCCTTCGTAGTGCTTTGTAGCATCACCGGGAGAAGCATTTGACATGCCAACAGGGGAACCTGCTTCAGTTCACCGAATCCCAGAACCAGCACACTGAGACTTGAGGGAAAAAATTAACTTTGCATTATCTAATTAAGTTTATGGGATTGCTGCAGAGTAGCCCTGCTTCTCAAATCTTGAAGGCACAATTAACTACAGTACTATATCAATACCAACTAGTCTGCTAATAGGCTTCTAAGCAAAGCAATTGGAATTTGTTATTACCAAGATTTTTTTTTTAAACTGGTGAATTAAAATTAAATCACACACCACCGGGAACCATTCTGCAAGAGAATAGATGCTCTAATCATTTTTTTTTTCATCTTTAAATTTTTATTGATTCTTTGGGTTTCAGGATACATGTAGCCTCACGAGGTGTGATACTGTCTCCAATAGCAAGCTTACATATTTAATAATTGTTTGGCTTAGATGTAATTTTAGCATTTGTAGAATTTTTTAAGGGTGTGTGTGTGTTTGTATTGTGGTGTGTATGTGTGGTGTGTATGTTGTATGTGGTGTGTTTTGTGTGTATTGTGGTGTGTATGTGTGGTGTGTATTTTGTATGTGGTGTGTTTTGTGTGTATTGTGATGTGTATGTGTGGTGTGTATTTTGTATGTGGTGTGTTTTGTGTGTATTGTGGTGTGTGTGTGTATGTGTGTATGCTCACACCCACATGCAGAAATGTACTTATGTGTATGCATGTGTATGTATACACACGTGCATGCATGTGTACCTAGCTCCCTAGAACCCAGAAGAAGGCATCAGATCCTGTGCTAGGAACTGAACTCTGGTCCTCTGCAAGAACAGCATGTGCTTTTAACTACTGAGCCATCTCTCTAGGCCCCTATTTGTATTGCTTTTAAGAAATCATTTTAGAGTATGCTATAATGCTTACATGCTTACACATGTGTGTGCCTTCCCTGAGAGCTTGGTGTTAGGTAAACCGCCTTCACAGGGAAACTGCCTTCATAGGGAAACTGCCTTCACAGGGAAACTGCCTTCATAGGGAAACTGCCTGTGATTTTTGTCAACTAAACTGACAAGAGAAGAGAGTCTCAATGAGGGATTGCCTAGATTAGGTTGACCTATGGGTTTGTCTACCAGGTGTTATCTTAGATGTCTCAGTCAGCAATTCTCAACCTGTGGGTCTCGACCCCCACCCCAGTCAGATATCCCACACATCGGATATTTATTTATATTATGATTCATGACAGTAACAAAATCACAGTTATGAATTAGCAATATTTGCTAATTCATGATAATTATATGGTCGGGGGAGGGGGTCACTACAGTATATGGAACTGAATCTAAGGGCCTCAGCTTTAGAAAGGTGGAGAACTACTGGTCTTAATGGATATGGGAAGAACCCAGACTAAAAGTGGGCCGTCTCATCCCCTGGGATCGGTTCCTGATTTGCATGAGTGGAGAAAGGCATCCGTGCCTTCTTTCTCTCTGCTCTTGACTGCGCTGTGATGCGACTGTTCCTGTTGCCTGCATTTCTCTATGGTCATGGACTGTGCCTTGGGATTGTGAGCTAAAAGTAGCCCTTTCTTTCTTAGGTGACGATATCAATGCAGTACACTTAAACTTAGCTGAGCGTTTCAATCTTGAGACATTAGTTTAAAAGGCTAAGTAATATTTAAGTACAGACTCGTAAGGTGCAGTTACATATTATAAAAAGAGTCCTTAGACCTGTACTTGGAGTACTTTGAAAAGTCTTTGCCCAACATTGTTTATTGATACACTCTACATTAAAAAAAAATCCTGTTGAGTTTGAGGTACATATTCTTAAACATTTTAAGATTTCCTATTTATATGTGTCTGTGATTCTGTGCATGCGCGTACACAGGGATAGGTAGGTGCCCTAGGAACATAAGAGAGTATTAGATCTCCTCCGAAGCTGGAGCTACGGGCAGTTGTGAGCTATCCAGATTGGGTGCTAAGAATTAAACTTCAATCCTTGTGATAGAGCAGCAAGTGCTCTTAGTTACTGAGTCATCTATCTCTCCAGCCCCTCATGGACATGTGACTTGGGATCTACTGTCTGACAAACAGGACAGCCAGCTAACTCTGGGATGAAAGTGGACCATCAGTACACTGAAGTGTCTCGGGCAGGGGTGTGTGTGTGTGTGTGTGTGTTGCAGCTGCCTGTGAGAATGTTCAGGTATAGGACATGACAAGAGAGAAGCCCAAATTCATCCTAATTCTTTTAGGTTTGTAGTTTATAATCAGTTACACGAACATTTACAACCTGGTGAGGTTAAATTGATTAAGAAGTTGCATTTCTTTACCGCTGCCATGAAAGACTGCATTTGTGAGTGAATATTTCTTTCTCCTAGAAAAAAAAAATGGACCCTAGAAGATATTATATATGTTGTATTGCAAATTCTTTGTCCATAACAGCCTGTACCCGTATAAAAGATGCCCTTTGTGTCGCCAACTCAAAACTTGTCTGGGATATCTTTTGCGTTGGACTTTTGTTGGTTTTAAGACAGGATCTTACATATGTCACACTGGTCTGAACACTGACAATGGTCTTGAATGCGGGTCTTCCTCCCTATAACTCTTGAGTGCTGAGCTTACAGGCATGCCACCACACCTTGTTTATATAGTGCTGGGGACCGAACCCGGCTTGGATTTGTGCATACTTGGCAATCACTGTACCAACTCAGCCCAGCCCCAGCCCCAGCCCTAGCCCCATCTGTAACCCCAGCCCAGAAGACAGGTTCTCATGTGCTTATTTGCAATGGCTGACATATCTATAACCTCTGCAATTTTTTCCTGTGGCAAACTCAGCATTATGCCATGCAACTTTTGTTAGATAATTTGATTCTTATGCATCTTAAAATTCAACTAATCCTTGAGAATTAATCTTTTAATCTCTAATACAGCAAGGTAAGCTATGTATGTCTTAGCACTCGTTTTCTTTACAATCTTGTTTGAAAGGTTTTACATCTTTTCTTTTGAAAGAATTCATTTAAAACCAAACACCCACCCCCACCCCCCTCCGTTCCAGCATCTACTAATTCTTGCCAGGATGATTTAAAATGAATAAAAAGTCCATTAGGTTTTTGGCAAATATGTTCTCAATTATGATGTAGAATAAATGACTGCAGAGTGCTTTTTAGAGTAGCGGAATAGAAATGACTGAGCGGTTAGGACTTTGTATAGCACGAGTTTTCTACTGTGATGGATGTTTCTTTCTTTCTTTTTTTTTTTTTAACTGAAAGATCACCATTAAGCCTGGGGACTTGGGTAAGTTGAAATCTTGTTTTTAGCATTTAAGCTATGGATTGCTAGAGCAAGGATGTGCAGGTGCATCGTTCAATTAATTGTGCTTCCTTGTATGATGACGTCAGAGGAAAGTCTAAGGCCAGTATCTGTCTGAGAAGGTTGGAGGTAGATGTTTCTATTGTAGCTGGCAATTAAATTTGCCTACAGTCCAGATAAATCATGGTGGTAAAGGAGACATGACACGTTTAGCAAATAACTTTCTAAAATCCTCTCTTCTAAAAGAGGGTGGCTTTTAAATACTAGTCTTTTAAAGAAATACGTTTTCTGTGTGAATCGGTAACTCCTATTCTTCTTGTAGCCAACGTTCAGACTCAAAACGTAGCACACGCAACATTTGTGTCTTAAAATAAATGCAGGGTTCAGTTTTGAAGGGCAATATTAATCTACAGAGACAAAAACACCACACCTTTTCGCAAACCTTGATGTGTGAAGTATGAAGTATCAGGCTTATATATTTATATGCCATGTGGTTCTTCTCAGGTTGCTTTTTCCAGTGTTATACTTGAAAATTGGAAGAGATTTCTATAAACACAGGTTCATTTTGTTTTCCATTAATTACTATCACAGAAACAATGCAAGCTATTCCCCTGACTCCGCGGAAGAAAATCCCAGGCAGAGTCTAATGAATAGATTCACTGTAGTACAATCATGGTTCATAAGAGACCGGTATATTATCTTTGACTTCTATTCAATTAACTGGTTATGCTAAGCAAAAAAGGGAATGCTCAAATCTTCCTTATAAGACTGGGGAAAAGGTTCAGTGGGGAAAGTGCTTGCTGTGCAGTCATGAGGTTCCGAGTTTGAATCCCCAGATCCCTGGAAAGCCCAAGTGCCATAGAGACCAAGTCATTATCTCTTAATCCCAGTTCCCTTAGGGTGAGAAAGCAAGCCAGCAGAAGCCCTCCAAAGCCCAAGCCAGCCTGCAGGAGACTGGCTCAAACCAGCTGGAAGGCAAGGACTGACACTTGATACTGTCCTGACCTCCGTGTGCACTCCATTTGGTGAGGCAGGCTCTCTCCCCCCCCCTCCTTCCCCTCCACACACACACACATGCACACTCACACACCTTGTATATGTATATCGGCAGTAATCATTTTCCAAAGATCAAGGGAATGGCTTGAAACATTCTGATTTACATCCACTTTTAGCTTGCATAACCGGCACTTGTATTTAAAAGGAAGTATGTCTCATGTATGTTAAAAGACACGATAAAATGCAGAAAATGCGGAAGGTAATTTTTATAAAATAATGATAAGGTATAAATCCTTTTTTGAGATATAGCAAAGATAACACCTTCCCTGTTGGTCCCTCAGTATTCACGAAAAGAACTGCCATTTAGTCACCTAGCTAGTTCTTTGTTTCCTGCCTTTGATAGAAGGTTTGATTCTCCGGTTATGAAGCCTGCCCTTGAGTGGATGGTCAGTTTCTTTGGGTCACAGTGGGTGTTAAATGTGAGAAAGATTCTTTCAAGGAATGGCATGCGGTGGAGATGTGCAGGGTGTGAGGTAGAACGTCCAAGCCTGCCACCCGGGCACAGTGTCCCTCCGAGTTTGGAGCCTGGCTAGCTTGCTTACAGTTGCCAAACATGGACACGGAGAAGGAGAAGTACATTTTCTTAATATATCCAGTTTTGTCTCTCTGTCTCTGTCTCTGTCTCTGTCTCTCTCTCTCTCTCTCTCTCTCTCTCTCTCTCTCTCTCTCTCTGATTCTTTTTAATTAAAGATAGCTGAACCTTATAACTATGCTCATGAACCAGTGCTAATGAGAGAATGAAATTCATTTCTAAAATTGAAGATAATGAACCTTTTAAAGTTTTGCTGTATGTAATTTCTGCATTCGCTCAACGTTCTACTGCTCGCACATGCCCCAGTTAAAACACACACACACACACACACATGCGCGCGCGCACACACACAGACTCCAATAGTTTTCAGAGGCCTCTTCATCCTGTGAAAATCCACAGTTGTGTGAGAGATGGAGTCCACAGCGTTGACTATGAATTGACGAAAGGTCGGAGGCAGATTTTTTTTTTCCCTATACAAATCCTTTTCGTCAAAGAACTGTGGATTTTCCTGGGTTGACAAGGGTATAATTTTAAACTGCCTCACATATGCAGCAATGAAAATCAAATCAAATTTAAATTTCTAAGTAGACTGTCTTCCTGATAATATCTTTCAAAACTGACTTAGAATAGTAGTGCTGGAACTTTGAAGTCCTGGCATTTTGGAGGCTGAGCACTGCTGTTGAACCGCTTCCCTCCTCCTGCCGGCGTCCCACCCCCACCCCCGGTCAGGTCCATTTGCCACCGTTTTTTTTTTCTTAGTAACTGTATCTTAAAGAATACAGAAAGATCGAAAAAATACAGTGTCTTATTAAGTCAAGTTCCTGACTTCTACTGTTTCCCAGTTCAGCTCTTTATCAGAGCCACTTAGACCCAGGAGTCAGTACTGACATTCTGTCTTTGTTCGGGATATCGCATATGCACAGTTAAACACGTATTGGCTATAGACACCCAGGAAATATCACCCAAAACAAAACCACTTCAGTGTGAGGTGAAGCAAAGCACAAGAGGAGGGCCCCGCCCAGGATGGAAGCCACTGCGACCTCACCTGTCCCGAGTGGGTGATTAGATTCTCCTCGCTGCCTTGTGGAAGTCTGCAGCCCTGTGCACAGCCCCCTTCCCTGTATGTGAAGGGTGAGTTGTGTAGTTAGTAGCCCCTGGGATCTGGAAAGGACAATCCCTTGGATGCTTAGCACACACAGCCCAGTGTCTCCAAAGACAACTAGTGAAGTTCATTTGAGGGAGGGTAAGCATTTTGGGAAAGTGGGATATAGGTTACTTCGTTGACCGAAATCCCTGATCTTATAAAACTTTGTTCTATATTCATTTGATTTTTTTTTCTACTACTGCTAAATGCTTCCAGGCCCCAGCCAGTTTAGTGATTTAAATGCACTTGATATTCAACCAAAGGGACCTTCAGCTCAGGAATACTAAATTTACAATGTTGAGCGAGTTACCAGGATGTGTGGTGGAGACTCAGTGTTTGCTGCTGGGCCAAGACTTCTTGTTCCCTTGAGTAAGCCTCGCAGCTGACTGGCCTCAGTTTTTCTGCTCTGTGGACTGTACTAGTTTCTCTTATGGGAACTGTATGCTATTCAATCAAGAGAAACACGCTCTGTTGAGGTTCAGGAGACATAAGCAAGGTCATGGTTGAGAGCAACGTGACGTTCTAATACCGTTCTTGTCACCGTTTGGCTGGGATTTTGAAAAACTCAAACATGTCCGTGAAACCATTCACTCCTCAGGCAGTTGCTTCCAACCCTTTGATTAGGGACTAGGGTGGGGTATGGGGAATGAGCTCTCAATCTTGGGCAGGACAGTGCGAGCCATTCCAAAGTGGAAGAGCCTTTGTTGCACAGCACAAAGTGCTTCTTCGTGCCGGTTATTTGGTCTTTCTTGTTGTCTTGCTATCTTATTTCTTGCAGTAGGACCTGACTATGTTGCTAAGGCTGGCCTGGAACTTCGTATCTGCCTGTCTGAGCCTCCCAAGTGAATACTCGGGTTTCAAGGACTTATCATCATAGCCAGCCTTAAGACAGTCATTTGGATGGGGATGGGAGTGTAGGAAAATAGTCAGTGGGGGTGGGGAGGGTCTACTATTCATGCATGTTCTTTCTCTTAAAAATTATTGGGTCAGTAACAGGAAAGGCTAGCTCCCACAAATATTACATACGGCGGGGAAATTATTTGCATGTAGTTTTCCTTACAAGCCGGCAGCTGGTGGGCTGAGAACCTGAAGGCTGATGTTGTGTAGTTCAAGCACTCACGGACCCTTGCAGAGTTAAGATGTGGCACAGTCACCGCTAATAACTCTATCAGCTCACCCTCTTTCTTTATCATCTCTGAGCTTGCTTTTCTCACCTACAAAGAAGATGAAAAATTCACTTTATAGCAATGTCCTGATGTTTTATTAGTGGATTCACCAGAACCTCCAAGATAGGATTTACAGGATTTAATATACAATTTTACATATAGTGTTTTTCCTTTCAACAGTTTCTTTTCCTCCTCTTCCTCCTCTTCCTCTTCTTCTTTCTTCTCCTCTTCCTTTCTTCTTCTCTTCCACTCCTTTCCCTCCCTCCCTCCCTCTCTCCCTCCCTTTCTTTCTCTCTCTCTGTCTCTTTCTTTCTTTCTTTCTTTCTTTCTCTCTGTCTCTTTCTTTCTTTCTTTCTTTCTTTCTTTCTTTCTCTCTCTGTCTCTCTCTCTCTCTTTCTTTCTTTCCTTCCTTCCTTCCTTCCTTCCTTCCTTCCTTCTAGAAGAAACTAGAAGTCACCTGTATAGCTTTCTTGTTTTGTGGGCTTTCCTAGAACCCAGGCTGGCCTCACCGTGTAGAAGATACAGACCTTGAACTCTTTCTCTTCCTGCTTCTACTACCTCCTAAGATTAGGCACCCCAAGCCCATCCAGTTGCCTTCCTTCCTTTTCCAGAAGAACAATTTGTATAGAGGGTCAAGGGAACATAGTTAAGTTTTCAAAATCATTGTAAAGTCATTCTCTTACATTTTAAGTAAAAGGGAGCTGAATGTTGTCTTCTGTCCTAGACCTTTGCCTTAAAAGTAGTTATGGCCTTCAATGATCCAGTGTTCTAAAATGAGGAAAGAAAGAAAAACTACTTTTTAAAATGGATGTTTTTCAAGAAGTAAATTTTGTTTATTGTTAAAAGCAAGCGAGAAACTAGAAGTCACCTATATAACTATCCAAAGATAGATAGCTCTGCATTAGATTCCATGAACAATTACTTACATGCCAACATATATCACAGTATATACACTGCTTTATGGACTGCCTTGTAGAGAGTTTCATGGTAGAAATGTTTTAATTTGGGCTGTGTACTCTTTCTTAAACTAAGCCTTCAAATGTCAGCTTAGTATTGAGGTGCTTTGAAAGGAAGAGAGCACTGAAGAGATAGAAAGAAGGGACAGACAGAGGGGAGAGGAAGGAAGTGAAAGAAAGGCCTGGATGTTGAAATCACACATACTAAACTGTCACGTGTAGACCACGTTTGAAAATTATTTTGTCTGCCCATTTAAAAAGTACTTAGGCAGGAGTCTAGATTGTATAGGACTTAAAGGGGTTTTAAGACTTTCTAGAACTCGGTGTTTTGGGCCACACCAACAGTTAACCAGATGAAGGAAGACGGAAGGGATCAAAGGAGCCCTGGGCGAGCTTGTCGTCTTGAAGTCACTGACTCACATTCTCTTCCTACCTTTTCACCCAACCGTAGAGCACGCTGAACTGTGACTTGGGGTCCTTGGGACCCTGTGACGCTGTCATCTCTGCACGGTGTCTCAGTGCTGAGATTGGCGTCTCTGCAGAGCACTCAGTTCCGAGGCCTAGGACCCGACTTTCCTCTTTATTTAGTCTGATTCCCATTGCCCCTCTTTCCTTTCTGCTGAGGTAACCTCAACTACTAGGATTTATAAACCGCTTTTCTCCACAGTGTGAGTATTTAGAAACCAAACTGGTGCCATGCTACACAGCCACGGTGCTCTGTCTTCAAAGTCCTTAGCTATCTGTCTATCCTATCTAGTGTCTATCTAGCCATCTAGCCATCCATCCATCCATCTGTCCATCTATTTGTGATATTAGGAATCGAAGCCAAGGTCTTGTACCTGTTAAACAACTCTCTACAACCCGGCTCTCTCACTGATTCTTTCTACGTCTGTAAGTCTCATTTTAAAAGTCAATACTCATCACAGTGTGCTTTCTGTCCAGTGCTCTATCACAGGTCGGTATAGTCACTTTCACTCAAGTATGGAGTCAGAGTCTGGCTTGAAAACTGAGCAGTATCAAGTATTGCTGGCTTATCTTTAATTTCTTAACAATGCCATCTGGTAGACATGTTTAGATTCTCAATATTTTATTCTAATAACATTTTATTGACCCAGGAATTTGTGTTTAAGTAGGAGAAACGATGTGCCCAAGCTCCCTTGGCCCTACAATAATGGGATTGGAACTTAAAAGCAGACTCCACTTTCTTGGGAAGGATTCAGTACTACCAAGTAGCACTTCCTGAACCATTTTCTGTGAGCCAAGATTTGTCAGTGTGCTAGCATATTAGCATGTGCTACCTTCTTTAAAAGAGAGTTCTTGAGCCACTAAGGTTTAAAAATGGCTGCATTTCATATTACCCCATCAGATTCACAGTGCACACTGACAAGTGTGTTAATAGATAGAGTCATATGAAAACGAACCTTCAGGCCTGGAGCTTAGCTGAGCCAGCCTCTCCACTCGTTGCAGAATACTTCGTTTTCATTAAAGAAGTTCATGTCTCCTGGAAAGGTATTTTCCTGGTACCCAAACTAGTTAGCAAGTTATCTGAGTGATATTAGCAGCTGGTGCTGTGTGGACAAATGGACTCTCTAGCGGAAGACTATTTTCACTGGCTGATGAATTACCTGCTTTTCGAGCTTTCTTACGTCTATGCTCACGTTTGCCCTTCCACCGTCTAACCATCTTACCATCTTTCTCAGTCCATCCAGGGTCTTCCTCTTTCCTAAAGACCTCTTTCTTCTCCCTGTTCACTTACCCCACAGTGGTGTATCTGATACAGAAGGTCTCCCCATGTGGCCCTTGACGCTATCTAACTGCAATGCTGCTAGCATTGCCTGTTCCCAGACCTGTTCCTGTGCTCCTGGAGGGCAGACAGGCACTGCTCGTAAGCTGCCCTCCTGGTCCTCTGCTGACGAGTCCCTAGCGGAGGGAGCTTCAACGCTTGGTGGTGGCTTTTGTCACTGTCTCCTTGGTCATAAGTCCTCAGAGACCTCCTTATTTTTTTTTATTTATTTTATCTATTCACTCATTCATTCATTCATTCATTCATTCATTGTGTGTATGTGAGCACCTCGTATCTATCGGTCTGTCTGTCTGTCTTTCTGCCTGCTTGTCTTTCAGCTTCACGGGAGGTGGAAGCTCTTAATCTTCAAGCTCCAAGGACTCATGTACTCATGTTCCAATGCTGTCAACAGCTGTGTCTCCTATGTTGTGTTTCGTGTGGATGGCACACACTGATTTCACCCTATTTATTTTAAGATGGCTTTAGTTTAGTTGTATATCCCCATTTATAGACATGATCTCACTGTTGTGGAGAAATTCTACTCCATGATTTAAAATAGGTTTCTTGGGATAATCCTGTTTTGTGGGTCACCTCTGTCTTGCCCTATTGCTACCATAAATCGTGAGTGCTTGGTTTTGTTTTGTTTTTTTTTTTAATTTTATTTTTTACTTATTCACTTTACATCCTGCTCACTGCCCCCCTCCCAGTCACCCCCTCCCCTTATCCTCTGAGCAGGTGGGCCTCCCCCCCCCACTCGGCACTTCATCTCTGTGAGGCTAGGTACTTCCTCTCCCACTGGGGCCAGACAAAGCAGCCCAGCTAGAAGGACGTATCCAGCATACAGGCAACAGCTTTTGGGACAGCCCCCATTCCAGTTGTTCGGGACCCACCTGAAGATCAAGCCACATATGAGCGGGGAGCCTAGGTCCGGCCCGTGTGTGCTCTTTGGTGGTTCAGACTCTGAGAGCCCCAAGGGTCCAGGTTAGTTGACTCTTTTGGCCTTCCTGCGGAGTTCCCATTCTCATCGGAGCCTGCAATCCTTCCTCCTATTCTTCCATAAGAGTCCCCGAGCCAGGAGCTTCTTTTGTATAAAAACCTCAACAAAGACTGCTTCCTTGACTTTGGTTGAAGGTTAAGTGGTTTTGAGTATGACCCGTATTGGATTTCTGTTCTTATAAAAGTAGGTGGATGTCTATTCCAAAGCACAAAGCTATAACAGGCCCCCAAACCAACTGAAGCATTTATGAACATTTTCAACCATGTAAAACCAAAGCCCTGCAATGCATATTACATGAAAAAGGTTTTCTGCATCGGCAGGAGTGAAGTATTAGTCTAATAACATTTGCTCTGAAAACACCAACTTTCCTTTTGGAAGCTCCCCGCAATCATCTCGTGCTCCTTCCTTGCTCCAAGGAACCTTTGTGGACAAAATTAACATCGTTTGTCTTTTATGCTTTCCTTGGCGCTCAGTGTACATGTGTGCCTGATGGGAAACATTAGTTCCACCAGCGACCTAGCCGTTCCTATGGAAATAGATGCTGGGCTGACTGTAGAATCCGTTATCAATTGGCTCGGTTGATGTGTTAATGTTAGGGAACAATAACTAACTATTCGAGGTCTATATAAATTAGAATATAGGCTGATACTATCAAAGAAATCCAAAACATTAGCTTTGTTTTTTTTCTTTCTGCTTACCTGAGATTCAAATTGATAATGGCTGCTCTTCACAGCTCTATGGGATGTCACAAATATCCAGGCCCCTTTCCCCGTTATTCTGACTTTCTTACAGTTATACACATTGAACGGTCTGGTGTTTCACTTTTGTCTTAGTTACTTTTCTGTTGCTGCGATGAACCGACATGATGAAGGCAACTTACAAGAAGAAGGATGTATTCAGGCTTTATGGTTCCATAGGGATAGGATCTGTCACCACTATGCCAGGGACCGTGGCCGCAGGCAGGCAGGCAGGGCGCAGGGGGGCAGGAGTGACTTGGGACAGCACTGAGAGCCCACATCCTGATCCACAAACTGGAAGCAGTAAGCACACTGGTGGTGACAGGAGACTTTGGAAGCTTCGGAGTTCATCCATTGACACATCTGGGCCACACCTCCTAATCTTTCCCAAATAGTTTCACTGACTGTGGACTAAGTATTTGAGTCCAAGGGGGTGGGGAGGTGGGATGAGGTGAGGGGGGTAGTCACTGCCATTGCTACAAGGCTAGAGACTTGGAAAATAGTGAGAGAGATGGATGTAAACAATCCTGGAATAGTTGATACGGAACAATAGCGTGAAGCTAAAGAATTATTTGGGGTGTGTGTGTGTGTGTGTGTGTGTGTGTGTGTGTGTGTGTCCGGGGGTTGTGGATATGTCCGAGGAGAGGACACAGCACACACATGCGGAGGTCAAATGACGACTTTTGGGAGGTGGTTCTCTCCTTCCACCTTGCTTTGAGACAGGGTTTCTCCATGTTTCTGCAGCCATGTTGCCGTAAGCAAGTGTCCAGCCAGCTCTCATGGCTCTGTCTCCCATGGCAGTGCGAGGACTATAGATGAGGGGTCCTGCAGCCAGCGTTTGACACGGTCCTGGGACCTGGACCTGGATCGTCTGGCTTACATTTTTAACTCCAGAGTCATCATCTTTATCACCTTCAGGCTGTTAACGTTTTCTTTAAGTGATGAAGTTGTTAAAAGAAAAACAAAAAGGATCAAAACTCCCTCGTTGGGTTGAGGAGATAGCTTAGGCAGCTCACTTGGAAGGCCTGAGTTTAATTTCCAGCATCATGTTAGAAAGAAAAAATTACGTTGAGGCCTTGAGTGCTGATGGCTCAGTGGTTAAGAGCACTGGCTGCTCTTCTAGAAGCCTCGGGTTCAATTGCCAACACCTGGATGGCAGCTCGAAGTTCCAGGGTATCCAGTGACCTCTTCTGGCCTCCGTAGTCAGCAGGCACACACATAATACATAGAAATGCATGCAGGCAAAGCAGCTGTGTACATAACACGGGATGGGGTGGGGGGAGGTGCTGTGAACAGTGCTTAGAAAGCAAAGACAGGCTGGTCCCTGGGGCCTGCTGATCAGCCAGCCTTGCCTACTTGGTGAGCTCGGGGACACACACACACACACACACACACACGCGCACGCACGCACGCACACATGCGTGTCTTGTAGCTAAAGTTTTAGTTTCACCCGATTCTCTTTGCACAACAAGGTTAACATAGGCTTGATATCTAATATAAATCTTACTACCCAAACATAACCAGGTTTCATATGTTACTTGATTAGCTGTCTCTTGGAAGACCCTGTTCCAATGCCCACACCAACAGGTTTTAAGTGTTTGGTAGGCATCCATTAGTGCCATGAGATTTTGTAATACGGTTGTTCCATAATTTGTATCACATTGTGTTTTGACTGTTTGTTAAAATTCTACCCATTTCCTTGTTTGTTTGTTTTGTATTCAATAGATTGAATAGCCTCTTCTGTTTCCTGCCAACTGGGACAATCCAATACTTTATTCATTATGAGAAATGCAGAGTTGGAAAAATCTATTGTGCCCAGACTGTCAAATCCATCTGCTGTTGACATGCAGGGGATGATGGTGACAGTCATGGGGGTGGCAGGATATAAGTAAGCAATGGTGTATGGACTTTCAAAGCCACAAACCCAAGCCACTCAAAACGCCAGTATGGAGAGGGAGGTGTGCACAAAGTCCAGTCCCTAGTTGAGGACCTGTCAGCAATTGATAGCTACTGGGTGAAGGAGAGAAAGTTTTCTTTCAGGGTATAGCCTCTGACAGGAAGACCAATAGATATACACACACCAGATAGTATATGGGCAGCACAAATTAGACACAGTGGGTTTCAAAAACATGAGGATGCCGAGTTGGTTCAGTAGGGAAGTGGGGGCAGATACAGAAAGACTTGGGAAAAGAGGGCAGATATATTTAAGACACATCAAGTAAAGTTCTCAAAGAACTGAATATATATATGGAGAGAGAGAGAGAGAGTGTGTGTGTGTTTTAGTTAAGATTTTACTGCTGTGAACAGACACCATGACCAAGGCAGATCTTTTAAGGACAACATTTAATTAGGGCTGGCTTCCAGGTTCAGAGGGTCAGTCCATTATCATCAAAGCAGGAACATGGCAGCATTCAGGCAGGCAAAGTGCAGGAGTTGCTGAGAGTTCTACATCTTCATCTAAAGGCTGCTAGCAGAAGACTGGCTTCCAGGCAGCTAGGATGAGGGTCTTACAGCCCACACCCACAGTGACACACCTACTCCAGCAAGGCCACATCTGCTCCAACAGGGCCACACTCTCTAATAGTGTCACCCCCTGGGCTGAGCATATACAAACCATCACATATATACATGTATATATGTGAGAACCATCAGACTGGCAGGATGGCTCAGTCGGTAAAGGTGGATTTGGAGGACGGGGTGAATATGATCAAAATCCACGAAGTTATCAAGTCATTAATAAAAATCAATTTTGAGAGGAAGCTTTACATCATGTGCGGTATGTTGATGCACAGAAACACCAGAAGAGTGATTCTAAGAACTAGCGTCCTAGGCGTGAGGCAGTAAAGGAGAGAGGCTGGGATGGGAGTCGACTGCGAGGGTGACTGCCTATCGAAGCTCTACCAAGCCGTGAGGCTGGCTTGGGTGCCGGATGTGGTATCTTCCATCATTCTCTCTGTGGCTTAAGGATACAGCCTACAGTTTCCTCCTTCTAGCAGCTGTTACTGAAAAGGTTTTTAGCTGGGGGTGGAGGTATGCACCTTTAATTCCAGCACTCAGGGTTAGAAGCAGAGGCAGGGGGATCTCTAAAGGAACTCTGAATTTGAGGCCAGCTTGGTCTACAGAACAAGTTTCAGGACAGCCAGAGACACACAGAAACTCTGTTTTGAAAAAAAAAGTTTTCTTTTGGGTTGTGTGTGAGTGTGTGTGTGTGTGTGTGTGTGTGTGTGTTACGTGCGTTTAACTTATTTTGGTGCAGTGCTAAGATCTTAAGGATACCAAGGTGACTCCCCAGTCCTCAGGGAAAACACGATCTGCTTTTTACTACAGGCGGGATGTGAAGCAATTAACACTATTTTGTGTGAGATTAAAAGAGAACTTTCCCCTGGAAAGTAGGAAAGGGGAGTTCCCTAGAAGAGAATCAGCCAAGCTCATCTACCAGTGCAGAGCAGGGCCACACTGACGAGAAGTGTGTGTAGGTGGGTTTGTGTGCAGGGTGGAGTAAGGAGAGGAACCAGAATCTAGAAATGGAATGCAGGAAAAGAAGTAATTATCGAAAGTAAACAGTGTGCATTCATCCTAAAGACCTGCGTTGTTTTGACTTTATGGCATTCACATTGTAGAAATGTGAGCGTTATCCTGGCATTTGTCAACATGTCGCATTGTCCACCATCGAGGTCACTGTTGACCTGTGGGTGTGACATCAGTGTCAGGTGCTTAACCATACAGGTACAGAGTCCCATACAGGCACAACCATGGGCGACGAAACCCCTTGAATCATAGCAGGGAACCCAGGCTCTATAGGAAGCTTGAAGACTTTCTTGGGGAGACAGAAGAAATACAGTGAGGGTTCAAGTAAAACAGACAAACAGAAAAGACTTCCAGAACCTTCTCCTTTCCATCACCTGCTGCCAGTTAGCATTGTAACGCTCGTCTGAGTTCATGTAACAGATGCCATTGTCATTAAGCTAGCTTGCATGGGTCCTGTAACACATGCAAATTGTTCTGAATAACCTACACCCCACATGGAAATAAGCTCTTGTTTTAACCGAAGGGAGCTGATGATTATGGACACCTCGTGTGTCAAACAGAAGGGGAGAGCCTTAAGCAGGATCCTCACAACTGTATATAAAGTTCCTGCTCAGTCGCCTTGTGGATCCCTGGGTCTTGTCTCTCCTCCAGGTGCATCTGCTTCTTATTTATTTTATTTTTGAGGTATAGAAGTGAAGGAAGATGGAGCATGCTTCTATGCCAGAGTAAGATATATGTCTTAGTAATTTTTGTTTCCATATCTGAATTCCTAATCATCTTTCTTCTTCACAGAAAGGAGTCTTTAGTTGTGGTATAAGGGAAAGGTCTGTGTGGATGAATAAGCCAGAAGGCAACAGAGGAGGAAAGGGGACCTAATGACCTAGGTTGTTTTTCTGCTAATACAGTTGAGGAGTAGTGCAGTTGCTTTCGCCCAAACCCCCAAACTTTAATTTTTTCCAAGTGTGGTAAAGTCTCATTTCTGGCCACCTTTCTAAAGGACGTGCATTTAACACAGAGGTGTTCGAGTTGCCTATACAAAGGGAAAGTAGGCTGTCTGGTAAAGCTAAGTATGTTCAGTGGCTGAAAGTTCTAGTAATTTATTATTTTTTTCTGTCAGTTTTTCATATACATTTTGTTCATACACAGCGTAGTTATAGATAGTGAAAGCAACTGGGCTTTAGTGCTCTCATTTTCTGTTTGTAAGCAGATTGAAAGTCTTTTTGGAAGTCTAGGAACCAATTAAACATTTCTTTAATGGTTCAACTAATTGCTCCATAACTATTATTTATTTTGCTTTGCTTGCTCATGGTACAGAAAGTTAAAAGCACTAAGAGATAATAGAGCAGTAAGGAGACTAATGGGGTAAACTAATTGGGGTTCTTACTGCCAGGTTTAATGTAACATGTTAATGTACGGCACTTACGGGAGGCATGTTTTGAACATGCCTTGGGTTGTTTAAAGGGACAATTTAATTTTAAATAGACGCTTTTTTCTTTCTTTCTTTCTTTCTTTCTTTCTTTCTTTTTGTTTGTTTTTTGGTTTTTTTGTTTTGTTTTGATTTTTGTTTTTTGGTTTTTTGAGGCAGGGTTTCTCTGTGTAGCCCTGGCTGTCCTGGAACTCACTCTGCAGACCAAGCTGGCCTCGAACTCAGAAATGTGCCTGCCTCTGCCTCCCAAGTGCTGGGATTAAAAGCATGCACCACCACTGCCAGCCTAGTAGCTTTTCGTATCACCTTGGGGAGTCTGTCTCATTGCTCAAAGGCTAGGATATAATCACATTCCAGCTTTTAGAAAACGTTTGCAAAGCTGTTGGGAATTTTGTTGTTGTGGTTGTTGCCAATGATTCCACGTTCGTAGAAATACTCTCTGTGTTTGAATGTGCATCGAGGAATTTATTATGGTTGGAAAAGAAAAGGGAAGATGGCGTTTGTTGATAATCAGTGACACGGCTAGCTGTCTTTAATCCATCCCTTTGTTTTGAGAAGATGTTTGCTTTGTGTGTCTTTGAGGAATATTTGTCCTCTAGGAAGTCAGTTGAGTGTGGTTTTCAGCTCATGGAGCCTGAAATTCAGTCTGAATTTCGGAAATGTGCTCTGTAATCTTTATTGCTATTCAAGAAATCAATAAAAGGACTTGCAAACCTGAGATCTTTTGGCGTGGGTTTCTTTAGCTAAAGTTCTACTCGAGATCAGTGCCTAAGTGGCGGGCGTTACTTTCCAGTGCTGGTTTGTTACTCATGAGATTGTATGTCATGCACATAACGTATATCTAAAGTAATTTATTTCCTTCGATTTCAAGACAAAAGTACAACATCTGACTGCGGGATTTGAAATTAATTATTGAGGGTTGGGCTTGATGAAGTACCCCTGAATATCTGTCACAGCTCTTACACTGGCCATAGTTTTACATCCTCTTCCTCTCCCCTAAGCATCTGTGACAACTTCCCATGCTACTAAGTTTAATTATTTTGTAAAACACCGAGGCTCTAGTCATAGAAATAATATAATCCTTTGAAGACCGAAGGAGCTAACTCTCCGTACATTTCACACTTAGAACCGTTCTCTGAATCTAATTCCTTCTTATGCCTGTAAACGCTTTAGTGACTATCTAATTTCTCCAGGATCTTGGACCCATTATATAAGTAAACAGTAGAGGCTTTGAATTCTGCCTTGCCCCTCCTGCCTTCAGTGCCTGAATGTGACCTGCAGGCATATTCTTTTCTCTAGGACAACTAGAGAAAACTAGATCTTCTAGTTAGTTAGCTTCCAGCTGTCAACTTGACACGGCCCAGAATTATTTGAAGGAGTCTGAATTAAGGGGTTTCCTTGATCAAGTTGGCTTGTGAGTGAGACTTGGAAATTCTCTTGATTGGTGGGTAGTTGATGTAGGTGGACGCAGTGGGTGTTACCAGGCCTGGGTTGATGGACCTGGGCCTTATAAGAAAGACAGCTGAAGTTGAGTGTGGGAGAGAAACAGTATTTGGCATCCCTTCATGGTTTCTGCCTCAAGTCCCTGCCCTGCTGGCGTCCTTGCCCTGACGTCTCTCAGGGATGGCCTGCAATCTGTAATAAGAAATGAATTCTTTCCTTTCTAAGTTACTTTGGGTCATGGTGTTTATCGTGCCTATAGTGTTTATCGTGCCTATAGATATTTTAATTTCTTAAAATTATGTTCCTGCATAATTTAGTTCCTGCATAATGTTAGTGAGGGTTTGTTTTGTGCATGTGAGTGCAGTGCCTGAGAGGACCAGAAGAGGGCGTTGGGTCCCCCTCCCTCCTTGAGCTGGAGTTACCCTGAGCTGTGAGCCTTCTGACATGGGTGCTGGGAACTGAGCTAAAGTCCTCTGCAAGAGCAGTGTGCATTTTCAGCCACTGAGCCATCTCTCTAGCCCCTCAAAAAATAATGAGGAAAACCAGTGTATGTCATGATATGGCATTGATTGATTGTCACTTTAAAGCCCAAAACATAAATATACCTCTTAGTGACATATGGTATCTAGTCCAGAATAGCCAGCTTTAAGTTAATATGGACATAACAACCCCATATGCTGGCTTTATTAACTTTCAGATGTGCTAAGGTAAAAGTTATTTGATAATTCCCCCAACTAACGGGGAAAACTAACATGTAGACAGTAGAGGATCACTAGTTTCCTTGGTCAGATTTTAATAGTGAAAGGAATTCTTATATTGAAAGGTTTAAAGTGGAAACTTTTCATATGTTCCTCCAGGTCTGTGGAAAGCGATTGGAATTGGAGCCATGATCATTTGGTAGCATGAAAAATATTGATGTTTGATTGTCATGAAGACAATTTGGCATTAATGGTGCTGTAGTAGTGCGGGAGCTGAACTAACCCTAGAGACACTTCCTTGAGTGCAGTTTGTTGTGGTTCATAAATGCTATCTTTATTACCTTCTGTTGTTCAGCCAGCAGGTTTATTCCTACAGAAATGTGTTCTTTGCTAAGACGTTTAAAGGTTCACTTGAAAGCTATATGTATTTCAGAGAAGAGGGAGTTTTTAGGTCTTGTTATTCCTCGCCCCCTCCTTTCCCTTTCTCTCTCGTTCCTTTCCTTTCTGTTGTTCCTGGTAGGGAAACAGAGTGAGCAGCCATTTGGGAGAGTGTGGCGGCAGAGCTCTACCTCCACACGTTTTCTCCGAGAACATTCTGGAAAGTGAGCGTTTAAGACTCACAACTAAGCTCTCTCCCTCCCCCACCCTTTTATGAACAGAAGAGAGCTGCTCTGCCAGCTTTCTATAACCTGGATTTCTCAAAAAGAAATTTCTATTTCATCAGGAGGGTGATATCTAGAGAGCTGTTGGGAACTTGTTCTCCTTAAGAATTGGAGAGAAGTCCATGTCTATGAAGGCCAAGGGGGGGGTGGGATGAATTTGATAGACCCCGAGCCAGGCATTCATAATAAAACATTTATCTTTTAATTAATTTAACAATAATGAGAAAACAGAAGCTTCCCTCAATGTGTGTTGTGAGCGAGTATTTGCTGGCCCAGCGGTGAAGGTGCTTGCCCCCTAAGCCTGCATTTCTCACTCCTATCTGCCTCCTAAAATGATCCCCAGCACACACACCCAATAAATAAAGAAAATGTAATTCAGAATGTTCCCTTGTTCTCAAACCTTATACAAGAGAGAGATTCAAAGTGATTGTGTTGGTGACATTCAGGTGTTTGTGCTGTGTTAAGTCTTTAGATTCCATCATACCTAATATTGATGAACGTTAGACAAGCTGTCACCGTAGCTCATAGTCTAGGGAATTGTTCAAGCCACCATGACGGCACATTCAGAGGAATGAAAGAAATGCTAGCCTCGTCTCTGGTCCAGTTTGGCTATCGAAAAACCCCACTAATGGACTTCCCCCAAGTCCAGCCCCGGTGTGCTCAGGTTCTGATTAGAAGTGGAAGGACAGAGAGGAGAGTGTGCGGAAGACGACTTTGGGTACAGGCAGTTCTCAATGTAATCCTGCTATTTCTCTTAGCACATACTATTCAATTGATCATACCTCACCTTGTCTGTACAATGGAGACTGCCCCCTCATAGTGCTTGCCTTTGGGGCTAGGGATGGCAGAAACTACAGTATGCAAGCCATCCGTCTACCATATCGGTCCTCACGTCAGCCTGTGTCTTAGCTACTTTTCTGTTGCTGTGATAAGACAACAGGACCAAGGCAATTTGGGCAATACAGTTTCACAGGACAGAAATGGCGCAGTGTGGCAGCAGGCAGGCAAGGACAGGTGCTGGAGCTGCAGCATAGAGCTCAGAAAGGAAACGAAGAGTCTTCAGAAACCCCTAGCAACATCCTTCATCCTGCAAGGCCACACCTCCTAATCTTATGCAAACACTCAGCAACTAACTGGGAACCAATTTTGTTCAAATGCCTGAGACTTACAGGGACCTCTCAGGAAAACCGGGTGTGATTCTGCCTGCTGTTACCTTGTTTAAAACCATTTGTTAAGGGAGAAAAGACTGGGGAGGTAGACACTTCTTAAAGCATGTGCAGGAGCTCATGGTAGTTCAAACACTTCCTTGTGCGATCCATTAAAAATTGAAACAAAATCCTCCTGGCTATCGAACTTCTATTACATTTAAGTTTGGCAGAAACTGTTTGTTATACTGACATGATCACTCACACGCCGTAAACTCTAAAGGAAATGTCTTTACTTTCTTTAATCCAGTGATGCACAAACATATAAAAACAAAATCTTGATTAGTACAGTGACCTTTGAATACTTGCTATCAACCAAACACAGCGTAACAAGTTACAAGAAGACGAGACCCAGACCCTCATATCTAGGCTAGACGAGGCAACCCAGTAAGAGGAAAGGGATCCCAAGAACAGACAAAGGGTCAGAGATACTCCCCAAGCTTCCGCAGTTAGGAGTCCCTCAAAAATCACAAGCTAACAAACATAACATATATGCATAGGGCCTAGCACATGCAGGCTTGTGATTGTCATTTCTATCTCTGTGAGTCCCTACGAACACTGCTTAGTTGATTCTGTGGGCCGTGTGTTGTAGGTCTCTCTGACTCCTAAATCCTTCTCCCTTTCTCCCCTGCTCTGCGTACTGCTTGGCTGTGAGTCTCTGTATCTGCTCCCATCAGATGCTGGATGAAGCCTCTCTGATCGCAGTTGACAACTGGGCCAAGCTCTAATCTAAGAGTATAGCAGAATATCACTAGGAATTATTTCATTGACTTTTTTTTTGGGGGGGGGGGGATAGTTACATTTGATTCTATCTTAGGTCTGTGGGCTACCCAGCCTCTGGCTCCTGGCCATCCAGGCAGTTCAGATGGGGGCTTCCTCTCAGGTGGGCCTCAAGTTAGACCAGTCATTGGCGGGTCACTCCCACAAGTTCTGTGCCACCATTACTCCAGCATGCCTAGCAGGCAGGACAAATGAGACATAGTGCATCTGGTGCTAGATACTGTACCCTGTCAGCACATCGTGCCACAGACTCGGGAACAAGCACACTTAGATCGACTGTATCAGAGGAGCAAGAGTCTGCATTTAGGGGACGCAATAGTCTTAGAGAGAATATCTCGTGTGTTGTATGGATGCATCACTTGTCAATTAAAAAAACTGTGACCTATAGGAAAGGGTAGAATAGGCGGTGGGACCTCCACCAGGCAGAAAGGATTCTGGGAGAAAGCAGGGCACCAAGATTCTCCCTGGGGGTGTGAGGAGATGGAAGCATGGTACCTGAGCACAAGTAAGTAGCCACGTGGCAGAATATAGATTAAAATAATTGGGTTATCTAAGCCATGATCTAGTCAGAATACCTTGGCTCTATGGCCAAGGTATTTGTAAGCATATTTTGAATCTGAGTCTTATTTCTGGGAGCATGGGGCTGAGAGGAAGAACCAGACTTAACTTTCACAGGGGGTACAGTGTACAGTCTTTAAAGTTTAAAGACAGTATAAGTTCAAAACTCAGGTCTGCCATTTATTTGTTTTATAACCCGGGGCAAATATATTTAACCTTTGTGCATGAACATTAAGCAACATAGTTGGATTATTAATATATGCTAAGTTCTTAGACTAGAACTTAGGCACAGAAGGCATTGTTTAAAAACATGGAGGTGATCATGGTGGTAATAATTCCTCTCATATTCCTTATCATTGTCACAGTGCTCTCCTCTGTAATCATTTACCTAGTTCCACAGCTCAGTGCAGGTATCCCAGTGTCATCTCCTTTTGCAAATGGGACTGACACCATTCATCACGTCTTCCTATTTCGGCAGCATCCCTGCCCAACAAAGACAAGACTGAAGACACTACATCTTTCTTTTTTTTTTTAAGATTTATTTATTATATGTAAGTACACGATTAGCTGTCTTCAGACACACCAGCAGAGGGCATCAGATCTCATGGTTGTGAGCCATCATGTGGTTGCTGGGATTTGAACTCAGGACCTTTGGAAGAGCAGCCAGTGTCATCTTTCCAGCCCCTTCATCTCTTTTTCTACCCATAAACTTTAGCTGTTCATCAGCTTCCCTCCAAGGGAAAAGAGGTTCTCGAGGATTAATAAGCCTGGCTATCTTTTCTTCTGTATGGTGATGGTGGCGTCAATAGAACTGAATGCGGGAGAGTGTAAGTCAACTTCTGTAGTGCACACCTTCTGGCTTCAGCTAGATCAGAGCCACAGACTTGTCCAGTACTGGAATATCATAGCAGTGCCATAGCACTCTTGAGAGTTATGTCATGTTCCTTAGCCAAAGGTAAGATTACCGAAAATTGTTTTCATACATTATTGGCTTCTAATTCTTAGAGGACTCCCAATCTGTGTAGAGAACAAGATGATGTCACTTGCTACAAATGCTCTTAAAGACTTCATTCCTCACTCAACCTTTTGACAAAGGAGAGTTTATAAAGTCAAAGAAATTAGTATCATGGTGTCAGTGCATTGGAGAAGCCGTTGAGCTAGCTGGTTCCACGTGTAGCTTCTGCATCAGCCCTCTGGAATTAAGCTAATTGCATTCTTTTGAAAGTCAGTCACCCTTTGCAGGCGATAATTTTATGTCAAGAGAATGGAAATGTCAGGTCTTTCTATTAAGAGAACCACATCTCCTCTACATTGTTTGAAGCAGAAAGAGGACTACTCAGATGAATCCATTTAGAGCCATCTTCAGTCATCTGTGTATGTCCCATCTCATGCTGCATTTGAAGGCGGCCTTGTCCTCAGATACTGCTTCATGAAACCTATGGGATCGCTCCTCAGAAGTAGACAAGTATCCAATTAGTACACTAATATCAGAGAACCGACAGCCTCCTTCAGGTTATTTTAGGATGCCAAGTGCAAGACTGGGTTATTTTGGTTAGTTGGCTAGCACATGCTCTCCACAGCTTGCTAATAGCTGTTTTGTCTTTCTGAAACTCTGGGCCTCTCTGGTGTTCAGGCTATGCTAAGGAGTAGGAGGTGGATACGTTCTCACGAAGGCTGGCAGCAAAGATATTTTGCAAGACGTAGTTATTCCCAGTTTCTTAGGACCAACTCTCTCTACAGTCCTGGAATTTTGTATCATTGATTGTGTTATGTGTTGGTTTTTATTTCAGTGAGACCGGACTAAAAACCTGAATGACACAGGCTTAGAACAGAGGGTCTCAAAGACTACTTTTGAGCTCCACCCTAAAATTAGCTTAAGGTGGGAAGGAAAGACGGGACATGTATGGAGGAGCTACTGTGTGCTGTGAAGATTATGTTGGCTGTTTTCACACAGGCAGCCAGCTCATGCTTCCCCTGAATGTTCAAGGTCGGTGGTAGCATTCCTCACACCTAATCGTATTCAGGTCAGATTTGTAATGATTTCATAAATGATTGTTTGATTTTGTTACTTTGTTTTCACCATCTGTGAAGTTCAAATTTTAATCTCACTTTTTGAGATCCTTTAGAATCTTTCCAACCCATGTACGTTATTGAGAACCTGGTGCTATGTGCAGACGAGGCAAGTACTCTCCTCTATCTCTAGAAGGCATTTGGTAGCTACCTCCTTAGCCCTGTGTTTCTTTTCTGCCCAGAATTTTGAAATTTATATTTATTATACTACGAGTTTTTAGATATAGCCACATCATACCCTTCTCTGTATAATGAGATATTAGGTTAATAAATCGACTACTTACAGACTTGACCAAAGTCACACAGCTGGGGAAATAAAAGACCCAGCTCTGAATATAAATTCAAATCTCACTGAACTTGCTATCCCAGTGCATTTTGCTGCCTGTAGAAGATAAAAATGAAAACTTTAAGTGCTTTGAAAGGGTTCACAGCTATTTGTATGACTAGAATATAATCTATTTTAAGCAGAGAGAACTAGGTTATATGCTATTTCTACTTTGAGCCAAATCTGTATGTTTTCAGTCTGTAGGCTGCAGTATTAATTCTGTATTAGCATTAATGAAATTGCCAGCTCTCATTTAGAGCAGGTGACCAATAGGTGAAACCAGAGAGGACAGTTTAGGAGGAAAAGAAACTTTATTCTAGTGACTGCTGATTGTATCCTACAACTTACTGTGCTCATTGGCTTAGAGTAAACTAATAATGTTTCAACCAGATTGTCTAGAACCCCACAAATAGCCACAGATCGCCTCTCATTAGGATATACTTGCTGTGGTGACATTTCCTTAGTAGAAAGGCAAGGAGCTGTCAGTCTTAGTAGGGTTTGAGAACAGTGACAGCTGTCATTTCTGCATGCCTGTATTGTGCTTTTTTCCAAGACAGGTTATCCAGCTGTGGATGTCCTAGAACTCACTCTATAGACTAGACTGGCCTCGAACTCAGAGATCTGCCTGCCTTTGCCTCTGGAGTGATGGAATTAAAGGCATATACCACCTCCTGGCTGGATTGTACTTTTGAGGACAGAAAAATCTTCCCCAGTGAAAGAAAGTCTGGCAGATTCTGAATCATAGACATGCTTGGCTAGAAAATAGATCACACTGGTTCTTTTCTCTTCCTTCCTTTCTTTCTTTCTTTCTTTCCTTCCTTCCTTCCTTCTTTCTTTTTTATTTGTGACTATAGCTGTTTCAGAGCAATCTTGACATGTACATGATGTTCGTACTTTTGGAAAACAGTTGAACGGCTTTCTCTGGGTCTTGTCCCATGTCTAGCTTGTGGGTTAAGAAGAATGTTCGAAGATGAGAAATGTGTGTTACCAAGGGTCCAGCTCCACACCAGGCATTGTAGAAGGCAGAAACCAGGGTCGGGAAGAAGTGAGTGAAGAGGGAAGTTCCTAAACTTGGAGCACACAGGAAGGAGGGGAGCCAAGGAGGCTGGCTGACGTCTGTTGGGCCACAAAGGTCACAGAGCGGAACAACAGCTCAAGACAAGGCGAGAGCGCAGATCTCTTCTGACTTGGCTTATGCTGTTGCCCTTCCTGAATCACTAATTTTACTTTTTTCTGCGTTTTTTCCCTTTAAATTAAATAATTAATAAATAACACCCAGAGGCAAGTTCACTACCCGCCTCAAAGCTGTGTATTTCCGAAAGACAGACAGACAGACAGACACACACACACACACACACACACACACACACACACACATACACCTTTTATATTTTGATAAGCTCAATAGCTGGGCCACTGTCTAACCTCCATGCAATTAATCCAGCCCCCACCAGCCAATAGTCCCAAGTTATTAATTACTTTATTCTATCTTGGCTGCTATGGCCCCAGACAGCTGCCCAACTGGGCCATGCTCTCCTGGCTTCTTCACATGGAGACCATGCCTCTCTGTCCTGCACTCTCCTCAGGCACAGTGTCTCTCCTGTCCTCCACACTCTCCCAGCATGGCGGTTCTCCTTCCTCTCCTTCCCTGTCCCAAGTCTGGAAAATTCTAAAAAACCCACCTCTGTCGGTCCTTCCCAGCTATTGTCTGTTGGCATTTTTATTTACCAATCAGAGCCGATTGGGGGCAGGTTCCCAGAAGCTATGTGCAGACTCTCCTGTAAGCAGGTTTGTGGGGGGAGCGTAATTAACATTAGAATACAAGCAGCTACTATTTCCTTATCTAGTTAAGGTTCTGCTTCCATTAGAAAGCCTTGCAGCTCAGCTCAAACAGATTACTTTTCTTAGCCGTTTATAGCATTTGTTTGCCCACACAGCCTGACTGTGAGATGGGCCGCCCTTTGATAACTTAGCTGTAATTGAGCCTGAGGAGAACCTGTTGAATACCAGTTCTACATTTCATGGAGTAAGTCCATGGGCTTGGTTTTACTCTGAGGCAGCCTCGTGAAGTGCTTTGTTTTCTCAACTAGACAGAAATGTGCCCTGTCACTTTATAGCAAGACAATATTTTGGCTCATAGTTTTAAAGGCTTGTGGTTTCAGTTCCTTTCCAGCAGAGGGGCTGCAGAGAAAGACCGACCAGCTAGGGCTGAGCGATAAGAGGTGGGTTCCCAGTGACTTGCCTGGGTCAGCTAGCTCCTACCTCCTGAGGGTTTGGTGTCTCTAAAACAGTGGCATCAGTTAAAACAAATCAGGGGAAAATGGTTAGATTTGGAGCCTATTGTGTATACTTCTGGCTTAAACCATAATGCTATCATTGATACAAATTCTTTTTTTAAAAAAATACATATCTATTACTTGCTTTACATACATAGATACATACACATTTAAAATTATAGCCTCTTTATGAATTGATTACTCTATCACCATATAGTGACTTTGTCTCATTCTTCCGATTTTTGCTTAAATTTTTTTTATCAGATTCTAGTATAAAAACTTTTGCTGTCTTTTGGTTTCTATATATACAGAATATCTTCTTCCAGCCCTTTGCTCTCTATGTGTTTGTGTTCTTAAAGCAAAGTGAACCTTCCACAGGTCTCTCTCTATTTTAATACTGTAGATTTCAGAATTCATTTTACCTTTTGAGAGGCAGATCTCCACCTTCCCCTGTCATCATTCTTCTGTCTCAAAATATTCTCAGCTGATGTTGTGATTGTTTTCTTCCCTGCTGACGTTTGCTGTACAGTAGCACGGTGCTTCTCAACCTTCCTAATGCTATGACCCTTTAATACAGTTCCTCATGTTGTGCTGACACCCCCCCCACCCCGCCAACCATAACATTACTTTCATTGCTACTTCATTACTGTAATCTTGCTACTGTTATCAATTGCAATGTAAATGTCTGATTTGCAGGATATCTGATACGCAAGCCCCGTGAAAAGGTCCTTCGATCCCCAAAGGGGTCTCAACCCTCAGGTTGAGAACCACTGTAGTAGGTGTTTGACCAGGACTATTGGGCTCCGGCTCTTAGTTATCCTTCGGTACGTTTCTCCACCTAGCCGCTAGGAACAAACAAACCCTTGTGTTATGCCAACTCCCTCTTGCACCCAGCTTTTGTTCTCACCGGTTTCCAGATCCAGATTTGAACATTGCAGTGCGTGCTGATCCTGTGAACACACATCTTCGCTGGTCGCTGTGTGCAGTTACTTGGAGCCAACAAGCTAGATTTCACTCTCAGCATCACCGGCCAGTGACTCCAAGTCACCCAAGCGGATCCCAGTATCTCGGGCAATCTGACCCGGCCTCTGTCACTGCGTCCAGCCATGTATAACCAGCCCGGGCCATTTGTCACACCCTGTGTCCTGTCCCCATGGCCGTTCGTCCTTGGCTTTCTTTGATCAGCCCAGAAGGTTTCTGGCCCCTGTTGTCTCTGGCTGAGACTGGAGATAGGGACCTAGCAATTGAAGACATATTTATTTAATCATGCTTATGTAGAAACACTGAAGCTCATTTAGGACAGGTTCAAGCCAGGAGAGCAAGTACTTGTTTTCTAGCAGGAACCATGCCAGGAAACCCATACTCTGGATCCCCTGTAGGCACGGAGCCAGTGTCTGAGGTAGAATTTCAGAGCTCGGCAGCTCACCTTCGCTAGCTGTTTCACAAACATACTTAGAGCTCCCTGAGAAATGGTCGCCATCTGTACCGTGTCTACCGGCAGCCAAGCTGAATGGAAACCTTATTCTCTTCCTTATTTATTTATTTATTTATTTATTTACATATTTGCTGTATTAGTTTACATCCTTTTGGATTCTTCAATAGGAAATGTTAAATGTTAACTATTAAACGGTGTCTGTAATTCTGTTTCAGTACTATCTAGTAGAAAAACAAAATAACTTCTGGTCATAAGTGTAATTTCAATTTTACTAGCATCCACACTGAGATTTTTAAAAGCCAAGTAAAACAGTGTTAGCATTTTACTGCTCCTCCCCGCACTGTGTCCAGTTGTACATCAGCACATGGTCAGCGATTCTCGGGTGAGTGATCTTACATCCTTTCCTGTTTGAAGTCTGATGTGCAGCAGCAGCGACGGCACGTCCAGTCTCGCTGGCCGCAGGTGAGGACACCTTACTTCCGGAGCGTATAGCATCTCTCTTACTGCTTCCTACTTTGAACCCCCCACTCCTGAATTCACTTTCATAAAACTCTCTGTAGGAGCAGGGGCGTGTGCGGTTTTGAGAAAACGTACCCTGGTCATTCAGACCAGCATCTCTTCAGGAAAAACTGCGCCGATCGATCAGCTTCTTCTTCTTTAATATGACTCAGCGCCTCCAGCTTTCTTACCGTTACACAGAGAGTAATGATTCGGATGTCGGCCTTCCAGAGACAAGCCTACTGCGATTTTCACTTTACTGCGACTGTTTCTAACGCAGAATAAGAAAGCCGGGCTAAGAATTAGTGTGATTGTTTCTACAGCTAGGGTTAGGAACAAGAAATGTTTTTCAGGTTAGTCCTTAGAATCTAAGAAAATTAAATGTGCCAGCACATGCAGCCCAGCACAACAGCCGTGCATGCCTACTAGGCTTCTGTGCGGAAGGCTCTCTGTGGTGATTATGGCTGGGTGGATATTTCTGGGAACCTCCATTGTCTTGATTTGGCCCCCTGTCCTACCTGCCTGACAGACCAGTGCTTTTGGGAAACTACTTAAGAAAATAATATATCACCAGATGGGGGTGGCCCAAAATACTGTATCACCAGGTGGGGTTGGCACATTCCTTTAACCCCAGCACTCAGGAGGCAGAAGCAGGCAGATATCTGAGTGCAAGACCAGCCAAGGCTACACAAAGAAACCCTGTCTCGAAAAACCAAAATGAAAAACCAAAAAAAGAAAAAGAGAAAAGAAGTCCTCTAGCTTAAGGAAGGAAGGAAGAGAACATACTGTGACAATATAATTAAATGATATGAACAAGGCCAACACATACACACAGGCTAAAATGGAAGAGGATGGAGGAAGGGAAACTTGCCAGGCCTCAGTACCCTAGACCAAGAACTACACCCAGCTAAGAACTACTGAGAACTGAAATAGTCTTCCCCAGTCAAGAGCTTACCAGTTCATTATCTAACACCAAATGGTCATTCCTGAAAACATATTTATACAACTAACTTTATATAGACTAGGTAGGTTGTATTTATGTATATAGGAGTGTGTGTGTGTGTGTGTGTGTGTGTGTGTGTGTGTGTATCAACAATTAAAGAAGCTATGAATTTGAAAGAGCAAGGAGTGGTACATGAGTGGGTTTAGAGGATGGAAAGGGAAGGGGGAAATGTGTGTGTGTGTTTGTGTGTGTGTATGTGTGTGTGTATGACATATATGATAACTAAGTCTCTAAATGAAAACCAATAAATTCTTTTAGAAACTTAAAAATAAATAACAATCAAGGGCTATTGAAGTCATTTGAACTTGCTCTCTGGACATTTTGAGCTAACACAAGTTCTTCAGCCTACCATGTTTTTCAAGGCATCACCTCCAAACCCATCAGGTTAACACTTTATGCTTAAAGTGATAACAGCACTCGAAAAACCAAATGACCCTTTTACTGGGGTCACCTAAGATCATTGGAAAACACAGATAATTACATTACAGTTCATGACTAGCAAAATTACAGTTAGGAACTAGCAACGAAAATAGTTTTATGGTTGGGTCACCACAACATGAGGAACTGCATGAAGGTATTGCAGCATTAGGAAGGTTGAGAACCACTGATCTAGATAACTTCCTAAAAATGGAAATTAACACTGAACAGTGAAGAAATGCAGAGTGTGGGCTTGGCAGCCCAGTGCTGGCCCACCACTGTCTGTGACGGATTTTGTTATCTTCTTTACCTTCTGCTGCGGTGACTTGATAGAGTGTAGATGAGCTAATCTCCTATGAAAACATCGTAGTATTTCCACACATATCTACAGGCTTTATCAATACAGTGGAACAAAGGCAAGTCAAGTATGTCATTGGTGTTTACATGTGAACCATGGGTCATTAACTATAGAATAATCATCTCTTCCAAAATAAGATTCTTAGAGATGAAGAGACAAAATTTTCTAATGTCTCTTATGGCAAATATTAATTGTTGCAAGCAGGTTCTCACTTACATGTGTTCAGTTTAGGAAGATGATTGATTCTGGGTCAGGAGCTACAATAGAACACACAATGCACAGGGGAACACGTTTACTGAATTCGAGTTTACAAAGTACCTAAGAGGAAATGGCATGTTTATGTTTTAACAGTAGCATCATGGTAACCCCCAGGTTGGAAGGCTTTGATTCCTTAGCATTCAATATCCTTAATTTAAACAAGAAAAATAAATAGTCCTCTTTTTATATTATCCTGCCTAGCGTTTCCTCTTCCCGCACAGGACAATGTTTTCCTTGTGCAGTTAAAATTGATGAACCTGATACTCAGCCCTGTGTGCTGTCAAGGTTGCTTTGCGAAGACTAGCTCCCTTGGAGCCTGAGATTCTTAAAAGGTACTTGGTCTGATGGTTGTTGGGATTAAGTAATTGCTAGTCAGGACAGAGACTGGAAGTATGCAAGAAAAACGGAATTATTTCTGTATTAATGTTTGTGGAACAGCTCCAGCAACAAGATAATGTTGCTTAAGGCCTTTGCACTGTGGTGAATTTTGTGGACGGTGACACATCATCTATCGGAGTCCTAGAGAGATATCCTTATCATGCATTGTGCTTTGCTACCAAGGGACGCCATTTGCACGTATCCTGAAAACCGTAATTTGATGACTAAATGGTAATTATTTCTCAGTAATTCTGAAGGTGAACTAAAAATGCTATAAAAAAATCAGTCTTATGAAATTAAAGATTAAATTGCAAAAATGCTACTGCAAGTAAATACTGAAAAACTGACAGTGTATCTATTCATTTGCTGTTCATTGTTCTTGCACCAACTTTAGCTTTAAAAGTATGATAATTTTTTTAATCCCAGGGGAAATTAAATGAATACATTTTCCCATTACTACTTGAAAGGATTCCTTGTAATTTGTCTAGCACATTTGATTTTAGACTGAGGGCTTTTAGATAAACTTAAATGAACACTATTCGTGTTTGAAAAAAAAATTTCTACAATCTAAAAGTTCATAAAGTTAATGGAGGGACTTTTTTGTTGTTGCTGCTGCTCCAGACAAATTTGGTAAACCCCAGAGAATTTCTACTTTGGAAAACAAGGATTAGTATGTCTCTGGATGTGTGTGTGTGTGTGTGTGTGTGTGTGTGTGTGTGTGTGTGACAAGATGTCATATAGCCCAGGCTGGCCTCAAGTTTTATTTATAGCTGAAGCTAGCCTTGACATTTTGATCCTCCTGCTTCTGCCCCAAGTGTTAGGATTACAGATATGCTCTAAAACTCTTATAACTCTTAGAAGTCACTCTTAGTGTGATTGGTATTTCAACCCTTGGATTCGGATAGCCTGGCTTTGTTTCGAGAAGTCATTAACGTGTGGTTTAGTGGAGATCACTTTGTTAAGGTCATAGTGGCTTCCAGTCTCTTATCTCTTGCCTGCCCCTTGAGACACAAAGTGTGTTCAAGAAGAAAGGTCAACCTCTCACTGTGATCAAATCAAGTCTGTGGGGACTAAGAGAACACCAAATTTTAAGAAGTCTTTTTCTGTGCAGGAAAAGAATTGAAAGACTCCGTTTAGCCCTAGGGACCTTGGAGCCTACACACAGTGGACACCAACAGGGCTGTTCTACCCTCTGGCCTCAATCTAGGTCCCCAAGCCTGGGAGTCGGATTACTGGGTGTTTGGCACAGAGAGTTTATGGAATGCTTTGATGAAAAGCCCGGCACCCCTGTCTTCGCTTTGCTCCCAGACTTAACAGCTTTGTGGCTTTCTTTTTAAAATGAGACTCTTTCTACGTCCAGTAGTTGGACAGCATTTTCTACAGTGTTACTCAATACTCTCAATCGCAGAGGTAATATCAACCCGTCCTGGCACACCGTCTCTGCTTGTTTTTCAGGAACACACCCACTGCCTTGGTGATGGCCAGGTGCCAGTTTGTGTAGCCAAGTTGTGGTTTGGGCGTGTGGACCCATTCCTTTCAGTAACCCTATGATAATCTGAGTCCTTTTCACTCCACTGGAATCCAAGTTGAGGAGCAGGTGCTGTAACGGCCTGGATTGCTTCTAATTCCAGGGCCAGCGATGTTAGAAAATGCGTGCGCGGGCACACAAAGAAAGATGCAGTGAGGGCGAATCCAGCCACTTAGAAGGTTCCAAATGACCCTCCTCCCGCCCCCGCCCCCAGCCTCTGCTTACTCCTCTCCACCCTTTCAAATCCCAGGAGCAACCAGACTGATTCAGGACTGTCCATTGCTGACCCAGAGACCTAAACTCGGAATACAGAGCCTCACGTGGTTCGTGGAAGCTTTTCAAGATTCATATAAAAGCCACTGTTGTTTTGAAACTGTTCTAGTAGCTAGGGCTGAACTAGATGACATCAGTGCCATTTTCTCAAACATTCAGCTCTTAGAAAATGCTTTTAAAGCAAACTATAATTCCATCTACACAGTGTGTCCACTCCTCTTAATATTATTCCAACTACTAATTGACTTGAGAGACACTGACATCCTAAAAATATGCAAAGCTAAACTTAAATCTTACAGATCTTCAAGCATTTCGAAGTAGAAATGAAATGTTTTGTACAAAACACAAAATGCTTTAAAATCCTTAAGTCCGGTGGTATTCTTACTTGTGGAGATTTCAGGAAGGCTTCTGATATCAAAGATGTCTGTGTCCGAATTCTGGCTCCCCCATTACGAATTACATTGACCTAGACAGTTTATTTGATCTGCCAAGTTTTCCTGCTTTCATGGATAAAAGGTGTAGTTCTCGGTAAGATTTTTGTGAGATCGTTATCTATGCAAGAGCCTACTAGCAGGGTTCACTGGTAAGCTCTGGATATTTGGGTCCTCGATTTGGCAAGTCTGTGATAGCTCTGCTTCCCAGGGGTTTGGTGTGAGGGTTTCTGAATTGAGGTTACTATGCCTCCTGGTCTTGTGTACTGTTTTTATTACATATTTGCATACAGTTTAGGAAATCTATAGAATATCCAGTTTCATAGCTGTTAACTACTTACTCTGAGAATGCTAAAACAAACAAAAAACCAAAACTAGTGAGCCCAGTTAACCGTACTGTACCATTATGGAAAAAACAATCCATACGAATTGTGTAGGTACCAGGTGACACTTTTGTGGATTAGTTGTGTAAGTCATGGGTAAATCCTAGAATCCTTACCCTTTTTACGTATGCGAGTCTTTAGTCAGGACTAGTGTGTCAGTGACGATAGCTTGATATGGTAACCTGTTACTACAGTGAGAAATAGTCCTCAAAGCAGAACTTATGTGTCGGCTATGATTTGAATAGGAGAAGTCCCCCCACGTTGTTCTGAACACTCAGTCCTTAGCTGGTGCTACTGTTTTGGGAAGTTGTGGGACCTTTTGAACTAGGGCCAAGTTAACAGAAAGGACTCAGTGTAAGTCTGTCTCTGCTCTGGGTCTTGCCAGAGCTCTCTGCTTCCGGGGAGAGATAAAGAGCCACTATTGAGAGCTTCTGCCAATAGCCTAGGCCATACCTGCCACCCCTTAACGTCCCCTGAAGCCCTCCTCTGTTTAAGTTGCTTCTTTTAGGTATCCAGTTGCAGCCATGAAAGTAATGTAGCATCTGACTATGCCTTGTCACAGAATGTGAGTTTCACTTCACATGGCAAAAGCTATTAATTTGTCCTGTTAATACCTCTTCCATTTTTAATATCTATGAGAGACAGAGCCAATGTGAAAAGAGTATTTTAGTTTGTATCTTTTTAATTTGCTTGAGGTAGGGTCTCTCTCTCTCTCTGTGTGTGTGTGTGTAGCCCAGGATGGACTGGGATATGTGACATTCTCCCACCTCAGCTTCCCCAAGTCTTAGCTTTGTAGGAAGTATCGCACGCAGATTAAAATAAACTTCTGTTAATCCACCCACAAGTACACAGAGTTCTCTTACTAGAACTGGGCTTAGTTACTGTGTCTCTCAAAGGAGTAGTCGTTTGTTTCTTTGAGCACAAGGGGTGGTTTTGCTGTCTGTGGTTTTCCTTAAACATACTTTAAGAAACACAGAAATAAGAAGTTGAGTATTACCAACTTCTATGGAGATTTGAAGGGGCCAAGATACTTTCCAAGCCTCTGTAAGTTATTAAAGGCTGGCGTAGTAAATTTAATTGGTGGATGATGCTTTTATAAGAGACTCTCAAAGGAAAATAAAATGCTGAGGCTCCTGACAGGTATTTATAAAATAGTGCCATAAATCATCAGACTCCAAAGACTCCTCTGATTGGATTTCTTAATAACTTTAATTTTTGCAACCCCATACCTTCATTAAATTTCCTCTTGGTGTCTGGAGACGGGCAAGACAGATTAAATTCCAGTATCTTATGCTGTTCATTAGACGAGTGGAATTGCTTTAAGAATTGCAGTGATAGTACAAAAATCCCACTTGCCTTAAATCTTATGCTGTTGCTTCGTGTAAGGCAGAGAGGCCATTTCACTTCTCCGTGATACCAGCTCAGGATGCTCAAAATAGGCCTCTCTCAGCTCCCCCAAGCTGACTTTAAAATTGTTTTTTTTTTTTAACTTGAGGGTTGAATGGATGGTTTTTTGTTTCAGTTACTATAAAGGAGAGCAGGAATGAAATCCAGTAGAATAAAGGTCTCCAAAAAGCAAAAACTTTTGCAGAAGGATTTTAGAAATTGTTATTATTTGTGAAAACAAGCTAATAGGACACCTAAAATTCTCTCTTATTGCTTTGTATGCTTTGCATGGAAACAGCATCTAGCAATGGCTACCAAGAAGTGTGTGTGTGTGCGCGCGCGTGCACTCATGTGTGCCCATCCGTGTGCACTAGAAAGAACAGCTGGGAAACTCTCTCAACCACTTAGAGATTTCTGTGGTTTGACCATTGCTAGTCACATTATGTCAAATATAGAGAAATTAACTGTGTTGTCTGAATAACAACAAGGAAATACAATTTCTTTTCAGTTAATTTTAGGATAAATATTAAAAAGTCTTAGACACAAGCATATGTGTTCTTTTCAAAGTTGACAGTTGCCCAGTACAACCATGTATTCATTCACTCTTCTGTTATCCAACAGCATTTGTACACGCAGGAGCATGCCCACACACACACACGCACACGCACACGCACACACACACACACACACACACACACGCACATGCACACAACCTACAGTTCCCAGTTTCTTTCGTGGACTAGGAGAGTATGCCATATACACTATGCTGTGATGTATGAGTCTTGGCTCTCTTTTTCAGTCAGCCCCACTACCAGTGAATGCCTGGTCATTTCAGTTGTTTTGTATTTTATTTACTTTCATCAACATTGTTTCTGCTAGGTGCTAAAGCTATAGCAGGAAATAGACAGGGATAGGCCTTTCTTTTATTACAGTATTCTCTAGCTCAAGAAATGTTAACATGAATAGAATAATTAGCCAGTGCTAAGATAAAGTTTTCAAGTAGAACAGAGCTATTAACCATATTAGTACTGGGATATACAAATCAGTCCTTTGGTGAGAAACTAATTAGTAAGTGAAATATAATTAGAGTTTGTTTTTTTTTCTTTAAGACAAATGGATTAACCATCAATAGATAACTATGTTCTACGATTTTTAATTATTAGACTTGAGTTCTCTTTCTTTGTGTACCAGGGATGTAACCCAGCAAGCTAAGCATACGCATTGTCTCTGAGCTAAACCCTTTAAACTTAGAAAATGCTCTATGATTTACTGCAAACATTAAGATTTCAACGTCAACTATATAAGATAGTTATTAAATAAATACTTTAACTTTCTCTAAAACATTTTTTAAAAGTAGATTTGACCCGTGTTTAAGATCCACTCTGATTTAAAAGTTAAGTTGCTGTGATGTGTAGTATAACACACAGGCCAAGCTTTGAAGTAATTACAGTTACCTAAGTACTATGTAATTCAGATTTATTTAGCCTCTCCCACACTTCAATTCCTCCTGTTCAGAGGGACTGATCTAAAGAGAGATGTACTTACACTTTAGTGTGGCTTATAACAGGAGCCAGAAACTTTGTTCTCATGACTTATTCTACCATGGTTTCATCCATGGCAGTAAAAGCACCATGTTTGCTGTGTGTGTGTGTGTGTGTGTGTGTGTGTGTGTGTGTGTGTCTGTGTGTGTGTGTCTCTGTGTGTGTGTCTCTGTGTGTCTCTGTGTGTGTCTGCATGTGTTTGTGTGTCTCTGTGTGTGTGTCTGTGTGTGTGTCTGCATATGTGTGTCTGTGTGTGTGTGTGTCTGCGTGTGTTTGTGTGTGTGTCTGTGTGTGTCTGCATATGTGTGTCTGTGTGTGTGTGTCTGTGTGTGTGTCTGCATATGTGTGTCTGTGTGTGTGTGTTTGTGTGTCTGTGTGTGTGTGTCTGTGTGTGTGCGTGTGTCTGCATGTGTGTCTGCATGTGTCTGTGTTTCATTTCTTATTTCCCTTCAGTCACAAACCTATATCTTTACATAATACAATAAAGGTGAATTAATAGGAAGATAAAAGCATACAAAACCCGCATTAGACTGGAGAGCTGTACCATAAGCTCTCAGGGGTACTGTAAGATGCTCAGTGCTGACTTCGGCTTCCTGTGCAGAGCTGCCCGACCCCCCCCTCCCCCCCGTCCCCCGGAGCCATCGTGGTTCCTAGAGTGGAGCTGCTGCCCAGCATCCCAAGGTGCAGAGTCTGTGGACCAGAGGATCTCCACATAACTCTGTTCCTCAGACTTAAGTTTGATATTGCTTTAAGGACAGCAGTTTTGTGAAACTATAGGCTTAAAGAGGGGAAGACAGGTTTTATATTCTAGATGCTTCCTTAGAACTGTAAACACGTGCACCCAGTTAATCAGTGACTTTTAGGTGAGATTGTCTCATTGGGCCCCTTCGATGGCTCTGCAGAGTTGGACACACTGTTGTCCCTATGTGCCAGAGTCAACTACCTGGGGTGATATAGCTAAACAATGGCAAAAGGTCACCGTGGAACAAGGATGTGTGACAGCCACTTTAGAGCCAAGGTTAGTCCCCTTTGCCATCCGTCCCTATCACTGTTGTAAATAAAATTGCTGCTAAGGCCACAGAAATGCTTTGTTATTGGCGAAAATCTCCTAGTTTCAGCCCTTGAATATAGTTTGAAAACAGTATAGGTTTTTCCCTGCAGAGATATTCTTTTAAAAACAAACCCCAAATCTTAACCTTAGCACTTCTCTAAATCAGTTCTCAGAAGTGCCCCTACTTAATTTCCCAAGGATACACAAGCTCTGTGCTGTAACAAAAGATGAGCCCTTTACAAGGTAATGAACAACTTTGAGAATTACTGCTATTAATACTGACAGTAATCACCAAACACTCAAACCACAGAGTGTATATTCTGCATAGAGCCCTGTTAATTTTGTTTTAAATACACGAGACTTCCCTCACTTTTTAAATACCATATCCTGACTTGTTATTTTCTTTTTAAGTTTTATTTTTAATTATGTGTTAGTGTCTGTGTTTGGGTATGTGCACATGAATGTGGGTGTCACCAAGGCCAGAAGAAGCATCCGATCTCCAATCTTCCTCAGCTAGTTACAGGCAGTTGTGACCTACCTTATGTGAGTGCTGAGAACTGAACTCAGGTCCTCTGCAAGAGCAGTAGGGCTCTCTAAACCATTGCGCCATCTCGCCCACCACCCCACTTTGTTCTAACATATTAAATGTTCAATGTACTTAACAAATAGGTAGTATTTGATGAATAAGTTTTTTATTTGTAAAGCTTTCATTATATATAATGCTTTTCATATAAAATCACTCTGTAACTATAATGTAACTCAGTCTAATAATTAAAATGTTGGAGTTTTTTAATTTAAAAATAGCTGGATAGCCCATTCTATCATGCCTGTTTTATTTAGGAGTTCCTTTCTTTCACATTTAGAATAAAGTTGTCTCTCATAAAGAAAAACCCAGGCAGCCCAAAATTTGACAAGTTAATTGGTCATCATAATCACCTGGAAAGCTTGTTTCAGTGTTATTTTTTTTTCCTGTGAGCTTTTTAAAGAAAATTTTTCTTAAGTTCCCATCAGACCGTATTGTTCTGGCTACCTCAGTTAGCTGGCCTTTTGTGAAGGGCAGCGTTCTCTTGTCAAATATAAGTGAATTACAATTACTTCAGGAAAAGTCACATTAACTACTTAATTCTTCCGTTAGCTACCATACTTCTAGATCTCCCCAATCAGAGGTGTCAGGGTCATTTTCTCTCCAACAGTCAGACCTCCTTCCCTTATGATTTTCTGCCTCTGACCTAAAATTGCCCAAAGGAGACTAGCTTCATTTGGTAGCTGAGATCTTGAGTACTACTGGACGTACCTTTTCTATTTCTTCCCTTGCTTTGGGACCCTTCCAGTGTACAGAGCAAGGAAATGTACTTGGTTCTTCTTCTCATGAACTCACATGGAGATTTCTAACTGAAATGTAGCATTAATTTTTTTAATCATAGTTGCATCTACTTGAATAATACTTCTCACTAATGAATTTGTTTCTTTGCTGTGAAAGTATAATGCTGATATTAGTAGACCTAAGAATAAAACAGTGAATAGTTTTAAAGTTTCCATTCAGTTTTTTTTTAAAAAAAAAGAGAAAAAGGAAAGGAAAGGAAAGGAAAGGAAAAATTAATATCTTGTCTGGGCATGCAGCTCAGTAGGTAGAATGAGCATGCTACCTTCTAGCCCTGTGAAACTGGCCAATAGAGATGAAGCTTCCGGCTCAGGACCCACCCGCTTGGTTGCTTTATGCTCTGTGACTCCAGTGCCTGACGTCTTCAGCAGTGGGCCCTTGCCGCCAAGTTCTAGGGGATGACCAAGATCAATGGCAGTGGTCAGTGAGTTTTGTACAGGGAGGCCTAGGGGACCTACGAAAGGACTGCTACCAGCTCAGGACACGCAAGACCAAGTTCTCAGCAAAAAGGAGATAGAATTGCCCCAGAGCAACAGAGGTCAGCGGATAAGAGACAAAGATGGGAGAGAAAGGGAAAAGGAGAAGGGGATGGGAACAAGAGAGAGGGGAGAAAAGGCAAGAGAGAAGGGGAAGGGTCTTTTTCCTGGGGTGGAAGAAAAGACGGCCTCAGACATGGCACACAGGAAACTGGTAATTTATAAAGGGGGAAAATGGAAAACCCCAGGTTAGGATAAGATGCTTCATTTTAATTGGGCATGCTGCTTAGATGACCAAACGTGGGCTTTTTGATTGCTGGACTTCAGTACGTTGATAGGTGGAGCGTGGCTGTCAGCTTTGGGAGGAGGAAGTGGCCAAATGCGGGAATAGACTTTAGTGGCTAGCTTTGGGAATGCAATGTAACAATTTTTAGCAAGACAGAGTGAATGGGTGGGGTGGGGTGGGGGTGGGGAGGGGTTAGGGGGAAGCCTGCCAGAGAGCCATGTTTGCCATGCCTGGGCCAGCAGCCAGAGTCCCTCCAACCCCCACAAGTCTTATCGTTTTAACTTTAACTCCCTTGTAAAAAGTGTCCTAAGGAAGACCAAGCAGCTGACAGCAGCTAGAGAACTGAGCAAAGACCCAAGAGTTCGCCTTCTTTTAAAACAAAGTTTGTGTTTTCTCTTAAGACCCTATGCTGTGCACTTTGGGTTTCTGGCTTCCGGATGCCTCAGGTTTAAGGTATCACACGGTATAGCTAGCTCCCTTTCTGTAACTGGTGTTTGTAATGTTTGAGCTCACTTCACAACATTGAAAAATTTCAAACCACCTTTGGAAAAATTTGAAAACATTCAAACCACCTTTGGTAAAAAAAAAAATGCTCGAGGAGAGGAGCTCAAGGTCGTCTTCAACTATATTGTTTGTAAAAAGAAGGAACACATAAGGGTGTTTTTCTTTTGCGTTTTATTGTTACTATGTTGTGATGATAGTTGTCCTTAGTGCTGCTGAATCTTTCTTGTCTTCTTGAGAGAGGGAGGGGGGAGGAAGGAGGGGGGAAGAGAGGAGAATGAATGAATGAATGAATGAATGAGAGAGAGAGAAAAGGAAAGAGAAGGAAAGGGAAGGGAAAGGGAAAGGGAAAAAGGGAAGGGAAAGGAGAAAAAGCCCTCCCTGTGACCTGTCTGTGAGCCTTGAACCAGGGCTTTCATGCTGGGCCCTCGAGCCCTTCCCTAATGGCTCCTGGAATTGCTGTCTGCTTGTTCCTTGCCTTCAGTAGAATGATCTTTTTCTTGACAGTCAATAGAACCTCCAGTCCATTGTGGCAAAGAACTTCCTCACAGGGTAGGGGAAGACCTTGGGTTATTATATAAACTTTCTAGCAGGCCCATTTTCTTGTGGATGAATAATTTTCAAAACAAACTCCACAAGGAAGCTTAGTAATTTAAGAGGGTCATATGAGTGTATTCAGTATAGAAAATAAGGAAGGGTGAGATAAGAGAAAAAAGAAGCCCTTGTAATCTTAGCACTGGAGAAAGCTTCAAGGTTTGCTTCCTTCTTCTTAGCCTGTTTGGGCCTATGTGGTGGCAGCACTATGTGAAGCCAGTGTATGTGTTCTATCCTTAAAATTAATAAAGATTTTGAACAAAAAATACTTTGCTTCAATTTTTAATAGTTATGTATTCTTCAGCTGTATAGCATAACCTCTTGGCAGCTCCATTCTTTTGGTGAGCATTTATGGATAACATCATTTACAAAATTAGAATTACCTTCCCAAAAGTATATATCTAGGTCTAGCCAGGAGGAAACTAGAACGTGGAATAGTGAGGAACTTGGGTCCTGCAACTGGTGACCGCACATTTGATCCCTGTATTTACTGCTTCTTGATAAGGCTTTCAGAGAGCTAAACTCTGAGTCCCATTTCTTATCTGTAACCTGAAGATTTATAGTACCACAGTAAAGGGGTTCCTGGCAAGGACTGAAAGAGATAAGTGTTGGTTCTTGGGAATGTAGGTCAGTGACTACGGCATTTGCCTGGCATGACCAAGGTCCAGGGTTGTAGCAGGCGTGCTGGTGCATGCGCACTCAGAGGGTGCGTGACGAACATGAAATTGCTTGTTCAGGTGCCTCCTCTTCCCCTGGTGTCATACAGAACGGGATGGAGTTCTTCCTTTTGCTCAGCAGCCCCAGTGTCTCTTAAATATGCCAGAGTTTCCTGAAAGGACCACTCCAATGGTCTGTAGGGTGTTCTAGAAAGAAGCGTAAGTGTGTCAAACAGCATTCGGATAAAATGGAAATATTGCTTTCCTACCAGCCAAAAAGTAGTAGTTAACAAGGTCAAGAAATGCAAAATCAATTTAAAATTCACTGCAACAAAAATGTAATGTTCTAATAATCGAAATAGAATCTGTTTGCTTCCTGGTAAATCAGAGATTTAGAAAACATCCTGAATTATTCTCTGCAAAAGCTATGTCTGGTTTGTTCTGTTTTTGTTGCTGTTGTTTTGAGATGGCCTCAGATAGCTCAGACTGCCTTTGAAGTTTCCATCCTCCTGCCTCAGCCTCCTGAAAGCTGGGATTAGGGTAGTGTGTGTGTCAAAAGCAGTTTAACATCTTAACCCTTGCCTAGTTCTGTTCTTGATTGGTTCTGGTTCCCTTAGATTTTTCTTTTTTCTGTGGCCCAAAGAATGGACTGCTGGTCACTTTCGTAGATGAGTATTCTGTAGGGTTTGTTTGTTGGTTGGTTAGTGGCTTTGGGTTTTTACTTGTTTTTTGTGGGGTGGGGAATAGTTTTGTTTGTCCTCACTGATATCGTTTACATTACACAAGAAAAATAAGCAGAACTCCAGTCTTGAACACGGTTAGCCCACCCTAAGAAACCGGAAGACCTTCAGGATGATGGAAAGATCTTTTGCTATCTTTCTGGAACCGAGTATTTGAGAAGTGTTGCTAGAGTAGAGTGTGAATGATGCTGTAGTCTTGGGCACGTTCCTGGTGTCAAGAATCCAGTAGGTCTTAGAAAAAAAAGCTTGGGCATTCTTCAGCAGTGGCTCAAACTTCAGTGTTTCGGAACAGCTAGCTTAACATAGGACAAAAAGTACTTTAGTCTTTAAGTTTGAGAAAGAGTGATTTACTTCCTTGGGCAAATTTGTTGGAAATGTCCTCCCACCATTCTCCAGGCTGTTAAGAGATTATAACATAGCCCACTGGAGGAGCAAAGGAACCTTCGACAAGGTCCATTTCAGGGCATTATCAAAGTTGGCTTTTTCTCTGGTGAGAGTGGATGCCAAAGCCAGGCTTTATATGTAATTTAAAAAACCAGAGGAAAGATGCATCAGTAGATATACTAATTGGGCTTTTAAAGGCTCCGAAAATTAATTACTTCTGGACGACGTTTCTCAGCTCCTAGAAAGTGTAAGTCATTCTCAACAGCCTTTTTGAAATGCCTTGACATCGTTGTTAAAAAAAAATGCTTATAAAACGGAGGGTTTCAAATCTGAGCAGGCACTTTGCTGTGAAAAGGGAGAAGAGACCGAAAGGCTTTTCCCAAATGGAGCTTTTGTTCGGGCTGGAGAAGGAAAAGCTAAGGGAAGTTGGAGAGTTAGAAATGAGCGGAACCAAACCTCCTAGCAGCCTGAGCAGGTGGGAGGCGCAGGTCTTTGTAAATGACAGAAGATCTAAGTAAATGACGATGGGAGTAAACCCAGAGAGGAGGAGGCTGGACCAGGGTGTGAGGCTGACTGAGGCTGTTCTGAGAGGCAAGCAGGAGCGATAGTCCTTTTAAACAAATAAGCAAGCTCAGAGGACTAACCTTACCTGAGGCCCCAGGAAAGCTGAAATTGCCTGCCTGCCCAACCTGTCTCCTTCACCACGCCAGGCGTCCTGCTCCTCTTGGGGGTTGGGGGTAGGGGGAGGAGGCTGACGTGCCCTTGCTTTCTGTGTGTTCAGTTAGTTCTCCAGCCTGGCTTTTCTGGAGCTGTAGTTAATATGCCCATGTGTTGACCGTTTGCTTTTGGAATAAGTTCTTTATTGGTCTGGGATGCTGGGTGGTGCCGAGGAGGGAGGAGGAGGAGGAGGAGGAGGAGGAGGAGGAGGAGGAGGAGGAGGAGGAGGAGTTGTCTGCTTAGACAAGGTGCGGTCGGGAGTATTTGCATTCAAGATGAAGCTAAATGTTGCTTCTAAAATGTAGTGTTCTAGGACAACAGCACAGGGTACAATCACGCCCGTACTTGTTCTGCCCGCTGACCGCTCCTTTCTTGAAATGCTCTCAACTGTCTTCTCCAGCTTTGTTTTTTTTTTTCTTATGGCTCCAAAAGCATCTTCCCTCTGGCTCTTCTGCTCCCCTAGCGCGGCCATTCCCAGCTTTTGCTTTGATCTGCTGTGTGCCACTCGAGTGGGTCAGATCTCTAAGGACAAATGGATGACTGAAGTCCGGCCCCTGGCAGGCAGTTCTTACGGGGTCAGTGAGGAACTGGACTTCACCTCGCAGCAGCTTCTGGTCCGCTACCTTTGTCCTTACGCAGACGCTGTATCCCCATCTTCCCTCCATCCTGCCTCCGTATCCACGGACCCGAGCTTGTGATGGGGCCCTTCAGGCCACAGCTTTCCCTGGCATAGGCCCTCCCCTCTCTAGGTAGCGATTCCTCCCGACAGGTAAAGTATCTGGTCATATGGAGAACTGAACTAGATACTAGAAGAAGTACAAAGACAATCCATTTGTCTTTTAATGATGTGTCTGTTCTTACTAGAAGGCCACAGGACACTTGGGACAAACTAGACAATAACCTGCTAAGCTTTTCCACCAGAGACCAGGCCTTTTGAGAGTTGAAAAGAAAAAAAAAAAGTCAAAACATGCACGACATGAACAACCTGATCTGCATTCAGACATGTTTCTGCCACATCTGATTATGCTCCTTAGGACCCCCTAAGACAGACCCTGACCATAAGGGAGTGGCAAAGCTTTGGTCTGTGCTCCAGAATGACACCTCTGCCCTACCCAATCTCTCCTGGGAGTGACTTTCATTTTCTTTCCAGGTTTTCCAGACAAGATTATTTTACAGCAATGGAAATGTGTGTGTTCTTAAGTTCCAGGTACCTTGCTTTATTCTTGATCTGTTGTGAAGAAGAAAGAGACTTCAGGGCAGAGCCAGGAAGCTCTAAGCAAAGGCTGCTTTATCCAGCCCCAGCTGCAGAAAGTGGTCCAGGGTCACAGAGGGAGGGGGAGCATCGTGTTCTGTTCTTAAATTTCTTCCCAGAGGGACAATAAGCCATTGCGCTTTTAGATTTTCAAGAGGACATTAAATATTCTCTCCCAACCCAAATCGTCACGTTCCAGTTCATTCTGCTCTCACTCGGTAATAAACTGTCTTCCTTAATGTTGTAAGAAACGCTGAGGATTCTGTTGGTGTCATAATTTTTCTGCGAGACATCCAGGGAGATTGGAAATCATTAATGTGGCTTCGCTGGACTTGCCAGGTGGGGAGGAGGATTAAGAACTAAACTGTCTGCTTGCCTTTGGGTGACACTAAATTATCAAATTGAGTATTATATTGGGAATAAAAATCAGAGGAGATGGGAACACACACACACACACACACACACACACACACACACACACACACACACACACACACACACACACACACGGTTCCCAGGGATTAATATTGACAGTAGACTTCCAGAAGATGAATCAGAAAATGGAATAAAGGGGGAATCTTAAAGAGCGATTCTAGGTGAGAGAATAAAGTTGATTAGCACCAGCGGAAACAAAGTTGCAACAGGCGATGTGAGTGGGCGGAGCTGAGCCGCTATGACCCCATCCCAATCAATGCAGCCTAAGTATTTCCTTCTTTCAGTACCTGATGAAATGCCCTGATTGTTCTTGAGGAGGAGGATATGTTCAGCAGGGTTAATTTCCCTTCTTTCAAAACCGTGTGGTCTTTAAATGTATATTTCCTCTTCTGATGTTCATACATAATATATATTCATGCACACATTGTTCATAAATTTTAAAAATCTTCACAGATTTCTAGCTTTAAAATCCCATTGCTTTCTTTTAATTTTTTACCCCCACTAGTCTCTTTCTTTTTTTTCCAAATATTTGGTTTTTTACTTTTTTGTTTGTTTGTTTTTTGTTTTTTTGGTTTTTCCGAGACAGGGTTTCTCTATGTAGCCCTGGCTGACCTGGAACTCACTCTGTAGACCAGGCTGGCCTCGAACTCAGAAATTCACCTGCCTCTGCATCCCAAGTGCTGGGATTAAAGGCGTGCGCCACTACTGCCCAGCTGGTTTTTTACTTTTTTAGACAGCTCATTCTGTAGAAATAATCTGATAAGATTTACTGTAAAACATCGGCATCTTTATTAAAATGTACTATGCAGCTTACATATCATCTACAAAATGAAAACTTCTACTTTGGAGCTTTCCTTTGAAGATTTGGGAGACACTCGGCTTCTGAACACAGGGAGTTAAGAATCTATATTATGGCCTTCAATGGTTTCTAAAAATCATCGTGATTTTCTTTTACTACCTTGGGTGAGGTTTTTCAATGACGTACGCCTTGTATTTATAGCCCTACCTTACCAGCCTGAGCTCTCACACTAAGATGTCAGCACAAACTGACAGGTACTTTATAACACCTTTTGAAATGTGCTATGCCCTGATTTATCGGTCATCTACTTAATACTTGTGTTTGACTCCTAAAAATCAATTCAAACCAGCTGACTAGTTAATATTAAATATTCACTCTAACTTTCAATATGTGTCTCTATATGGTTCATCTCGGGAATTAAAGCATGAATTTTCATAATGTCCCTAAAGGTAAACATTATTTGGATTTTACAAATATTTTTAAATTGATCATGTTCCATAAGCTTCTTAGTTTTTATTTTATTTTATTTTGTTTTTGGTTTTGCCTTTCTCTGTAGCCCTAGCTGTTCTTGAACTCATTCTGTAGACCAGGCTGGCCTGGAACTCATAAAGATCCCCCTGCCTCTGCTTCCTACGCTGTGGTTAAAGACATGCACCACCAGCAGTTGGTTAGCTTCTTGATTAGGTTTCTGTGATAATGACTTCAGTCTTGGTCAACTAATAGTCTTTCTGGGAGTGGTGGTACACACTTTTAATCCCAACACTCTGAAGGTCGAGGTAGAGAACTCACCTCATGTGCGCGGGGGCCCTAGGTTTAGTCCTTGTGTCTTTTAAACAAAAGGAAAAGAAAGGAACACCAAAAGATACCCAGATATGCAAGAAAGCCCAAAGGTGGTGGGGCCAGTGCACCGCAGCAGTGAGGTGCATCCTGATGCTCTTGTGGGATGGAAACTCCCTTCTCTTCTGACCCCCATATGTCCTAAAGTACGATTTGGCCAAGTTTTTAGAAAGCTACCTGTTTGTCTCACAGTATAGGATAGGGCTGTATTGTTGAATGTATCTTTGTTTTCCTTGGTGTGCCTGAGAACTTGGTAAAGCACCTTTCCGGTGTTGAAACTGGCAGCAGTCGTTTGCAGCCCTTGTGACTGTGGTTTCTATGGTGTGGGGGCAGTTTTGAGAGAAAAGTCATATAAAAAGAGAAATTACTAGCTTCCTAACATAACCGGGGGCGTCTCTATAGACAAGATCCTAACACTTTGGTCTCAAGATTAAATTTGAGGAAGTGACTTAAAGTATGGTACTCAGCCTGGTGGCCCTGCCAAAGTCTACCGCTCACTGTCTAAGTCTCTCAGCCCACTGTCTGCGTCGTCTCTCAGCCCACTGTCTGCGTCGTCTCTCAGCTGGGTTTCTTTGTGTGAAATGATCACTGAAAAAAGACCATTTTTTTTTTGTGTGTGTGTGTGAAAAGAGTTTAGTCTATTAAGTCTGGTACTATCAAAAAAGGAAAAGTACACAGGAAGTCTCCTCTAAGGCCGTCTATTTGTTTCAGTAGATAATTCTTGTCGTGATGTCACATTTTATCTTACTATGTCACACCCAAAGTTTGTGTGGGATTTTATATTCCCGTAGGTGTGTACTGAACTTAAAGCACAGCACCGTTCTGCCCTAATGACAAAGTGACCTTCAGCCCCTTTCTAGTTCAAGAGTCTTGAAATATATTTGGATATAGGTCATTTCTTACAAGGGATGATACCCTAGAGCAGTGGTCTCACCCTTCCTAGTGCTGCAACCATTTAACACAGTCCCTCATATTGTGGTGACCCCCATCCATGAGATTACTCTCAATGCTACTTCATAACTATAATTTTGCTACTCTGACGAATTGTAAATATCTGATAATGGGACCCTTAAAGGGGTCACAACCCACAGGTTGAGAACCACTGCCCTAGATTTGTAAGGGCTGGTAAGACCTTCATTTAATCTTGGACTTATCACTTTTAAGCCCTGATTAAGCACAAATTACCTCCTACAGACATGTGCAAGAATATACACACACACACACAAACACACGACAGCTGCACACACATATGCATGGACACGCCGTTCACGTGCACACACAACATATGGTGCCCAGGTGGGCCACACCTTGCAGTACCACCAATTATCAGCTCTCTGAAAGGAGAAACACTTGAAGGTCTGGTCAGATGGGTTAGTTTAGAGTCCAACTGAATTAAACAGAGCACAAGACACCAGGGCCTGAGCAACCTACATTTCCCCTTCACATTTTGTGACAAGCTCTTTAGAGGCCTAGGGGCCCTGACCTACAGGCATACTGCTTCCTTTAAACTGGTGACATTGAGTTGATTTTGACAGTCTTCCTTCCAGTTCTTTGCCTGTTTCTTCTGTTGAGGGCGAGTGATTTCAGCCCAAGACGTCAGGTGAATTTTCCAGTTAAAAAGGCTGTTTTGTTTAATTTCTTTGGAGTACTTGTCTATTTTGTTTAGGAGTATTTTTAACTGTTAACTACAGCTTATTGTGTGAGAGTTTTAAATTCTGTGGCTCCTGAGTGATGTTCAGCAGTGGCCGTTTTCCCTAGGCTGTTGTTTATCCAGGGGGCCACATAAGGACCGAGGCTCATCCTCACACCTACTCCAGAATACTGTCATTTGCTCGAAAGACCATTTTTATAGTCCTTTTAGATTAGCGTCATCTCTACCAAGGCATGATCGTCCTGGAAAAAAAAAATGTCACGCATAAAAAAGGATTTGGGACTTGAGAACAAGGAGCATTTTATAAGTTGTAAGAAGACAGTGACTAGTCTGACCTCACTTCTATTTCACATTACCATCTTGTGAGGAGTGGTTGTATTTTTCCACCTTTGTGACTATAACTGTCTTGTAACAGTACCTTTCGGTTCTCTTTGCATTCCTAGTCAACGGTGATTCATTGACTTTGGCTGTAGAGTAAGTCAGTCGCTATGATAGTACCATGAGTCATGGAGGCTTCTCACTCTCATTTACTCTCTGGAAGAAGGAGTGCACAGCTTTGCCTCTCCAGGGAGCTAAGAATTAAACTGCTTCTGAGCTGTTCTCTGAATCATTTGACATTCAAAGTCGACACGATTGTTCTTAATTGACGTGGAGTTTGACAGACAATTCTAGTATTTGGTTCTGCCTTCACAGTTACTGACATACAGGCTTTGAGAAGCCAATAGATTCAATTATGCATCATTAGAACACACTGTCATGCAGAGAGGATAGTTAATGACTCCGGTGAATTAATGATATTGCCAGGAAGGGTCTGTTTGCCGATCCAAGCCTTTTGGTCCCAATTCTATATTCTCCATTTTGTATCTTTTCCTTTTCTTCTGTCTCTTACTACAAAAGTACAAATCTTAGGATTCATTTATCCAGAAAATATTCATTGAGGAGTTCCATACAAAGACAGATGCTGAGGACACAAGAGACATAACCTTTGTCCCTTCACCAGACTGCTAGTAGAGTGCGGGGAGTTGAGGGACCCAATCCAACCTTCCACCTGTCTTTGCAGATAAAGTTCTATTGAACATAATTGTTCCCATCTGTTTACATAGTATCTGTGGCTGCTTTTGCACTCCAATAACTGACTTAAATAGCTGTTTGAGAGACCTGTGGCTTGCAAAGTATCATGCAGATAGGATAGTTATGACCCTGATGAATTCATAAGATATTGCCAAGAAGAGTCTGTTTGAGTCTTAGAATAACTTGCCTAGCCCCTGTCTCTTAGGTAACAAGAGAGACACTGCATAAATACAGCCCAGAGGGTAGCAAACTCCTATCAGTACTGTTAGAGACTATTTACCAAGAATCGTGGCCATATAGGTGAACCGAAGTTAATGTCCTCGTATTTGATTTTAAGAAAGTCCTTCTGAGTGTTGTGAAGGAAAAATGATGAGGAGAGACAGTGCGTGTGGAAGAAGGGAAGCGAGCAGAGACTCTTCAGTCAGTCAGAGAGCAGATTTTGAACTCTATTCAATACTGACTCTGATCTCAGATCATTTGGTCAGGTCTTTCTAGGTGAGAATGGGCATACCTCACTCATGGGATTGCACAAGCTGGTGTGTGGGAAGCATTTGGAGCACAGTAGCCACACGATCACTAGTACTACTGTCAGAATCATCTTTCCCAAAGGTGACTGGCCAACACGAAGAAAGCACAAAGAGGATAATGGAAGCAGTCAAATTCAAGAGCTACCCCGTGATAGAATTAATAAGATTGTCAGTAGACCAGATAAAACGAAACAAGAAGTTAACATGAAATGTGGCCAAGTAGATGGTGGGTGACCCAGGGTCTGAGGTAGGGGAGACAATGATGAGACTGCAGTGTGAGGCAAACAGCAGGTTCTGTTGGGGGCTTGTTAAATAGAGATAATCGAGATGGATGGAAAGGTCCGGGAAAACTTTGTGTATGTGATCTGGAAACCGGAAGTGCGGTGTGTGACCTAGCGAAGCAAACAGAAGAAAGAAACATCAGTGTAAAACTGGTTGCTGACTTGGAAGAAAGAGGGGGTCACCTGGGATGTGAAGGCGGAACAAACTTCTTCGAGAACCCCTAAAAATTACTAACAGCTTAAAGTTGGACAAAGACCCATTAAGTGAGAGACAAGATCCAAACAGCTTTTAATGGAAGATGCATGTGATGTTTTGAATCCGTCTCAGACCTTCCTTGGTGATGTGGGAAGTCGAGAAATCCTCCCCCCACTCCAGCTGAAATTTGCATTTTGTATGTTAGCATAAGGCAGGTATCTCATGGTTCCGGGAGCTTCATTTCATGTGCTGTTACTTAGTCCACACTCTTCTATTATTGCTTCCTCCTTGGAGACAGACAGTAGTTAATTTAGTGCGCGGTGTGGCTGTTCAGACCGTTCCTCACACCCATGATGTGAACAGTTGACGGTGGAGAGAATGCGTGTCTTCCTTTTTATGTTCAGTTTGGTTCAGTGTCAGTGATGTCAGCCTCGTACCCTACTGGGTTTGCTAATGCTTTCTGTTGTGACTCGATTACAACACGGTATGCGTTTGAAAAGAGCAATGGAGCAGGACACCTCCGTCGTCAGGACCACGCCTTGGCTCCAAAGCTTGCCTCTCTTTTGCAGAACCAGTCATTCTTAACGTGCACTTTCCCTATGATCCGTTAATCCCGAGGGACTCTCCGGGCCTTCATGAACATTTTTGGCATGATGACCCTTTTTAGCTATTTACTTTATCGTTTAAATTAGCCACACAAAAATAGTGGATCCCATGCTGGGGGCACACCTTTGATCCCAAGCACTCTGGAGGCAGAGGCAGGGGTGCGCTGATCTCCATGAGTTTGAGGTGAGTTTAGGGCAGCCAGGGGCTCTGTTACACAGAGAAACCCTGTCTCAAAAAACACACACGTAGTGGCATGTATGTGCAAGTAAGAGAGAGATTATGTTGTTTTGATTTGTTCCCCTCCCCCACGGCTCTCCCTTGCCATCCTTAGACTGGTCTCTCCCCCAACCCCAAAGTTCCTCTCTTCTGCCTTCTGTTGTGCACTGTGCTCTCTCTTTCTAATTATTTGCCCTCAGGCCTTACTGTGCTTCAAAAGTTAGATTCTAGCTCTCAACACAGCTGCGGCCAGTCAGAGGCCCGATCTGAAAGCCTTAGCTTCTGACAGAAAACGCATCACATTGATATGATCAAGCTGTATTGCGTCTTTACGGTTCATGGTTTAGGGACAGTTGTGTGTGAAACTTTAAATCGACCCTGACAACTGGTATATTTCATCCATTTCTCTGATTTTTTACATTTTTTTTTATCTTTGGGCCATTTTGAAATCTGTACAAAGGATTCTTACCCACTGAAATAAAAATAGGTATAATAGAATACAATTGTTTGCTGCCCTTATTCTTGATATTCTAGCCAGTATTCTTGATATTTATGCACTTATTTGTTCTTTGGGTTTATCCTTGAATCCATTATAACTCGTGTGTTCTCGTTAATTGTGTTACTAGCACCGACATTCCAATTAAAAATCTCCTTGTTACTATATATAGTGAAGACCTTCCTTGTAAGAATAGCTGGTAAGGGGTTGCTCTCACTTCAGTTTGGACCCTTCCACCTACACAGATCTTTCCAGAAATCCTCAGTGCCTTTGCTTCTGAGGTACAGTATGTTAACCTTTTGCCAAGCCCCTGTCATTCTTTTTCACAAAGCAGTGTTTCTCCAATATGACCACCATCCCAGGGACCTTGAAGAATACTAAAGTGCCCTGCTTTCGGGCACTGGGATTTAACTGGTCTGGGCATGTGGAGTTTGGAAAAGCACTCCAGTTGTAATATCTAATAATATGTACTATGTAACAAGCCACACCTTGGCTTCAGTGTTCGCTCCTCTGTTGCAGAGTTAGTTATATTTAGGGTGCACTTTTCTTATGATCTGTTAACCCCGAGGAACTCTCCAGCCCTTCGTGAACCTTTTTGATATGATGACCGCCTAGTTATTTACTTCTCGTTTTAAGTTCATATACAAAAGGAATGGGTTTCGCTGTGGTAATTTTGTGTGTCTGTGTGCTAGTTCAAGAGAGATTACATTCTGTTTTCATTTGTTCTATATGTCTCAGGAGAAATTCATAACCAGTCGGCAGCTACGACTGACTCGACAAGGAAAGGCAGGAAATGGTGCTTTTCGCTGTGTGTCTATTGGATCTGTAGCTTATTAGATACTGGAATATTACTGAAATAAAATGATCATTGTTTTAAAAAAAATTGATTTTGAATTCTCTAAAGTTAATCCTGAGCCATCTGATTGCCGTCTGAAATAACTTACTACGAAAATTTCTATCTCTAATGAATTATAAGGAATTAAGCAGCCTAGGTACATCAATGTTGTACCTAGAGCTCTCATGTATTCCTTAAAATGAAGTTTTGAACTTTAATTCTCAAGGTCATTCCATTTAAAATTTTTCCTAGGATTGTGGTAGTTGTTTGCCCTGTTAGGGGGGCGGTGTAATTGAAGTGTGGGGTGACCTGGCATATGAATTGGCCCTACTTTGCAGTTTGCAGGGAGCCTTGTGTCCTCCTGCCCAGCTGGGCTGACTCTGTACCTCCAATTACCAGCTTTAAGCTAATAGTTCTCAGGCTTAGGTGCATATTACAACCTGGGGTGCTTTCAAAACTCTACATGCCCAGACCAATTAAATCCCAGTGCCCCCAGAGCAGGGCACTTTAGTATTCTTCCAGGTCTCCTGGGATGGTGGTCATGTTGAGAAACACCGATTTGTGGAAAAGAATAGCAGTAGCTTAGCGAAAGGTTAATTAACATCGGGTACCTCAGAAGCAAAGGCACTGAGGATTTCTGATGGAAAGATCTGTGTAGATGGAAGGGTCCCCAAACTGAAGTGAGAGCAGCCCTCCTTACCAGATATCCTTACAAGCAGGGTCTTCACTGTATTACCACAAATGTGGCAGAGTCAAGCACGGAGAGTAGTTTAAAAGGCCATGCTGCCTTGGTTACAGTTATCTGAGTTTCGTTGGCTTTTGTAGTTTCTCAGCCAAACTCTCGCTGAGTAGAAAACCCTGAATTGGGACCAAATGCATAACTCTACCTTGTTCTTCTGCCATTTGGGGCAGAGAGCCAGCTGGCTGGTAGGTGACATCCATCTGATATCACTGCTACCATATGGCCGGATTGCTAACAAAAGGTTCAATTTGTCATATACCAGCTAGCTGAAAACACGGCCTTAGCCTAAGACCCAATTCAGTGTCTGTCTCAATCACTGGGAAGTCTTTTAGAGAGTTAAGTTTATAAAGAGACAAGTAAAAATATGTGATCTGAGTAGCTTGTTTGGTCACGCGTCCTTTCCAGTCTGAAAGATGTCTTCCAGTGCAACATCCTGATTAACAGTGTCCTCCTTGGGTTTGCCAGTTTAGAGTGTTTTTTATTATTGCCTCAGTCTTTTCTTGAACATGAAAATTTGTATCATGAACTCTGCTGTGGTTGCTGTACCTTCATGTACTCATTGTATATCCCCTCCCTTTTATATAGGAAGACAGAGATGTCAATAACCCCTTGCCTAACCGAGGAGGCAATGGACTAGCTCCCGGGGATGACAGATTCAAACCTGTGGTTCCATGGCCTCATGTTGAAGGAGTAGAAGTGGATTTAGAGTCTATTAGAAGAAAAACAAGGCCAAAAATGAACAGGAGCGCCGTGCTGGAGGAGATTCCCAAAAAGACATAATGCAGAGGCAGTACCTTACATTTAAGCCTCAGACATTCACCTACCGTGATCCTGTGCTACGCCCCAGGGGTCCTCGGTAACTTTGAACCCAAAGAGCCAGAGCCTCACGGAGTGGTTGGTGGCCCTGGAGAGAAAGCCAAGCCGTTGGTTCTGGGACCAGAATACAAACAAGCAGTTCAAGCCAGCATTAAGGAGTTTGGATTTAACATGGTGGCAAGCGACATGATCTCACTGGACCGCAGCGTCAATGACTTACGCCAAGAAGAGTAAGCGTAATCCTCTTCTTTCTAAACTTTGGCGGCAACTGCTGTTTTTATAGATGCGTAGATTTAGGGAGGTTGTTAGGAATGGAGGAAATGCCTGTGCCTTTGTTTCAGTGAAATAAAAGGACCTTGGTTCAGTAATATGGTCAGGAGGAGGAGGGTCTCTATTTTGCCATCATATTGAAGATGTGGTGCATTATGGGGTCTGATACACCAGTTAGAAAGAATGTGGGTCCCCAGACCAGCACCAGTCTATGAGTATTGTTTTCCAGTCCACAATCCATAAATGAGCTGGCACCAGAATGAAAATGAACTACGCCACTGAATACTTTGTATATCGACTGGCAGGCATTTAACAGCCGAACTTCCTTACCATGAGTTTTCATTCTGGAACAAGAAAGCTCCTCATCTTGTGGAACAGTAGCAAATCCTGGTGCTGCTAAGGGCATTTCAGGTCCTTAACTAGATTTATGTTTCCTGTGACTTACCCCGCTCCAATCTGAACAGAAATCGAAACAGTTGAGTATATGCAAAGGGAGGCTACACAGAAAAACCCGTCGGCTTAGGACTTTTAAATTCTTTTCCCGTGTCATGATTTTTAAGTGACGGATTTTTCAGCTCTTAGCTTTTTGATAGACAGTGATTATCGAGTGACTTCAATGCTTTCTCTTCCAGCTTATTCATAATTGGCTCCACTACTGTGGGATCCTAAGTAGCTTTCATGCACGTGAATACAGATTGAATTGACGATGCTTAAGCAAACTCTTAAAGGTATTCCTGATGTGCTGTTACTGCCAATCTTTATTTTAAAAGGTTAACACAGCAGGGCACACACCACCATATCCCGCCCACCAACACACATGTCCAAACCCAGCGTTCTTTATGACTGTGAGGTGAGATTCCCAATATGGCATTCCTTAGAGCTGGACATTCATACGCTTGCTGTTGAGACTGAGAAATGATGACTGAAATATGAAAAAGACGTGGACATTGGGGACTAGCACCACAATGGTGAGAGACAGGCATCTTACACAGAGAAGGGTTATAGCATCTCATAGGGCTATGAAGGAAAAAATCTTAAAACAATTTGTTCCTACTGGAGACTTAGTCATAAGATTGCCAGAGTTCACAGCTCAAAATGTAATATACTCCATTTAAGTTTTAATTTCAGATAAATAATTAAGAACTTTAGGATAAATTGTTGTCAAACACTCATGGCCATATTATAAGATTCGTGTGTGTGTGTGTGTGTGTGTGTGTGTGCTTATTTGAAATCCAAATGTATCTGAACATCACATCTGTTGTCTGGCAACGCTCCCAGTCAGGTATGAAGATGGCCGTTCCAGAGGTTTGCCATGTAACTGTGCACTCATCTGTGTTCTCCTGTACAGCCTACAGCATTCTGTGTGTTTCTTAGACCTCAGCGAAGGGTAAGGGTGGGTAGCAGGGGCCGCCTATCGTTTGTTTGACTTTGCCCCTGCATGCCAGGACTTCCTGGTATTATGGGATTGCTATATAGTTCTCCCAGCAGACCTGTGACAGAGTTCTGTGTGCACAAACCTCCCAGCTCTGACTCATAGCTTCCTTGTAAGAAACGAAAGTGCCAACCAAGTGGCAAAGGTAAGTTTCACCACTAGGGCATTTGTATGTGAAAGTATGAACCTTGGATTTTTTTAAATGTGTTGTTTCCAGTGCAAATGTGGTTAATTTCGAATAGAAAAGTATGGTAAGGCAACTCACATGAGGCACAGTTTGTAGAGAAAGGCCTCTGGTTCTCACCACGAAAGACAAATCTGGTCAGTCTCTGAACTAGTTTGTATATCATCACCACCACCATTATCTCTGTCCATCAAGCGTGGTCTCTCCTGAGATCTTGCAAACGCTTCCTAACTGCTCTCCTTTTTCTGTTGTTCACTCACAGAGCAACCAGTGTTTCCCTTAGAAATCCAAATAAGGTTATTCTTTGCCTTTCCATTGTCCTTGAAATAAGCTCAAGCTTCTAACAGGCAGGAGCCCTCGCCCTGTGAGGCAACCCTCCTTTTGTCCCCCTGTTCTCACCTGCAGAGCGCCCAGCTATGTCGGCTGGCCCCTCTCAAGGACAATATACTTTCCTTCCACTTGCCCTCCTCCCTTTCAGTGATGGCTAAGATCCATCCCATCTTTTACATGCACTCAGTTGGCCCTCTCAACCCTTGGCACCTAGTTGGTGATGCCAAGTTCTGTTCTGTTCATCCTCGAGGCTTGCCTTGCTTATAGTACTCATCAAATCTCAAAGTTAGATGCTGGCTAATTTAGCACTTTCATTAGCTCTCTTTCTCATCAGATGATAAACTGAGGTTGAGAACTGTCTGTTTTATTCACTAGATGCTTCTAGGTCAACAGTACCGAGCTGGTGAATACCTCTTGAGAGGATGGGTGGATGGGTGAATGGGTGGATGGGTGGATGGGTGAATGGGTGAATGGGTGGATGGGTGAATGGGTGAATGGGTGGATGGGTGAATGGGTGGATGGGTGGATGGATGGATGGATGGATGGATGGATGGATGGATGGATGGATGGATGAGTAAAACCCGCCAGTGTCTTGTTTCTGGCTTCATTATCAGACATGAGATTTTTGATCTGCCATTTACCATCTCAGACGTAGGTTTGACAGTATTGCTCTGTCAAAAGCATTGGAATTTAGTAACAGTGTAAACCAAGGGTCCTTTCCTATAGTCCTGTTGATTAAAACCTGAGGTACCAGTGGCTCAGTTGACAGCTGGGGAGCTTGGCCAGTGTCATGCTCACATTCATGTATGCTCAGTTACTGTTTGTCCTCAGTATTCTCCATCACTCTCTGAGAGACATTAACGTCACTGCTACCTGATCTACCCATCTTCCCTCTCTCTCTGCAGTGTCCCTTCCTGTCCCACTGCCATGCCTTCCATGAGCATTGTTCCCCATATTCCTGTTCTCTTGCACACCTGCAACACGACCTAGAAATAAGATGCCGTTTCCTTTCCGTGTATCATTCTGTCAAGTATTGTCATCAGCCATCAAATAAAACACTGCACTCTTATCTGTAAGTTTGCTCCTCGACACCTCTCCTAGAATTTTTTAAATTAATGATACTCCCTTCTCTGAAAACCTATTAAGAAACTTAATATAATTTCCATCTGAAGATCTTAACTGCTTTGCAATTCATTTTTAAGACCTGGATTCCGTTTCACACTTAAGAAAAAGAGAATGAGGTCAGGGCTGGGGAGATAGTCCCACAGGGACCAGAGTTCCGATCCCTAACAACCTGTGGGAAGCCAGGCAGGTGTTGGTAACTCCTTGGAGTCGTGAGCAGGTAGAGGGCAAGAGACAGAGCAAGCCAGCTAGCCCGCTAGAACTGGCAAGCTCTGGGTCTAGCAAGAGAGATGTTGCCTACAACTGAAAAGCAAGTGGAGAAGACACTTAGTGGAGACCTCTAGCTTCCACATATACAAATATTCACAGACAAGGTGAACACCACACACATGCAAAAAAAAAAGAAGAAAGAAAGAAAGAAAATAATAGAATCAAAATAAAAGAAAGAATAAGTTTTATTCCTCTCTGAACATCGGTGTAAAGTAACAAATAATTTAGTCAGCTTATTTATGTCAGAAGGTCAACAATCTTAAGAACTTCTTTTAAAGTAAAATTTTAAAAAAAAAAAATCAGTCGCCTGACTTCACCTGTGATCTCGTGCACCTATTAGCACTTTGATGCGTTTATTGACAGCGTGTTAACAAACATGCATATTGCACACACCACCCTCGTGCACACCCCTCATGGAAAATATGCTTCCTGAGCCCATCAGAGACCCTGGGTGTGGCTGGCACTCTGCAGCTGTGCCCTTGCCTGCATTGTTGACATCAGCCAGTCACCTGCACAGCCCAGCAACCTGTGTCGTTGGTCCAGCTGTGACATCTAACACTGTGGTTAACTTGCTCATTCTTGTAGCTGTTCCAGAGTCGTCTCTGATGAATGTTCTGTACCCAAGCAGCCAGAGAGAGAGTTCTGCCCAGCTGCCAGCGTGACTCATGGACATAATCGCTTTGCATTGTATTCACTGGCTGAGTAACTTGCTGGTTGTTGATAGCTTATTAAGAGGCTAACAGTATTTTTGAGTGAACTGGAGCCGCCATCTTTTTTGGAAGACTTGAGCCAAGAGTGACCCCTCTTGCCTTCACGTTTATTTTTTTAGCAATAAAGAATAATTTATTGTAATTCAACAGGTCTTGACTGATATATAGCTGGTATATCCAGTTATCCTACCAGGGGATCTAACGAGGAGAAAATATAGTCCCTCGAGAGGCTCACCACTGGCCCTCAAGGAGAAAGGAAAAAAATGTTAGACTGTAAGCTAAAGAGAACTGTTGGAAATGTGTGAGCAAAGACAAGGTTCAGAACAGTAAGCTCTCACACGGGGAGGGGTTAGTCAGTAAAAGATGTGGGAGAGGAACTAGGGAAGAAGGGCTAGAATGTTCTAGGAAAAAAGGTGCAGTACTAATGAGTGGGCGGGTTCAACTGAATCAGAAAGTATATGAAAAACAAAACAAAACAAAGCTGGTACCATAGGTCGGGCGTTGGCAGTCCATAATGCCATGCACAAAGTTTGTCCTGAGTGTGGTAGCCAGAAGGCAGATGGAGAGATCTTTGGGAGTGCTAGACCTAGGACAGATCGGGAGGGGGTGATAACTGGCTAGGGGAGTAGTGGTCGTAGACTAGTGAGTGACTCCAGGAGGGGTTATAGAAACAGAGAGACAGAGACAGAAAAACAGAGAGAGACGAAGAGAGGAGAGAGAGAGACTGGAAGAACAGAAGACTCACTAGGTCCTGACAAGCAAGGGAATGGAAGGAAGAATCAGATAAATTCATAACAAAGAAACCGTGCCAGGTACAGAAATCGACCCAACTGGATAGAACAAGTCTTTCTACCCAAAGCTTATTCACCTGAACTAGTGTCCTCCCTGGCTTTAGGGAAACCCATGCAGAGCCCGTCAGCAAGAGGAACCCAGCTCAGTGAAGGAGTGAAGAACTCTATCTGGGTTATGATAAACTGTCTTCTAATAAAGTTTGGGGTTTTCCTTCCATTCCTGTGAACGGCGCTGCCAACACAGGAAAAGAATTCTGTCCTTTTTCTGTTCAAGAAGGCAGACACAGTCAAAGTATAGAATCCAAACTGGTTTTGTTTCAAATCAAAATGGATTAAATATTTTGACTGGAGCCAATCTTCTACTAATATTCCACCTTGCCTCCACTTATATGCCTTTTTGCATTTCGGTTCATAAAGCTAGCTTAGTTGCATTTGCAAAGTGTAATAATAAATGCAAAGTACTTTGAAAAACTCTTAGGAAAGAGCTACCGAAATGTTAATATGATTGTTAATTATTTCCTAAAGCTTCTGTGGAACATACAAGTGCTTTAAAAATACTTAAAATACACCCATCTGTACATTTGAATATACTTAAAATACTTAAAATTATACCCATACCTTAGACACAAAAATTCTTACACGATTTCAAAATAAATATTGATTCCTTTAAATTTTATATTTAATTTTATATTTAATTCTAATTTTATATTTAAGGTGGATTGTGACCATGATATTTTTCTCATTCTCTCTCCACAGTAAAGGTTCTCCTTGATTTCTATTGGGTTTTCTAGAATAGAGTAATTAATTTATGAGATGGTTAGTATTTTTAAAATGTCAATTAATTAAAATGCTGTAGCTTTCTTTTTGAGTTGTGGAGTCAGGACCTTGTGTAGCTGGACCCCTGCGTCTTTACTCCAGATGGCGGGGCGTGCACCATCGTGTCCAGCCTCGTGATGTTCTTTTTTATTTCAGTTTCTACTTAGCATAACTCAGCAGTTTAGGTTAGAGCAAACGAAAACTTTGAAGCCACTCATAAGAAGTTGAAATATGGGGCTGGAGAGATGGCTCAGCAAGTAAGAGCACTGACCTGCTCTTCCGAAGGGTCCTGAGTTCAAATCCCCAGCAACCACATGGTGGCTCACAACCATCCGTAATGAGATCTGACGCCCTCTATCTGTGTGTCTAAAGACAGCTACAGTGTACTTACATATAATAAATAAATCTTTAAAAAAAAAAGAAGTTGAAATAATATTTTGGGGTAATACATTGACCACATATACATACATATGGATGGATGGAGTATGTACATAAATGTACATTTCAACACATTGTCGTATTTTCTATTATCAGAATATATGATGGGCCTGTACGAAACATCCCAGGTACACCAAGAGCCGTCTTTAACCCACAACCCTACTATCTAAGAAACGCCAGAATGTGATCTCATTTGCAAAGTTTCATTTCATTGATCTAGCCTATAGGTCTGATGTATAGCAAGCTCATTTGAACGTGGTTTCCAGGTAAGCTCCCCATCTTCTTTGAATCCACAGGGTACTTTCTAACGACTGCTCGAAATTTTTCACTCCTGGAAAACCTTCTGGTTGCGTTTAGGGATTTTTCCAGATTCACTTTAAAAACAAGTTCTGCTCTGAATCTCTTATTCTTCTTTCTCCAGTAAACATGCACAGAAAAAGAGACGCTCAGGGACACAATTCCCCTTGGGAATTTCCCCAGCTGTGATGGGAAGCACATCTGGGTTCTGCTTGAGATTCCGGTTAACCAGCAGGAGGTGTGTTTAGGCAAGCTGAAGTTGTTACAGAAATCAAGGGGTGACACATCGTATCACCCCTTATTTCCACACACTGAAAGAGGTCACCACATTCACAGACTGAGGCCTAAGGAGACCTGGAAATTGTGCTGATGTGCTGTTCTGATCGGCCACCTCAACAGAGCGCCCCCTGATCTCCAATCCCCTTGCTTGGCACTCCTTCCCTGACACCCTCAGGGGGCATCCCTCCCTAGAGTGGGTGCTGCCTGGACTCATTTGGTCAAGTTGATGGTTCTTGTTGGAGTTGCAGTCACAGGGGATTTCACCCCCTCCTCCGGGTCACCTGTCTCACAATCATCCAGGGTGTTTGAATGAAGACTTAGAAACCCCCCATTGCTTACAATGACTTTTCCCAATCCTCTATTCCCAAGCCAGGAGTTTAAAATAGCTTCTCTGGAAAGGTGTGTGTGTGCGAGTGTGTAAGTGTGTGTGTGTGTGTGTGTGTACATATATGTATGCACACACAATACATATATATTATAATAGGACTGGAGAAGTGTTTGTGAAAATATACACTATATATACATATATATGTCTGATGTTATATATATACATACTAACTATTATGGGACTGGAGAGGTGTGTGTGTGTGTGTGTGTGTGTGTGTATACTGGGACTGGAGAGGTGTTTGTGTAAATATACACTATATGTATGTATGTACGTATGTATGTATAATGGGGCCTGGAGAGGTGGCTCAGAAACAGCTCATTCTTGCAGTGAACTCTGCTTAGGTTCCCACACACCCACGTGGTGACTACTCAACAAACATCTGTCACTCCTAGTCCCGGAAGATCCAACTCCCCCGTTTTGGTCCCCATGGTCACTGAATGAATGTGGTACACAGACATCTCTGCAGGCAAAAGCACATACAGTTCAACATTTTTTAGCTCTTTTGAAAAAAACTATGTGCAGTGGCATTTGTAGGTCTCTTCAACCATCCCACTTTCAGTGACAAAGTCTCGGGTAAAAACACTGGATCTTTTTCCTTGTCAAACTTAAGTTTCCTGCTCTGGGGAGACAGTAGAAGGTAAAATGCTTGCACCCATGTGAAAGCTGGGTGTGATGGCACATGCCTGTCACTCTGGTGCTGGGTCCAAGGGAACAAGCAGATCCCGGGACCTTTTTTGTCCAGTAGGGGAGCTATGAGTTCAATATGAGAGCTTGCTCCAAAACCTCAAGTGAGAAGCAGTGGGTGAAGACTGGCCCTCTGACCTCACAGGCACCACATAGGTACTTTGCACCTACGCAATACGTTTGCACCCACACACGCAACTCCGGAAAGGAAACAAAGGCAGTTTCCTGCCTGTCCGAAATACCAACAGGGACTGCCCAGGGGATGCTTTTTGAACTTTCTCTTCTTAGGAATGTCTCAGACTGTCAGACTGTTAGCCTCATGCAAAGTGATTAGCCTTTTGCTGTCTGCTAAAAGGTCAGTTCCTCAGGAAAGAGAACCACTTCAATAGATCCCAGACACTCTAGCGCTGGTAACTGCTTGCTGTGTGGCAGCTCAGGGCAAATAGGCAGGGTGTAGGCCTGTCCTCTGGGGCTTAACACGGCCCCTCTGGGAACTCAGCGGCTGCGACCTGCTGAGAACCATTAGACACAGCCCCGCTTATCAGTGCGATTCTTTCCTGTGCGTTGCTCCTGTGTGTTTGGTAAATAGGGAAGTGGCGTTGAGTCATTGTGGAGAACTGTTGTGACCCCTGAGCATTAGTTACTGTTTCATGGTGATAGGGGCAGCCATAGTTTGATCTGTGAAAACCTTAAGGAAAAGGTCTTTCTTTTTGTGCTGCCTTGTGGCTTTAAAACTGACCGACTCTGGCATAGATGGTGAGCTGTCTGGGGATGCTACAAGAGCACTGGAAAGGCTAAGAGGGAGTTCACAGATAAGCAATGTTGTCCTTGGATTGGGCTTTTAATTTTCCTTAAATGCCCTGTAGTGGGACCTGAATGTCTCCCAAGGTCTACAGAATGGCTTTAAGGCCACAATGGATGGACTGTGGTAAGAAGCAGAAACATCTGGGGTCTCTTTTGATTCTTTGGTTTTTTGCTTTCCTTCAGGATTGGATCCCACAGTCGCAAAACAGGTTTTCTGTCCCTCCAGTCCTGTCCCCCTCCCACTTCCTGAAGTCCTGTGTTTGGAGCCATCTGATTTCTTCTCATCTTTTTTTTCTTTTCTTGCTTATGAAAGCTTTTCCGGTGTGCATACCCTTCTATCACTAGCCCTTGGTTATAAAGAACCGTCAAAGCCAAACCACCGAATGCAGGGCCATCGTATGGTAACAGGGCACAACCATGAGAAAAGGAGGCCATTTTCCACATTGAAAATCGGTCACTTTTGTGGAACTGGCTCCCTCCCCTGTCACACCTAGGAAAAGGGAAGATCCCTCCCTCTGCACTTATTCTAGACCCTCAGCTGGCATTCTGAAACACACGCAGCTCTCCATGAGCAGGTGCTGTCCCTGGGCCACACACTCAAGAGACTCGGGGCAGTAGAGAGGGAGGGTCTACTATAGCCAGGTAGGCTGTAAACCCTATGATGATATCCTTACGCCACGCACTACAGAGTTTTCACCTGCGTTTTTGCTGCTGCCCGCCGTGTGTGGGTGTTGGTGATGTTGTTGTTCCAGATCAGGTTGTCGAAGTGGTTGAATCAGGTTAAAGACAAATAAGGATACTTTCTCTGCCATCACGATTTGTAAATCCCCACGAGTGAGGAGGCAAGCTGTTGGATAGACCCAGAGGCAGCTTCAACACCTCTCTTCTTCAGTGGGGATTGTGGAAGCGATAGTCGGTAGTTAGTTACGTACAGTGCGCATATCCCAAGTGCGCTCTTGAACAAGTTAAATTAATTTGCTCACTGGGAGCTAAATACATAAAAGATGCATCAGCAGGATTGTTGTGCTGTCATTCCTACAATATAGAAAGTAAACATGTTCAAAGGGTAAAAAACAAAAACAAACAAACAAAAAGTTTAGCCTGGAAGCCCCAAGCCTAATTACACAAGTTAGAGCCGTATAAATAACATACTCGAAATTACATTCAGCAATGCCTTTTAGTGTGTCCGAGGAAATGGCCCACAGCAATTTCTCTTCACAAATCCTGTGGGACATTCCATCTTCAAAATATAGCTAACATAACGGAGGAAATTCACATTTTTTTTAAAATAACCCAGTAACTTGTTTTAGAGTGAGCCACTGTCTTAATCAAACGGGGAAATATCAGCACTTTGTGCAGAATCGAAGGTCCCAGTGAGCAAATCAGAAACTAGGATAAAGGGCTCTGGAGAAAGATTTGCGACTCTAAACTCCACGTTCGGAAGGCCCTGGAGATACACAACTGCCACTGTAAAGGGACAGGTTGTGAGTCCCTACCGCACAGGGAAGGGCAGCCTCAGTGAGCTCCTCTTCCTCTGAGGCAAGAGCGCCCCCTAGAGCCTGTGCCTCTGACCTGCAGGCCCTTGGCCTCCTCCGAGGAAGAACTTTTCTGGATTTGGTGGTGGTGGTTGATTGGTTGGTTGGTTGGTTGATTGGTTGGTTGGTTGGTTGGTTGATTGGTTGGTTGGTTGGTTGGTTTTTTTCTGAATGAAAAGGAGCTTGGGAGTGAGGTGGACCACAGGAACGTCACCGAAAGCTTTTGGTTGAAGGCTGTAAGGCACAATGACTAAGAACAAAAACAATAGATTTGTGAAAACTAAGTTGGTTTTAATCAGTTCTTCTACACATTCGTCACTAAAATTAGAATGACACAAGATTTGCCTTTCACGCAAAATTTCTGACATCAGAAATGTAAATACCTACTAAAACTATTCCAGTCTAGCCAAACTACCCAAAAACTCTATTCTATAACATACCCTGTTTGAGATAAGGGTCTGTCCTTGTTGCCCAATGTCGCTTCGAACTTTTAATCCTCCTGCCTCAGCCTCTTTTAATATTTTGATAAAGAGCTTGGACTCTGTTGTAGAAAGGTGTTGGGAGTCCTTTGCAAAGAGGTCCTGGTCTGATGCCATGAGATCCTGTCTCTATACTAATCACAAGTAGAGTAGCAGATAAAGTAACAACCTTGGTGGCCAGGACTGATATTCTTAGGGTAGAAATGGTGTTAAGCGGCATATTGAAACTATTTGCCATTGTCAGAAGAATTAAAATTAAATTCACGAAGACAGCCTTGGCTCAAGCACAGGGATTCGAGCTTCAACCTCCTTCTTATTGGCTGGGTACGTTCTCAAAATAGTTTATAGAGACTGCTTTTGGAATTCAGGAACTTAACAAAAGTTACCCATTATTTCTGAAGTCTAGAGACAATAGTAGGATGAATAGCGATAAGATGTAAGTATTTATATGATGCAAACTTTTTATGAGACATTATTTCAAGCACTTAATTCTAAACTTTTAATTCATGGGTTTGGGGCCCTATAGAGCTCATTCCGTACAAGGCTTCCCCCTTTTTAGCAAACTCGTGATATAAAAGAGGTTTTGGTTAATCTTAGAGCCAGATTTTCAACAAGGAAAACACAACTGGACAGCATCGCGTGCTCCTTTCATCCCAGTTAGCATTCTGCTTTCAAAGAGGAAACATTTGTTGTACAGTTCCAAAGTGCAAAAGTAGAGGGGGACTGTGATCCAAAACTAGTCTACACGATGGTGAAGTCATTCTTAGTCGCCCCATTCTTAGGTGTCCATCACAGCGTAGGCTGTGTGGGTGCACACGCCTTGTAGCATTGTGGATCAGGATTGCTAAGACAGAATGTTCCCCCCCTCCCCCCCCCAGTGCTTGTCTCTGAACCTGGCTCCTTATTTGTAAAAATAAGTTGTAAGCACAATCTAAATGCGTTTCATCGCAGGATGGTTCCTTTCCATAAAGGTCTCTTTTTAGACAACTCTGGAATTTCCTTCTTGTTGTCTTCCTGTAACCCCTGCTCCTCAAAGTGTCTAGAAGTCACTGCCCTAAATGATCTTCCACAGTTCTCTCCTGTCAAAATTACCTTGACTTCCTGTGTTTACATCTTCCGCTGGTTTTCTACCACCTTTCTCGAGGTTCTGAAGCTGAAGAACCAGCCAGCAGCAGCCGGTGCTCAGCTGTAATGGCTCAAGAGGACTCCATTGTCTTCTCTTGGTCTTGGCTTCTTCCTGTCTTCTCAAAGGTCTAGGGCCCAGGCAGTAGACGGGCCCCTGGGCCACTGCCAAATAGCATAGCTCTTTTTGGTAAGTAACAGCAGCTGTGGCCTTTACTAAGTAGGCCAGACAGCAGGGTGCAGAGACATGTACCCTGTTCTTTCCGGCACATTAGCAAGTCGTGGTTGTTTCAAAGAACTTGCACTTGGTGTCCAGCCGCTCAGCACTGGGTCCAGCCTGGCAGAGAAACGTACGTCAGTGTGGCAGCGAGAGAGACCAGGCTCACCCTGCTTTAGTTCCCCCAAAGTTGGCAAGGGAACAGGATGGATTAGCTAAGGAGATAAATAAACAGTCACCCAGTTTATATTGCCAAGCTCAGCTGTGCTCCGGTTTCCAGGATACAGCCTTGTTAGGAAAATGTCTCCTGTACACCAGCTCCCGGGATGGAGAAAGACCCCTTTGCTCTGTAAGGGAAGCAGAAAATGATTACCTACCCTTTCTCCATGTCTAGCAGCAGTCACTGACTGGTGAACATGTCTTTATTACTATGCATTTGTACATTGCTGATATTTTTAGGGCAAAAGAGCTAATTCTGTATGCCGAGAGGTTCCGTTGCTTATGTTTCCCAGTGTTCAAGCCTCATCCGTCTTCACTACGTGATACCTGCCAGACTGCCTAGCAAACGCTAAGTGGCAAATACTCCCGTTATTTATAACAGCGACAATGGTCTAAGACTGATTTCTCTCCATCTCTTTTCTTCTTCTCTCAAGCAATACCATCTGGCCTTCAGTTCCTTCCATTCCTAGGGCTTTCCGGTTTTTTTGTTTGTTTGTTTGTTTTGTTTTTAGTTATTGCTTTTTTTGCTTGGTTGGGTTTGGTTTTGGTTTGTTGTTTGGTTGGTTTGGTTTGGTTTTTTGAGACAAAGTTTCTCTATGTGGCTGTCCTGGAATTCACTCTGTAGATCAGTCTGGCCTCAAGCTTAGATTCGCCTGCCTCTGCTGGGCTTTAAGGCATGCGCCACCACTACCCAGAGAAGTTTCTATCTTCTTCCTCTGAGTCCACCTTTTTGCTTTCATGTTGCTTCTCAACCGCCCCTGATAATACTGATTAGACTCAGTAGGCACTGTGCAGAAGATTCAAAGTCACGGCATAGATTCATAGATGGTTAAGGGCAGGAAATCTCCCCATGTTCTTCACTTATTTTGAGCACCAAGAATCTCCAAGTCACCACCAAAGTTTAGGCGGCTGTCCCGAGAGAATCCGGATTTCCTAGGATCTTCCTCTACAGCAGCCGCCCCTCCCCCACACAACAAAAGAAAAGATAACGCAAGTCTGTTTGAGAGTAGTTTTATGTGAGGAATTTGTGTGTGTGGCACGTTCACAAAGTGTTTTCAGTGTAACGGAATATTTAAGGGGAGGATAAGGAGCATGGAGGAGCCGTGAAGAAGGGGAGTCGATGATGATAAAAAGCAAAAGGCTCCATGGGTAAAAAGCACTTCCCACCAGGCCTGATGACCCGAGCGTGATCCCTGAGTCCCACACAGCGGAGGGACAGAACCAACTCCACAAGTCGTCCTCTGACCACACGTACATATGCTTAACCACCTCCCCCAATACACCCCGACACACACATGCATCACACAGACACACACACACATCACACACACACATCACACACACACACATCACACACACATCACACACACACACACACATCACACACACACAATAAGAAGTAAAATAAATGCAGCAATGGTGTTTTAAAAGCAGCACAAGATTATGTATGGAGATGCTATGAGACCCATTGTTTTCTAGGCTGATGAAAGAAATAAGTTTAGGGTGTTTTTTTGTTTTTTAAACATAAAAGCAAAGGAAGTATGATATCAATCCCAGTCTAACTCTTAAAAGTGGGCATAAAAAGAAACCCATCTGACCAGGAGTGGTGGCGCACACCTTTAATCCCAGCACTCGAGAGACAGAAGCAGGTGAATCTCTGTGAGTTCAAAGCCAGTCTGGTCCCTAGATAGAGTTCCAAGACACCAGGGGCTAAAGAGAGAAACACCATCTTGAAAACCACATCCCAGTCATGTGTTTAAGGATGTCTGCTTCAAGCACTGAACCTGAAAAGAAGACAGAAAGGTCTTCCAAGAGCAGAGGACCAGAGCTAAGGACCTGGCTTCATCATCTTGTCATTCCTGTCTCCTAGATCCCAAGCTCTTAGCTGTGGGTCACATACCGGTCATGGAACTAAATATAGGACTTGTAAAGAATTTGGCAGTAACAAAAAAAGAGTTCTGAACATGCAGCCACCAAAAAAAAAAATTAGTTTAAAGTCAGTCAGTATGTAATGAGGCCGAGGCGTTTCTGGCAAGCAGCGTTCTCCTGTTTTGTTTTGTATTGTGTGACTTTACTGCAGGCTTGGGTCTGGAGACACTGTGTGCATGCCACGTCGTACATCTTGTAATGTAGGGCTCAGGGAGGTTGCCTGGGACAGCTCAGCTCTGGTCGGGCTCTGTGATGGACAGTAACAATCCATAGGACGTTTTCTTCATAGAAACACAGTGGTTTAGCTGCAGAAAACAAAGACAGTATATTTCTCTTGCCATTTCTCGACGTGTTAGCATCAAATTACTGAATCTTTGGATGGATTTTGTCCAAAGGTTTGATTTTTTTTTTTTAATTCTGCCTCGTGCTGAGAGAGTGTCTGCTTGGAGACCTACGCTGGGTTCTCAGGAACAGGAAAGAGAAACATACTGTTTGAGTTTGAGTTGCTCATGAGTTTCATAAGAAAAAGAAATTCAATAGATTTCTGTTTGGGGAGTAGGATAGAATTTCCAACCATCTCCGAACTGTCGCCCACGGGCTTCTACCCTTCGGTACTGCGTGTTCCTGTTGAACAGTGTTCTCAGCCTTGGTGCTTGTAAAATCAATAGAATGGGTGTGGAGCCCTGTGCCTCTCACCGCAGGACTGGGGGGGCAGAGGCAGGTGGATCCCTGGGAATAAAGAAAGCTGCATTCGTGACACCCTGTGCTGAACAGTCAGCCCACAAGGTCCACATTCAGAGACCTTCGGTTTCCTCTTCCAGCAAACGTGGGTCAAAAAACGTGGCTCCTAAATTTCCAGTGAGGAACAAATGTACTACAGAGCTTACGAGGTGGTTCTCACAGCAGGTAGCAGAGGTCCCACTGGTTACAGCAGGATGGTTGAGAGCCATCATCTTCCTCCCCCTCCATCACAGAGCAGGGGTTCTTGCTTGTGGTGAGTGCCCTCCCCCCCCCCCCCGCCACTGTGTCTTGGAGCGTGTCACCTTCCTCTTCACTGGTCATGCTACCCACCTCCACAGAGGAGGAGCGCTGACATCCGGGAGCAACCCAGAGTCCTTCACACCCGGAGGAGAGAGAAATGCTTGCTTTTCTGCATTCCAGAGATCAACCTCTAAATCGCGTCAATGAGGGTGAAGAAACATGCATCAATGGGTGTAGGGTTTAGTAGTTCAGCAACGTTAAATGAACTCGTCATAGAAAGAACACCTCTGTCATTTCTGAAAATCTGACTCTATCATCGAGTCCTATGATTCTCTTGACTACGAACCTTTGTCGGCTAACCTAGCCTCTGATCAGCAGAGCACATTGTCCTCGCAAGGGCACGTTGTCATAAAACAGGCTGATGTCCCTCTGCCTGCCTCTTGGTTACTGCCATTGTTATGTGACAAGGCCTCCCCCCCTCCCCCCATCCTTGCTGTTTCTTTGGCAGCTTCTGCTTCCCCAGAATTTTTATACGTTACGTTCTTAAATATTGTACTTAGCGTGTTTGACTCGCCCTGACCTTCTTTGAAGTGAGCCTATTGATCTAAGTTCTATTCTCTGGCACAGTATTGTTTTTGCCGGGACATACGTTTAATTTTAATTGAAAAGGTGTAATTTCATCTCTGTCTTTTACATCTTGCATGCAAGAAGCATTTGCCTGTGCAGTTGGAAATCCATCGACCCAACACATCTTCCCAAGCAGTCGGAGAGCAGAAAACTGCGTAGCTGACCACAGTTCCTCCCTCAGTGTGATGCTAGGAGTGGAACCCACTGCCTGTGTACACCAAGAATGTGGCCCCACCTCCCAAGACATGGTTTTACTAAAGTTGCCCAAACTGGCCTCCGTCTTATTCTGTAACCAAGTCCTAGTCATACTGTCCTCCTGCCTCAGCCTTACAAATATCTGGGATTGCAAGCCTGTACCACCGAGTTTGGTTTTATAGCTGCCTTTCTCAATAGCTGCCTTCATTGATGAAATATAATTTCTGTGCCTCTTCGTTTTGATATATAGCCAGTGATCACAGATCTGCTCTACAGTGGCTGAATTATTGTTCCAAGGGGAAAATGCAGGGTTGGGCTTGCCAAGCCCCTGGTCACAGCATTTTTCAGTATGTAATTTTATTTTATGTACGTAGCTGCTTTAAAACATCACCACATGCGCACGCGCGCACACACACACACACACACACACACACACATACACACTCCTTTGTATACTACTGAGTATTTGACAGAAACCATAGCTATAGGGCTGTAACTCATACCTACACAAAGCTTATGGAATGAGGTTTTCCCCATAAGGCACAGCACGGTGTCTTTGTGCTTAGAAACGCTAGATAGCATTTGGGGGCCATTCTAAACAACAGAATCCTCAACAAAGAAGTATAAAAAGCAAAGAAGTATAAAGGGGAGCAGTACGGCAGTAGTGTAAAGGGGAACAGTACGGCAGTAGTGTAAAAGGGGGAACAGTATGGCAGTAGTGTAAAAGGGGGAACAGTATGGCAGTAGTGTAAAGGGGAACAGTACGGCAGTAGTGTAAAAAGGGGAACAGTATGGCAGTAGTGTAAAAAGGGGAACAGTATGGCCGTAGTGTTGCGGTGAAGATACGTTTTCTGTACAAACAACAAGAACATCATCTTGTCGGCCTGTCAGGCAGCTCTGGCCTCCCTCATCTGTGTGGGCAAAGGCTGAACACTGAAGACCCACTACTAGGGAATTTTTACATTTTTAATATTTTAAATACTTGTTAATTTGTGTCAAAATAAAATCTAATAATGGCTTACAGAAATGTCAAAAAAAAGCCTAGACTATTCAATGTTTCCATACAAGGAACAGGAATAAACTGGCCTATTTTAGTAGTAGTAGTAGCAGCAGCAGTATGCCTGTATTTCATCTTTTCCCCTCTTTCCCACCCACCCTTCCTCATTATCCCCCATCTCCTTTTACAGATGGCTCACTGCTAACATAGGCTTGGGAAGGAAGCTGGAGGCCTGCCCAGCTGTGTTTCCCAGAGGCTCCTGCCATCGGGGGGGAATCGATGGAACACAGGCAGATTTCTGCGCCGTTTGGAATAATTATTAGATTTTTGTGCTGCGGTGGACTCTGTTGGTTAGCCTACCTACTCAGAGTTCTGGGGTGCTGAGGACAGCGTAAATGCAGGGGTCCTCGCAGGCACCGAGCTGAGGACTGTGAATGCAGGGGTTCTCGCAGGTACCAAGCTGAAGACTGTGAATTCAGGGGTCCTCGCAGGTACCGAGAGCATCGGCTTTTCTCAACGGCATCTGCTCTGTGGCGTCTGTTCAGGTATCTTGTTAACTGGCCTTGATCTTTATCTGCCATCTTAGTAGTTTTAGATTGTATCTCCCCTCCTGCTCAGGAGAAGTGAGAGATTGCCATGTAGCACATAAACAAAAGAATACCGTACCTGTTTGTCACTTCAGTCTTGGCCTCAAAGAAATGTCCCACGAAGTCCAGCTGGTCCTGAAGCTGGCTCTGGGGATGTGCAAGCAAAGATCTGAAAGTCTTATGGCTTGTGTCGTATGGATAAGTTCATTCCTGGGATAACAATTAGTTCTTAGTACAGGACAAATGTGGTGTTCTCTCTCTCTCTCTCTCTCTCTCTCTCTCTCTCTCTCTCTCTCTCTCTCTCTCTCTCTCTCTCTGTGTGTGTGTGTGTGTGTGTGTGTGTGTGTGTGTGTATGTGTGGTTTGTTGTAACCCATGCCAACAATAAGCCTTGCAAGTATCTGTGCTCCTAGAAGAAAGATTCAACAGCTAAACATCAACTTCTGAAAGTGGTGCATTCGATATCCACAGGACTCAACAAAACTACCCATCCTTCTTAAGTTTCTGAGACTGAAAAGACAAAAAGCCACATCGTGTGTTATAGTGTTTAGGAAAATTATAACTTAGGAGACCCGGTGTTTAACACTGTGACTGATGTCTTCTGCACTGAGGAGGCCTCCTAACTTCATCTTCTTTCACAAAGGTTTTACTGTAAATTGAAAGCACAGAGAGCAACACCGTGGCGCTGTCCCAGTGGCCCTCAGTGCCTGCCACAAGCGAGCTGGCATTTGGTGAATTGAATATGAGAAAAGCGTTCAGGCAGGAGGGCACTGAGAAGTCAGTTCGATGCGTTTTCATGAATGCAGTCCCTTTCATTACCACAACATGATGCCTACTTGTGGCCGCCATTAAAGAAGCCCCAGACGTCCTTGCCTATAACATATGCATACCTGAGCCCATCCCAATTGCTTCAAGATTTATCTAGGATTTCTGAGGCATATGCACAAGATATAATTTTTCCACCGCAATAAGCATTTCATTTCTAAGATGGCAATAATTAAACACAGTTGCTTGATAATCTTTGGAATGCCACACGGGAACACAAGTGCTGGCTTTCCGGCCGGGTTTAGCAAAGGTTGAGACTGGCCCTAGGAAAGCATCTCCTCCAGCAGAGGTCTTCTGTCTTTGCTGCCCCTCTGAACAGGAGCACATTTATCGTTTCTCTCGCTATCCTGATGCTTAGGGAAACAGCCTCCTGGGTGGTTCTGTCCTGTGTGCTGGGCCTGTCACATTAATACAACTATCTGCAAGAGCTATAAATTAGGAAGACTTAGACACCCAGCCAGTTTGGATAATAAAAGGAAAAAAACAGGCAAAAAAAGGGGGGGGGGGGTGTGTGAAGGTACCCTAAACGGATTTCACAAATCTTTGAGCTATCCTATTAAAATGAGAATGAGAATAAGTGAGTTAATTTTTTAACATGCACTTGCTTAGAAAAGATCTGTGTCCAGCATAGCCTCCTACAGAGTTAATAGAACAGTCTGCCCTGGTGATGTTTATACACTGGTTCTCATTCTTAGGAAAGTCTTAAGTCTGATAAAACAGCATTTGTGAGAACTGAGGTTTTAGGGAGTTACTGAACTTCCTAGGGAGTTACTGAATGTGAAGCTGCCAAGTTGATGTCCTCTTTACTTATAACTGTTCTTCCTGGTGATTTCCTTTTAAAAACCTTTGAAAAATAGAATTTGCATATATTTAATAGATAATGTTTTTTAAAGTCTCCTGCAACCCTACAACCCCAGTGGTTGTATGTTTGTTTTTTTTTGTTTGTGGGCTTTGGGGGACAGGGTTTTGTGTAACGAAGACTGGCCTCCAACTCCCTTCGTCATGGAAGATGTCCTTGAACTCTTTAATCTCCTGTCTCTGTCCATCTACCTCCCAAGTGCTGGGATTACAGGTGTGCACCACCAACAATACATCCACGTCCAAGTCCTTTT